>KK114794.1:0-20398 GCA_000611955.2 Stegodyphus mimosarum
AGTTTTTTTAGAATAACAGAAATCCTTAATTAAATCCAAAAATTCTAAAAGAAAAAGGAAATGCGTTGAAGAAAGAAACTGAATACATCAAGCAAATTATTCTTCAAAGACATGTACAGTTATTATTATGTAAATTACTCAGTTGTTTATGATTTCAGCTTTACTATAGTTTCCCATTTCTGTTTCCTCATATGATAGAGCTACTGAGCGAGCTTAAATTAAAATTAAATTGTATAGTCTTTGACCACTAGTTCACATTTTTAGTTTGAATTTGACTGTTCTTGTTTCACTACATCACCACGAGCTGTGATTGATTTTGTCATCAGAATATGCGTTTATGTTCTAAGTTCTTTTTAAATGAAGAGGCTTCTCTAAACCTTTGTCTGACATTGTAGTTACTTTCAGACCTAGTGATAATTTGCTTCACGTCTGTTGGGAGGTTTTAGACCATTTAACTTTTACCAGATCTATAAACCCTTATAGCTATATTGTAGAGAGGTTGACAAGTTAAACAAGTGAGGAGATAAAGCACGCAGAAACTAGTGAGAACACTGGTTTGCCTATTGAGACAATTTTATGATTGTTAAAAAAGATGCTTAAAGAGAAGAAAATCGATTTAAATTGGCCAAAATGTCTGGAAAGGCTTCAAATTAAAAACACCTTAATATTTTATTGAGTTTTGTTACAAAACATAAATGTTTTGTAGCCTTTAATGCGTAACTTTCCTAATATCGTTTAAAAATCAATGTCATAAATTACATGTATTTTGAACTGTGAAATTTTATTAGATTGTAATTTTAATAGGGCTTTTTTAACGTATATTGTTAAAAAATAAATAAAATTTCATATTCTCCGTGTAAATCCATGACAACTAAGGTTATCTAACTACATAATTTAATTATTTATAACTATCTCCTTACCCTTAAAAATTATCTCTGCATATTAAAGCGAGTCATTGCCTTTCATTAATCCTTACCGTGGTCACAAGATAAAGCACAAAAATGTAAAAATTCTTGTAAAGCATATTCTTTACATCTAGTGAGACCTAAAACAATGAAAAACAACTTATCACATGTGGTGCTTTAGTGGCTTATTGGACCTACATGAAGCTATGACACTAACTGAAACACAGAGCCCAACTACTTTAAAATCTTGCCAACCGTGCCTACATGAGGCCTTTTAGGTTTATTTTAATCAGCAAGTCTCTCTCTAGGCAAGCAGCAGCAGTGACAGGGCGATCTTTTGTTATGAATCATGCTGATTATGATCTTACTTCTCATTGTAATGTATGCTGCTTGACATAAAATCTACTTGCTATTTATTAAACCTCTAGACTGAGCAAATGAAACATTAAAAAATATGAAATGGAACATTTAAAAAAAAAATTCAACATAAAGCTAACTGTTAGCAAAACAAATCAAATGTCACTTATCTTCTTTCAAATATGTCCAACTATTACAAATGTAAAATATTTAATGCTACTTGACACATTTTATAGAGCTGATTTTATTCTCAAGCTTATTAATAATTTTGTTAATTAATTCATGTTTAATAATAATTCATCCTACTTACGGATCTATTTCCTTTTTAGGATGGTATTACAAATATGAAGTTCAGGCATAGATAATATTTTTAATTGAATTTATTCAGTTCCCATTTGCTCATAGGTCCTTAATTTTTTTCATTAATGGTCCTTAAAAGTCCTTAAGAGTACTTAATTTCCGTGTGCAGAAATGTGTACGAACCCTGAAAGACAACGTTTGAGCAGAGACAGCCAAATGAGCATGGCAGTGTTGAAATTACTTAAAAAAAAAAAAACTATATTTAGAAGCGTAAAGAAATGCATAAAACTGAGTTTTTGATGTTTAAATACCTTGTTTCAAGTCCCGATGAATGAGCTAGCTGTATGGTCTTTTTCATGGTTTTCCTAATACAAAACATGAATGGGAGCTAGTTCTTCTGAGTCCTCCAGGAAAGTATCTCACTCTTTAGCAGAAACCCATATTGTACTTTGTGTTAATCTAACTGCCATTTAAGCTTCTTTCCTCAGGCCAGTAAATATTATATTTAATTAGATCATTAGCAACCAGTTGCTGTGCAGGTAAGACTATTGACAGTCTCTTTAGGTAACAGTTAGTTGATTTAGATTCCAACAAAAGCAAATGAACAGACTTCATAGGTTTCCTCCTTCCCATGTGTAATGTGATTATAAATCATTTTCTCTCCAAAAGTCCTTAATGAAGGTTAAGGCTACATTACTTAACTAAAGCAAGCAACTCGAGGGCTATCTGTCTATGGGGAGAGAGAGCCATCATGGATGATTTCCTAAGGGAAATTGAGTCATGTTCATGGTACACCCGAAGAAAGCGACAAAACCTTTCATATTCATCTGGATTTTAACCAGGGTCAAACTGCCAGTGATTAGTGATCTTAGCACTCTCTCCTTGGTGGGTCCCTCCATGAAGGCATCCCTATTTTGAGGCAACTAGTCCTAGCTTCATTCACTGCATATGCATATGTATTTATGCTATCATTGAAACTTCAGCAATTTTGCACGCTCTTTAAGATTTAATGTTTTTAAAGCCTTTTTACAAAGTAGATAAAACTATTTTTGTCGTTTAGGTAAAAATAGTTTTATACTTGAGCCTTATGTATAATAAGACGTCTTTTTTATTGGATTGCATAAAACCATTAAGCACCGTTAACTTTGTTCAAAGTTCTTTTATTATGTAGATAAGTTTGTCTGATTTATCAGGAGATAAGTAAGAGATAATTACTTGCATAATAGTTTTTGTGAATTTCATTCATTGTAAATTAAATAAAACCAATTTATCTTTAGAAACTCTTTTAGGATGACATCTCCTGAAAAGCGTAACCTTTAGATTGAATCAAAACATCAGTCACTTTGCATAAAATTTCAACCTGTTTTAATTTACTGAAACTCTTATATTGTTCAAGAGATAAAGGGAATTTAGATAAGTTGATAAAAAAATTTAAAAAAAAAATCTTTAACAAAGGAAAAAAACCGTTTTTTCTGTAGTAATATTCCAACCCACTATTAATGTATAAGGCCTAGGACTAGATTACAGCAGAGTACGCTAATGCTATAACTAACGCTGTGGAAACCTTTTTAAGAGAAAATTGCTTGTAGTTATGTTCCTGATAGAAAATTCCACATGTAATCGACCCATTTTCTGTGATTTGATTGGCTTGATTTGGTTCGTTTACTGGATTACACCAAAGCACAAGACAGCTATCTGTATAAGGGGAGGGATGCTTTCATGGAGGACTTTAAGGAAACTGGCTTGTATCCATGTTACACATAGTGAAAACCATGGAAACGCCCATAAATGCAGCCTGTTTGTCAGGGTTTGAACCCGAGCAAGTTACTAATGTTTAGCCACTGAAAGGCCTGTAAAATATTGATTAAGAAAAATTATTAAAATAACTGATTTAATTTACTAACTTATATTGATCAGTCAACAATACATAAATTAGATTTTTGAAATAGTTATTTGAGTAAATAAATTATATCGTACTTTCTCCAGCATTTCATATTACGATGGAATTATTGCACTTCAAAGCTATTTCTCATGAATTTACTTTGTTCTGTTCAGGATTTTTTATTTTTCAAAGAGAAAATTTCATGCTTTAAATAAAAAATACACGAGAGGATACTTTGTCAAAGCTGCCATAAATATTTTCCTAAATTTTGCCTTGAAAATATTCTAGGTAATCGTTTTGATCACTGGAAGAAATATATATATATATAAACAGATTTACTACATTGTAAATGTAAATGCCTAGTATGCCCTTATTTTTTTTAAAATAAAAAGATTACTCTTTTTAAAATAAATTAGAAAAATTTTTATGTAGAACATATATACATCCATGTAATTTAAAATCAAGCAAAATTCAACCTTTGGATATAACGATGGTTTTAGATGAAATCTGCCTATGAAAGAAAACTAACATATAATTCTTTACAAATGTTTAAAATTGTTCTGAAAAATATTTTTGATGAATTTCTATTTTTTAAAATTTTAAATCATAGATTAAAATTCATTTAGCAAATATTAAAATATAGCTTAAGAGCTCTTTTAAATGTAGCTCTTTCTCTCTATGGACACCATGAAAAATGCAAAGATTTATTATCTCATCAGACTTCACTTCACACTGCAGGTATAAAATGGATTGCTTGTATAGGTTGGAGAATTTTTCCCCCTTTAATGTAAACAAAAGCCAATTTTACGAAAAATATTTTTTTGTGAAGATATAATCTCCTTTGCCTGATAGTCCAATGTAATATTTGTTAAAGTTAAATAATCAAACATATCCAATATACCTCTGATTTCATTTTTTATATTATAATAACAAAATTATGGAAAAAAGATTTAAAGTTTTATTACTACTATAAGTTCATCTCAGAATCTAATGGTAATGAATCTTATTTTAATCATCTAATAGTAATGAATGTTGTTAAAGAATTTATTACTATTATTTCAGTAAGTTATTCATTACTATTTTTTATTGATGAAATTATTAATTCCTTCCGCAATGGCAGGCCCTTAGCTGTCTTCAGCTTGGCCACTACTAAGGCCAGAAGTGGTGGTCAATTTATTATGGAGACACCTTATAGGTAGGCCCCTTTGCCTTCTATGAAGGGACCGACAGTTAAACCATGCCTTCTTCAGGATTCAAACTCAGCCCTTTGGTATTGCAGTCGGCTCCCCTAGCCAATATACCGTCTGGGTGGCTTATTATTGCAAATAGTGTATTAAAAATTGCATTTCGACCTGCAGACCTACAATGTTAGTTCATATTTATTATTATTTGCAAAGTTCTGTTCTCTTTTCGTAATTTCTAATGGGAAAATATGCAAATATAAATGAAGTGTGAAAACAAGTGCTAAAAAGTGTCCTAAAATTCACAAATTATTACCGAGATACATCAGAAATAGTAAATTTATATAATCATTTTATACATTTTGCTCGAAATAAATAATGCAGATTAGTTTAAATTAAATCAAAAGAAACTTTTAAAAAATTGCAGATATAGCAATCCATTGTAGGCTGCATCCAACAAACATGTAAATTTTACTGCATCCAAATGACCACTCTAATGACTTTTCTGATTGGGTAAAATTCAAGGAGGGGGGGAAAGTGTTTTAGATCTCTCCTGTCAGAAGAAGGCTATATTCTGAGAATTTTGGGCCTCGCTTTAGGAAGTTAAGCAGCAATTAAAAAATTTAACTTTGTGTTTTTTTTTAACTTTGTGCCAAGAGTAATTTATATGACCGTATTCTCAGTCTACAGCAACCTGTTTCAGTTTCCCTTTCATTCTGCATGAGCAGAACAAAGTAACATTATTCTTTTTTCTTGCATATATTCGATTGGCAAGAAAGTAATTTTGGTTTGCTCAGAGTGTTATGGTCATTTTGTTATTCTTTTGTCAGTTGTTTAATTTTTTTCGATATTCTTCTGTTATCAGGACCGAATTAAATGTACATATATTTGCATATATATATGGATGTATGCGTTCATGTATGAATGTGTATATGTATGTACGTATGTATGTGTGCATATACACACATATATATATTGTTGCGTTTTACGGGTTCGTAGATTTGAGAGTATCCGATGAAAACACGATGCAGAACGATAAAAAGCACAATTTATTTACAAGAATCACTATTTACATCACAGTTCCAAAATTACCTTTAAAAGCGTCGAAAATCTACAATAAATACGCTGAAACAATCAGCAACACAGCTTCAGGCTGTAACTGTAAAGGCAGCTTCACGGCAACACTGAACTTATAATAAACACCGTGGAACAATCACCAATACACTGTCAAGCTATACTGTAAAGTTAGCTTCACGGCAAAGCACTATCTCGATCGCTTTCCGTTCACAAAACTCTCGCGTAGCTTAGCACTTACAGTAAGCAGCGATTCTCACAACTCTCACAACTAATCACACTACTTAATCACACTCTGTACACTCTACTGGCTCTCAGAAACGCAAGGGTTTATATAGCTTTTCATTAGGTTCCACAGGTTTCGAGAAATATCTCGACAGGAAATTATTCTAGAAGCTTCCCGATTGGACCATGGGATATTGCCAATTTGGTCGCCAAATGGGCGATAAAGTCGCCAATCTGGCAACCGTACCATACACTATTTTATGGCAACCCTAGTGCTATGCCGGAAAGCTTACATACAGGCGCAGCCGCCGAATTTTTCGTAACAATATGCATACGCACTTGCGTACATTTTTGAATTCGGTTCCGTTAACAGAAGAGTACCTTTTTTTTCTTTTGAGATTTGGCAGCTAACACTTTTAGGTTGTTACAGAAATAAATTCCATTTATTTTTTGTTTACAGCTTAGTTTATGGTCGGTTTTAACATGTGGTGCAATAACAAACATTTTCAATGTATTTTATTTTTTTATTTTCACAAAGGCAAGAAAGCAGCTGAGGCTCATAAAGAGGTATGTGAAGTTTATGGTGTTGACTGCTTAACGCATGTGTTAGAATTGGTTTTAAAAATTTCATTCTAGAGATTTTTCACTTGAAGATGAAAAGTGTTCTGAGTGACCTTCTGAAGTTGATGATAAAATTAAAGCCATAATTGAACCAAATAGTTGTATGACTGTGCGAGAGTTTTAAAAAAAAAGGTTAAGTGTTACATGCATCAATTAAAAATAATTTGAGATGTCTTAGACTCGTTAAGAAGCTTGATATCTGGGTTTTGCATGAATGGAAAAAAAATCATGTAACAACAAATCAGTATCTGCGATATGCATTTCAAATGTAATGGAATCAACCCTTTCTTTTTTAAACGAATTTTTATTGTTAATCAAAAATGGATTCTCTACTATAACATTAAATGAAAAACATCATGGTTCAAGCATGGTGAATTGGTACAATCATAATGAAAGTTAAATTGCATGGAAAAAAAAAAAAGATCCTGCTGTCAATTTGGTGGGATTACAAAGATGTTGTGTACTTTGAGCTGCATCTAATCAACAAAACAATCAACTGAGATGTTTACTGCCAACAACCTATGAAATTGGAGGCAGCAATCCGTGAGAAGAAACTAGAATTAGTAAATCGGAAAGGAATCATGCTCCATCACAACAGTGCAAAGCCTCACACATTCTCAGCAGCACATACAAAATCATTATTGGAACTTGACTGGGAAGTGATGTCACAACTCCCATATAGCCCCGATGTTGCACCATCATCTTATCATTTATTTTAAAGTCTACTAAGCTTCTTAAAGGGTTAAAAATCTTTGTAATAATGTGACATCAAATTGCACTAGGTTCAGTTTTTGATAAAGATTGGAAGTTCTATGAGAGTGAGATCATGAAGTTACCAGAAAGATGGCAGATGGTCATCGAATAGAATGGAAGATATTTGACTGATTAAAAGTTTATTTTTTGTATAGAAAAAACTTAGTTTTGTTTCCCATTAAAAAACCGAATTTACTTTCATGTCAGCCGGATATAACTTTTTTTTTCCTTTTAATTATGTGACTTGTGTGGTTGAATTATAGTTCTTCAAATAGTTGTTTTAAAAATTTCTCTTTGTTCATTCACATTATGTACTTGTAAACATGTTTATTTACATTTTTTTTTTGTTTAATTTGGTGTTATTTGAGTAGCATTTTTTTTAAGGATAATTTGTCACCCAGTATTCTTCACACTGCCTTTTAAAACTGCATTCTGCATTAAAAGAGAAAATAATGTAAAGCGTGGTTAATATGTTTTTTAATGGGCCATTCAGAAAAGATATATTAATGAGAAAGTTATATAATCTGCATTTTAATTTAAAATGATATTCATACAAACAATTTTCCATGGTTTTATCACTGGGCCATTGCCGTACATAATTTTATCATCCTACATTTAGTTTGTTAAAATACTATCCATATTTCCATATAAGTTTCAATAGCAAAAATCAAATAGCATAACATAAAAATATAACACAAAGAGAGACTATATTTTATGCAAATAAACAAATAAAAGTAATTGAATAGAAATTAATTAATTAATATTCTTTTTCTTAATGCCTTAAATTTTTTTTCTTAATGCCTTATTGGCTCAAGAGAACTGTAATGTTTTAATGATTTTCTTGAGGTGTATTCTGCAGATATACTCATAATCATCCTCCTTTTTCCAACTGCTATTTTGTAATAGTTATTATTGCTATTACAGTTTTTAAATGGCTTGCTTTCTGTGACATTCTTAGCTTTGTGTGCATATTTAGGCAGAGGCTTTTTAATTTATAGTTGAGCGAGCTTCTGACAACTGTGTCTTGCTGTTAGTATTTTTAACTAGCTCTGTTTAAAATTTATATTTCGGCTTTAGCATTCTTGTTAGCCAATGCTTTAAATACATGCTATGTATATGAGCCAGCTTATTTTATTTAACGTGTAATGCTTCTCTCAGTCTTTTTCCCATCTTTACCTTAAATTCCAAGAATACCAAGTAAATACAATTACAGCAAATGTAACTGAACATGCATTTTCCCCATGGCTTTGCAATTTAAAAACTAACATGTTAGCGTAACTGCTGTTTGTGCTTGAGAATATAATAATATTTTAAAAATTTGAAAATCAAATAGTAAATTAAAATTCATAGTATTGCTAGAGTTAAAATAGGGTTACTATGGAAACTAGAGTTAAAATTTTGCAAATCCTGCTGAGCAGATTGCGAGTTATCACTATGAGCAACTTCTAAAATACATAAAAAAGTGTAAATAATCTTTTTATTTTAATCTCTATTTGAACATAAAAGCGCAACATGTAATGTAGACAAAATTTTCACAACTTGTGCCTATTTTAAATTAACAAAATTGAATCTGAACATTGATAATGCAGTCTAAGACTACATGTTAAATAGAATAAGGGACTCTATATTTTACCATATGTATTTAAAGCATTAGCTAGCCAGAATGCTAAAGCCATGGGCATTCTGGCAACCATAAAATATAGTTTTTTAACAGAACTGGCTAAAACCATCAACATCAAAACATGATTGCCAGCAAAACAGCAGAAGATAAAATGACAACTTATGAAAAAATGACTTACTCTTATGAAAGAAAAAAATTTTTTTTGATTAATATTCTTTATAAATTTAAAAAGTAACTTCTGTATCATTAGTAGATATTTATTAGCCATTGGTGACAGAAATGAAAGTAAAGAAATTCTCCATGAATGATCTTCAGTAAAAGTGTATTTGGAAATTTAAGGTTCAAAATAACTGTTGAGATTTGTTAAAGATTATGATAAAGGGCATAAACCACATTTGGCATTATTGTGGCTTATAACAAATATGCTATATTTCAAAACACACCAAAAGTTTTTTAAATGTGCAAATTTTATTTCAATTGAGTTATGGTTATTATGGTAAATTTCGAATTCTGAATGAAAGAATAAAGTAAGTTTAACTAAAAAAAAGAGGTATTAATAAATATATACCTAATTCAATTAACACCGAGGATATTTAGAGACCCAATTTTTTAAAAACTACCCTGCTGGTTTTTATGAAACTTGTCACTTTCGCATAATTTGAGGTGTAGGATCAAAATATGCAAAAAAAAATCAGTATGCCATTTCAGGAAAATCTGACTTCATGTTAAAATGCATATGTTTAAACAATTCTATATTCAATCCTAATATGCACTTTTGAGACACAAAAAGATGCAATTTGAATTTCATCAGTCTTCCCAGCAGAACAGGAGATATGGAATTGTCCGCCCCCTTTTTTTTGACTCGATGTATGTATCCTATTTCTTTAAAGATTGCTGTCTATCTCATACTTATTTAATACAAAACTTGATAATACTGTGAATGCATAGGAATATGAATTAGAACGATCATGTTTTACATAGAAGGTAGCTACCAATCAAGCTTAACTTACATGTAAGTTTAGCCACTTTAAAAACTTGAAAACATTTTATCACATATCTTAAAATCGTATGCAGAAAAAGATGTACTTTTTGATTACCTGCTCCCTCCCTTCCGAAAAGCCTCCAACTCATTGATGACTAATTTTTTTACAAGTTAATACACGGAAAGCAACAGCCGTTTTCAAAATGCTGGCACACTAAGAATTCCATAAAAGAGCAATCAATCAACAAAATTAAAAAAGCCAAAAACATCCATATTAAAATACTTACCCTTTTCAAGAAATCCTTACACAATTTTTTTGCTTTGTTCTCCTCAAGTACATAGCAATCTGCTCTCACAAAAAAAAAAAAAAAAAAAAAGAGTTGGACAGAATTGCATGAATTTAACATTCCTCATGTTTTTGTTCTCCCCATGTATACAATGATCTGTGTTTTCTCTTAAAAAGAAAAATCAGATAATTTCATGAATTTGATATCCCACATTCTAACACTTTGCTTTCTATTTTTCAAATTGTATTTCCATAAAATTCTGTCGTTTAAGAAGGGCATCATCTGAGAGCATTTGCATTCCCTACTGTTGGAAAAATTGCCATATTTTTAAAGAAATGCAATGCTTTTTTTTTCATATGATGGCAAACTTAACAGTTCTGTTGTGATTAGCCCCAAGGGAAAAAAATGTGCTCAATACAAAAACAAAAATTAGTTAGAGAAATGACTCTCAGATTTGGAGAGCTGCCTGCATACATAAGAGGTTTACCATATAAATACATTTTGGTGACACCATATTTGCTACATCACTAATTTGGTGACATAATGTGTTATCTTGTGAACATACACTGCTTGACACTGAAAATGCAACACCAAGAAGGAGTGGTCAGAAAGTGATGAAATTTGGAAAAAAGACAGAGACAGCAAGCAGCAATAAGTGATCTTTATTTCAAAATGACAGTCAGAATACAGAGCAAGAACGGCGTCGGCGACCACCGCGGACAGCGATGCACAAAGAAACACATCTAGGCATAGAGTCAATAAGAGTGCGGATGGTGCCGAGGGATGGCTCTCCATTCCTTTTCAACCATTTGCCACAGTTCGTCTTCTGATCAAGGCTCTACAAACGGTGTCCAATCATATCCCACACATGTTCGATTGGGGACAGGTCAGGAGAGTACGGTAGCCAGGGAAGCATCTGCATACCTTGCAGACCATACTGGCAGATGCGAGCACTGTGTGGTCGGCCGTTATCCTGCTGAAGCATTAGGCAGCCCCTGAAGGTAGAGGATTGCCACTGGCTGCAGTACATTATCCAAATATCGTTTTGCCTTCATAGTGCCCTGAATACGAACTAGAGGTGGCCTGGAATCATAGGCAATAGCGTCCCAAACCATTATACCACGTTGTCGCACGGTAGGGCGTTCGACAGTTACTGCTGGATTTGATTTGTCTCCACGTTGACGCCACACACGTATGCGACGACTGTTACTGGATAAACAGAAGCGTGACTCATCTTAGAACACGAGTTTCGCCATTCTGTCATCCACATCGCTCCAATCCAGCACCATTCTAAATGTTGTCGTCTATGCTGTGGGGTCAATGGCAGTCTTCTTAAAGGACGGCATGAGTGCAGGCCACGTTCAACCAATCGACGAAATGGATCTCGTCGACACGGGAACATCCAGGGTATCTGCACATGCTGCAGAATCTTGGTACAGGTGACTTGCGGGACCACCACAGCTTGTCGGCAGATGCGTTGATTCACGCGTGCTGACTTCACTCTGGCTGCACCTGCACCCCTCCTTCTTCCCATATTCCCTTGTTCCAACCATGTTCGCCATAGCCGATGCACCGTGCTCACATCCATGTGGGTATCAGCTGCGATGTGACGTAAGGACCAACCCGCCCTTCTCAGTCCGATCACCATACCCCTCGTAAAATCGTCTATCTGCTGGAAGTGCCTTTGTTGACGGCAACCTGGCATTCTCTCCTATTACACGTATCCTCCGGGACAAAAACCAACTTTCTTCGATAATTTCTCTGGCAGAAATAATGACACGAATATTGCCCATTCTGCACGTTCCTTCCCTTATATCTTACTTCACATGTGTCGGAGAGCTGCACATTTCACATCATTCGCATAACTCAGTGACGTGCATCTACTCTAAAATTTGCATAAATTTCTGACCATTCCTTCTTGGTGTTGCATTTTCAATGTCGAACAGTGTATTTTAGAGGTGGGAATTTAGATAATCAGAAAAAAATCTTATACATATTTGTTATTTATGAATTTACTCTAAAAATTATAGATAATATAAAAAAATCTAAAAATATTTTCTGTTTTTGACATATTTTTGTTCTTAGCGCTTCTAAAATAATTCCATACTTCGCTTTCGTTATGTACATTAATTTTGTACTCTGTGTTATTTTTAGGGTATTATTTGCAAGAGAAAGCATAATGAGAATGATGAAGATTTAGCTGAACTGCCAACAAAAAGGCCATCACCCACTTTTCAAACCAACGAAGAAAATATAGCAGGTAAAGATGTTTTAATAATGCAAGATCCTTTTGATAAGGAAACATCTTCCATCATTCATAAGAATAAAAAAGGTGGCTATAAGGATATTTTTGAAAATAGTGGATTATACTCCAGTGGTACCTGACCTGGTAATCTGCGGGATTTTATTATAATAAAAGGAAAGTGTTAATATTATTGAAGAATACAGTTTTCAAGTTTTCATTGTGTTGCTATTGAAATTTTATAAATGAATACAATTTAAGAATGAGAAATATTATACATGCTAGTAATTTAACAAGACATAGTTCCATTTTCAGAAAAAAATTATTTAATTATTAAAATACAGTATTATTAAAGCAATAATCAAGTTTTATAAAGTGAGTTTTGACTTTTGTTAAGTTTCATTATAACTGTAATTTGATTTTAGTGTATCAAAATATTCAAGTCAGAGAATTTCTGATACACACTAATGTTAGGAATGTGTTTTGTAAAATCTTTAAACACTTTAGACATCCAAAAAGTTTTAGATAGTTGTATTATGTTACATTACCATGCATTTAACTTTCATGTGACTTGGAAAATACTGAAGGTGTGCAAATATCTTTTAACTTAACTTTCATTCAAATGTGCCAGTTTCCATTTAAATCCTCAAACTTTTATCTCTTAAGTACCAGATATTATAGCATTCTGATTAGTAACAAAGTTCAACGGGACACATTTTTTCTAGAGTAATAAAAGTGATAATACCCTGTGTCGAGTATTAAAAACCTGATGCACATGTGCATATAGTATGTACATACACATTTGTAAAATATTTATTTCTGTTTAAGTGCCACAATATTCATTTGTGTATACTATCATTATACTTTAATTTAAAAGTAGACTATTGCAATATTACCAGAATGCTTTGTTTCTGAATCGTATATGTGTTGGGTTACCAGTAACTGAATGCATGACTTCTAAACACTAGAAGTTTGTCTGAGATTCATTTCCCAGCAATTAGGATGGCTGCATGTTACTTCCTCTAATGTAATATGAATACTTGCTTAGATGCAAAAAGTTTACTTTAGAAGAGTCCTCATGACAGTATGTTTCACATAGATAGATAGTCCTTGCATGCTTTGTTAAATACACAAAGTTAAATAGTGCTCAGTTAAATACACAAATAAGTAAAATTATATATCCAAGAAATAATGAGTACATATTTTATCACTGACATATTGGTTGTCTCTAGAAGGGGTTGCGAACAGAAAAAATTTCATCTTTCCCCTTCATTACTCATTCTACTCTCTCCTCTAGAAGTGAGATTTAGCACTGTGCCAAGTTCCTCATGTCAACCAAAGCAAGTTTCACCGCTTGAATGCGAAAGTTGCTCCTAACCTGTACCACCCACAGATTGAAGAAGGGTCTATGGTATGATGTAGCACTAGTGTGTTTGCATGCATGCACTAGTAAAAAGGGAGAGAAAAATATTTACTCAGATCAGAAGTGCTGCATTCATTTGCTTTGTGTTGTTGCACTTTTGGCTTCATGACTATATGTTGTTTTATCACTTGTGCATTTATTTTTCTTTTGAGACTATTAAGAAGTTTCTTGTTTTGAATATTTCACTTTTTTTTAAATACTATTTTGAAAGAGGAGCCAATATAGAATTTTTGTCATTTTTGTTCCAAGTGGTTTTGATACTTACTTGCCATGATGAACAGATCGAAAACAAAAAGAAAGGTAGCGGACGGTAATAGGCAGCAGATGTGCTATCATGTTTGATAGTACTTATATATGTAAGCAAATATTTTCTCTTATGAATTTAAATAAGTCGAAGTTAAGAAATAAACTGACAGATCAACACTTGCAATCTATCTTAAGAATATCAATAACTAGCTTTCAACAAAATATATAAAAAATTATTGATAAAATTCAGTCTCAACCATTGTACTAATGTATTTAACTATGGCTAACTTGCGTGCATTTTTATTAAAATATTTATATATTAAATTATCATGCACAAACATAAACTGTTAATTTTGTTTTTCAAGCTGAACTGAGTATGCAGTAGCACATGCAAGGAGAAAGGGAAACCTTCTTTCTCCTAGCTTATGTACACATGTAATGGTCTCCAAATCAGTTTAAATTTGATATGGTAAGTGTCTGTATTGCAAATTAAGCAACTTACTGCATCGAATCTCCCCCATACATTATTGCATACATTATTGGTCTTCGGCAATGAAGTCGTTTCTATGAGTGGCTCTTCTGCTAAAAAGTTTGTGCACCCTAGTCTAAGGCATTGTAGCCTGTGATTGGTTTATTCTTATTGTTGCTGACTAAAAAGTTTATTTTTTAGTGGCTTTTTGTAATTTGTAGTTTAGATTCACTAGGATGTCCTTTTTTTAAAAAAAAAAAAAGAAAAAAAAAGGTTTTCTTTCGTACACCTCTTTTTTTTGGGGGGGGGGATCTGTTTTACTTTGCATTTTGTGTTTTCCTTACAAAATTATACTGAACTAAGTTTGTCACTGTCTTGAGTTTATGTGCTATTATATTTATATTTGGAATAGATCACCATTGTCAGGCCTATTCATATTTTATTATTTACTTTTTCATTTTGGCTAGTAGTAATTCAACATTTAAAATCATTGGACTCAGGTTATTGCTTCCAGTTAAACTTCTGAATTAGGCATAACTGTAGCAATTTTTTTGCTTCACCATTATAAGAAAAAATGAAAGAAAGAACAGAGAATTGAGATTTTACTATAGCACCAGAGGGATTTTTTTTTAAAATCGCAGATCAGGCTATTAGTCTCAAAATGGGATTTTGAACTGCTCACTATAAACAGTGTAGCACTTTCCAAATGCTTGCCACCAAATATTATCACCCTGCATTATTCTTAAAGAAATTAAATAATAAAAGAATCTGCGTGAATCTACTTGTATATCAGTTCTGACAATACATGGAGCCATCAAATTCTGAATAACATAGTCCTCCACCTGAACATGTGTACTTGGAAGCCAAAATTTTGAAGTTGTTTTATTATTTATTTCATATTTAGTAAAACTTGAATGAATTTTTGATAACCAACTCAATGATTTGAAAGCAAGCAATATTAACTTTGTTCAAAATAAAACAATTTTATCTGCAATGCACGAAACTGTTTCCATCTAGAAAAATGTGAGATGTTTATCTATCAATTTTAATCAACAAACTGTTTTTAAATAGTTTGCGATTTTGCTGTTGAATTGATTTTGTGTGGCACAGGTGTGAAGAACATAATATTTAATAAGTTAACACATAAAAAGTTAATAATATTCCCGATTAATTCTGCCCAAATCACAATATCATGTCATTCAGATGTCCATCTGTACTATTCAATGCACCATTGCAAACACAAGTGCTTGTGATTAAAGTTAATGGTAAGAAAAGCAATGGACACCTAGCAGACAGTCCATTGTACTGTAAAGAATGTCAAATTGTTCTTGCTGACACTGATGGTTGTTACAGATTGTATTCATTATGATATGATTGCAGATGTGCTTCATCAGTGCCGTATGCACAATATCCCTGACTTTCCTTGTAGTGGTGTGACAAGGCAGTTGCAATTTCTCCTGCCCATCAGTCGTCCCTTTTGTATCCTCTGATTCCATATTCACATGACTGTTGCTTAGCTACTTCTGATGTGATGACTGATTTCCTGAAGGATAATCTGCAATGTCTGCATGCTACGTTTCTGCTTTGATTGAACTCAGAAACAGGCTCAAATGATGCTTGTATTTTTCTACGATGCATACTGAAGTTGTGCACATATTAAATCTCACTAGAGAACAAGTCACGTTATTCAAAATGGCAATCTTTCCTCCCTTTATGTACGAATTGTAAGGAGCACATTATATATGAATTGTAAGGAGTGTGCACACATGTGCTGAAACATAATGATTTACATATTCCATCATGGTATATACATGATGAAAGTTTCATTCTGTTTGTATGCTTCCTTCGTGGTATTACATTTTAAATGACAGCAGTTTATATATATATATATATATGTTTGTGTGTATGTGTGTGATCGACTCTTCATTTGAAAAATGATACACCACAAAAGTGGTAATTGAGAATAATAGTCCCTTCTGATGCTAAAAAAAAAGCTGTTAATATTGTTACGGTTTTTATATTTATTTATTTATTTAGAATTGTAATTAAAATTGTTTTATTTTCATGTTCAATGCAGTCGAATTTGAAGAGAAAGCTACGTTGGAAAAGTAAAAAGTACAGGAGCACGTCCATTTAATATTTAATAAATAAATATTTCGTAATTGCTGTTACCATCCAGAAAAATCGAGAAAATAGATTTTTACCAAAATGTTCTTGTGAATAATTAAAAAGCTTATAAAAGCCGAATTAAAACACCTCCGCTCAGTTTTGCTGTTGTTTTAAGTGAACTGTATGTTTACTTAGCGCTGTTATTGATTGTAGTGAATTCGCTGTGAACTTGGATTAACTGTCTCTGTTTTTAATTGAGTTCTGTTTAATGTTTGCGATATTGTGATATTCTATGAATATCTCTGAGGAAATATTTCATTATTTTGTGAAAAGAATGAATTTCATTAACTTTTTAATGACTCGTATGCATTCAATCCATTACAAACTCATATGCACGCAACACTTTTTGTTGTCAGAAGAGTGGAATTTGAATGCCAGTCACATGAGCGATAGAAAAACAGTTAAGACAGTTGATTGTAGCCTTTGCTGCATTTAAAGACAAGATGAAAAATTCTGTTAAAGAAGAGATGAAATCTGTTAAAGAGGAGGTGAAAGCAGGTGAAGAAAGGATGGAAGTTGGTCAAGCGTCTGTTAAAGATGAAATGAAGGCTGCTCAGTAATCTGTTAAAGATGAAATGAAGGCTGTTCAAGAAAAGATTGAAGCAGGCCAAGAGGAAATGAAAAAAGAAATTACCTAATAATAGAAAACAAATTCAAAGCTATTGAAGGCATAATTGACGCTGTTGAAAATAAAATTGGATACATTGAAGAAAAAGTGTCATCTGTAAAAGAACAAATAGAACAAAGAGTTTTTGCTTGGAACAACAAATTGATGACAGGGTAACTGCAGTCACCAAAGAAGTTGGTACCTTGAAGAAATTCGTAGCGACGGCAGGGAGCAATAGTGATGGTTTTAAATTTTTACCCATGTCTGCTCGTCCCTCTCTGAAGCTATCTACGTGTGATGGGAAGACCTCTTGGAAAGTTTATAAGACACAATTTTCTATAGTTGTGGATGCAAATGGATGGGATTCTCAAGCTAAGGCCTGTCATCTCGCCACTTCACTCAGAGCAGATGCAGCGAATATCCTGCAAACTCTTCCAGAGAACTAGAGACTAGACTTCGAAGTTCTATCCGACACATTGGAGCTGTGCTTCGGGGAGAAATGTTTGAAAGACTACAGTAGGCTTCAATTAAAATGTTGTCAACAGAACCCCACCGAAACACTACAAGAGCTCACCACGGGTGTTAAAAGGCAGTCTCACCTTGCCTAGTCTCACCTCGCCTTTACAGAGTGCCCAAGGGAAATACTGTCTCTGCAATACTTCATCGATTGCATCCGGGATCCTGAAATACAGAAAGCACTGCGAATGGCAAGAATATAAAAAGTGCTGCCGCCGTGAAATTCGAGGCAGCCCAGCAAGCAACTCGTAGGGATCACCACCCAGTCAGAGTTGTGTGAGTCCACGAACCAGTGGATCAGTTGATGGCTCATTTAGATGATTTATCCAGAGAAGCCAATGCCTTGAGACGGTATATTAGTGATAAGAAACCGACTGTAAAGTGCTGGAAATGCGGTGCTTTAGGGCACATGTGAAGGAACTGCCGAACACCCCAGAGGACAGAAAATAAGATGGATGATATAAACAGACAATTAAATGCCATGAGATGGAAAAGGAGTGACAAGAAACCAAAGTGCTGGAACTGTGGAGCTGAAGACCACGTACGAAGGATCTGCAGAACGTCCCGGGGTATGGAAAATAAGACCATTTTACAGCAACGATGCAGGAAGCAAATTAATGATCATATCGCAGAGCATAGTTTCAGCATGAGTGAAAAACCCCTTTTTAAAGCGCTCAAGATTTCTGTAGTGAATGGCAACAGTAATGGGCTATCCATTAATAATTAATAGGCATATCAATGAAGTTCCTTGCAATATGATCATTGACACAGGAGCTAATGTTACCATCATTCGAAAAAATTTAGCTCAACGATTCA
Organism: Stegodyphus mimosarum; assembly: GCA_000611955.2. Classification (NCBI taxonomy): domain Eukaryota; kingdom Metazoa; phylum Arthropoda; class Arachnida; order Araneae; family Eresidae; genus Stegodyphus; species Stegodyphus mimosarum. The sequence goes on from KK114794.1 coordinate 18,677, forward strand.
AAGATAAACTGATTTGGACTCCATCCTGTGTTACCCTCCAGACTGCATCTGGTGATAAAATAGACATAGATGGGAAGTTAAGCGTGAACATCATGCTTGGGAGTACAGCGTACCTTCACACGGCGTATGTGGCGGATATTACAGATCCTTGCATACTTGGATTGGTCTTTTTAAGGAAATAGAATTTTTCCTTTGACTTCAAAGACAACAAACTGTTTTCAGCATCAGAGAACATAACTTTCCGCCATCAGAAGGGATCCCTACTTCAAAACGCCAGCACGTTGTCTGAAAGACTCTGCTCGGAAAGCTGCCAAAATCATACTAGGGTCAAAGAGAAACCCAAGACTACCGGCAACTCTCCATCCCAGATGCTTATCGGTCGAGATTTTCATCTTTGCACAAGAACGAGTCAACTTGTCGATGGAGAAGATGAAGACCCGATATATCAATCAGAGGTACTGGACATCGATTCAGTGAAGGAGACAAGGTGTGGTGGTGAAATCTGACTCAACGAAAAGGACTCTGTCTGAAACTACAGTCACCTTGGGATGGTCTGTACACAGTCCTAAACAGGCTGAACAACATTGTGGTTCGGATCCATAAGTCATCGAACTCTAAGCCTAAAGTCATACATTACAACAGGTTAGCTTCTTACTATGGCCACAATACGTGGTGTATATAATTGTAAATTGTAATCTAAATGATATAAGACCATGGTCCTTTTTGTACTTAGTATTTGATTTGTATTTAGTATCTGATAGTATTTGATTTGTACTTAGTATCTGATAGTATTGATTTGTATTTAGTGTTTGATAGTATTTGATTTGCTGAAAGTTATTTATTGCAATTATTGTTTATTTTGTTATTGTAATGTAATGTTTATAATTGCATTGATGCCTTAGTTGTAAGTTTGGCTTCCTGTCGAGGTTACAGATTTTGTATTTATTTAGAATTGTAATCAAAATTGTTTTGTTTTCCCATGCAACGTAGATGAATTTGAAGAGAAAGCTACTTCGGAAAAGTAAAAAGACAAGAGCACGTGCATTTAATATTTAATAAATAAATATCTCGTAATTGCTGCTGTCATCTAGAAAAATCGAGAAAATAGATTTTATCAGAATGTTCTTGTGAATAATTAATAAGCTTATAAAAGCCGAATTAAAACACCTCCGCTCAGTTTTGCTGTTGTTTTAAGCGAACTGTATGTTTACTTAGCGCTGTTATTGATTGTAGCGAATTTGCTGCGAGATTAGATTAACTTTCTCTGTTTTGAATTCAGTTATGTTTAATGTTTGAGATATTGTGATATTGTACAAATATCTCAGAAGAAATATTTCAGTATTTTGTTTTATTTCTTGTGAAAAGAATAAATTTCATTAACTTTTTAACAACGTGTGCATTCAATTCATCATGAACCTGTACGCACGCAACAATATAAAATTCAAGAAAGTATCATTTCTCTTTTTCATAATCATTGTGTATACAGTGAATAATATATATATATATAGTTGCATATTTTTCCCTCTAGTTTTTTTTTAACATATGATGCACTGATTTATGGTAACAATGTAATGCATGTGCACAAATAGGGAAATACTTTGTGTAAGTCTGAATTTATGTCTTTTGAAATACATAATATAACAATATTTCTCATGTTTCATGTATGCTTTTTAATATGCTGTGTTTATCACTTAAGCTTTTTTTTTTTTTTTTTTTTTTTTT
>KK114794.1:20421-36970 GCA_000611955.2 Stegodyphus mimosarum
TTTTTTTTTTTTTTTTTTTTTTTCAGAAATATATATGCCATGTATTTTCTCTCCCAGTTTTCAAGCATCAAAATTAGTAAGAAAAGGGGGGAAAATGCACTATTTTATTTCTAAGTTGTATTAATTTTTTGCTTTTAAATTGATTGCTTATATTATTATTTATTTAATTTTTTATTAATTTACAGTTCAGCAAGTGGATAAGAAAATGCCTTTTAACCAAATCATGTGCAAAGTAAATTTTGTCCTGAGTGGATTTGTAAATCCTTTAAAGAGTGAACTGAGAAGTAAAGCTTTGGAAATGGGAGCTAAATATACAGAAGAATGGAATAGTTCTTGTACCCATCTTGTGTAAGGTTTTTTACATTTTTTGCGAGTGGGTAATTAATTCTCAGGATACGCTAACTGAAATATTTATTAATTTTGGTATTAAAAATGTTATCATTAATACAAGTTCGGTCAAGTTCAAAAAAGTCTGAAGTAATTATTTCGTAAAGCTCTAGAGCTTTCTTTTTCCAGATTGCAACAGTGAGAATTTTTTTTTTTAAATAAATTTTGTCTTTGCATACTTTTAGTCAATCAGCCAAACCCTAATTAGACAGTCTGAAACTCAAAGGGTATGGAGGATCAAATTCTTCCAAACCATGACTCTCAGTACAAGATTCTAGTCGCAAGATAGAAAAGGATAGAAAAGATAGATATCACTGACATGACGAGCTACTCTTATTATTATTAGGTGATAACTAGCTTGTCTAATTTATACATGAATTTCATATGTATTAATAGTTGCTATGAAATAGCTTATGTAAGTGGTCTTCAAATTGTGGTCCTCAGAACCCCAAGTGTTAGTCACCTTGAACTAAAAGCAATGATCTTTTTAGACATGCTTTATTAACATTCTGAAAACATGAAATATTATTTAATAGAAAAATGCCTGCAGCACAGTGCAGCTGAGAAAAACTATTCCTTACTGAAAAGGATAAACATAAAAATATAGTATTATTGCCATTCACACAAATTCAATAGTAAAACAAAACATATTACCAGTAACAAAATTATCATATAGATGATAACATGTAATTAAATACTGAGAAAATAAATAAGAGGGGTGAAAAAAAGAAAAAGAAATACAAATATTAAGGGCACATCCAAACATACTTCCACCTTTGCCACTGTATTAAGAATAGATCATTTCAATGCGATGGCAATGGTGAAAGTTTTCCTCTAGATCTTTTAAAATTACCATTGATAGTTTTTACTTTAACAACTGTAACATTGCCATCTTTTCCAGGATCGATTTCAACAGTGTGCCCTAATGGCCAAAACCCAAGAGGCATGTTGTTCTCCTTAATTAATACAAGATCACTTACAGACAAATTTGGAAGTTGCTCTTTCCATTTATATTTATATCTTTGTTGTAATGAATTTAAATACTCCTTGTATCTCTTCCAAAGGGTTATCTTCATTTGCTGTAATTATTCCCATAGTTTTAACACGTTGACTGCCAACTAAGAGATAACTCGTAAATTGCGTTCTTTTCTAGGACGCCAACTACGAGTTATCTCGTACTGCGTTTATTTGCCATTTTTGTGCAGCTACGATTAAACTCGGAATATATCAGTGCTAATATCAATAGATGGCTGAGAAAAGAACAAAAAATCAATCCTGGCTTGCATAAACAGAAAATTTATTAAAAAACGAACAAAAAATATAAAAATTAATTCAAATTCAAGAAATAAAATAATATTTTATTGTTTGTGGAACTTCTTAAAACAGTCTTTCACACAAAGGGCTGGCTTCTCTTTACAGGCTGGACAGAAATACTCGTTTCTCGGTGTTTTTTTGCTTGGGTACATATACGACATGGCTTTGTCGGACGCTGTTTTTTTCCGGTAGGTGGTAGACTCTCTAAATAATGGAGCTCTTGCAATCTAATTTTTTTCGAAACTGGTGGAACCTCTTCTCCAATCAACGCGATGACGAATTTTTCTGTGAACTTTATCAGTTTTATTTTAGAAGAAGTAACGTTTGAAAAATTTTGTGAGCATTGTGTATATATATCTCTATATGTAGCGAAATGTTTTTGGGCCATTTAATAGTCTTTCTTAGAGATGAGTAGTGCGAAAGCATTTGATCAGATCGGTCAATGCCAGACATCCCATTATTGTAACCTCGAATTATATTCGGTTTCATAGAAGTTTTTCCATTGCGACAGGTGTCTGCGTGCGAATTAACTCGCAGTTGGCTTCCACGAAGAGATTTCTGTTACAGAAGCCAACTATGAGATAATTCGTAACGCTTTTAAAAAAAAAACACATTTTTTATGCTTTTTGATGATAACTATGCACTAGAATTAGATTTTTTAATAATATAATGTGATTAAATCAAATTGCATTTTAGGCCAGATTTCTGAAAATTGCCGTAGCAGTCAACGTGTTAATAAAGTGGGTTTGGGTATGTTGGAGAAATCATATTCTGGGATACTAGTAATGAATGACATCTCCAGTTAAAAAATGAGAAGGAGTCAAGGCATCTAAATTAGATACATCAGAGTGATTATTTTAGACAAGGGTCATTAATTGAATACAACTTCAATTTGAGTTAGTAGAATAGTTAAATCTTCAAATGTTAACTTTGTCTCTCCTATCATTCATTTCAAATGAAATTTTATGGACTTAAGCAGGAGGAGTCATTTTCCATTCCATAGTATTTTGAGACAGCAGTGAACTGATTTTAATCAGTTCATTGCTGTTAAGTGAAAGTAGTAGAGTGTGCAGTTCAGACAATTTTCTTTTTGCTGCAACAAAGTGTCATTATCTGAAAATAAAAGGTGTACCATGCATTGATACAAATCGCCTAAGAGCAGCAATGAAAGAATTTGCAGTTAAGTCAGTAACTGCCTCAATGTGGTATGCTAGACAATGTGGTATGCACAGACATAAAAACTGGATGTGGTAACCTCATAAATGTGAACCGTGATCTTCCTTTTCTACAGCTGCTCCTAAAAAATCCCTTGATGATTCAGCGTACCACCATCTGTGAGACTTCCATTGTACTCACTGTCTTCCTAATTCCAGAAAGTGAAAATTCACTGTATATATCATTTCTATTTATTTTGGGCCAACAAATGCCTGACGAGACTAGATCACTGAACACTTGTAGTTCAATCTAAGATTGGCTTCTGAATGAACAGGCAGGCTGCATATGGTTTTCTGAATATTGTTAATAATGGAGTGATATAAGTAAATTTAATGAAAGCTAATTTTCTTTCAAATGTTCTCCAAAGAATTTGGATTCCCTTTATTAAAAAGAAATGAAGGTGTTATTCTGTAATATAGATTATCTGCATCCTGCGGTAGACGTTAACAAAGCCTTGCCAAAAAGTGGGCCTAATATTCAAGATGCCATTATAATCACCAAATGTTCATGTTGTAATAGAGAACTATCTTTTAATTTTCCCAATTTTTATATATCTTTTCTAAAAATTATAGCAGCCCTATGCAAAACTCTAAAAAGTAGACCAAGCCTGAAATGAAGAGATTAAGAGAAAGTCGTTCTTAACTAATGACACAGATGAATTATCTACAGACCATCATATTTACTTCTATTTCAGTGTGTTAAAAAATAACATATTAATTTTTTAATTTGCTAAAGCTAGACTTTTTTTCAATAGAAATATCAAAATCGAGCCTACATTTTCTCTACAGGGTGACTGCTCCCCTCATATGCTGAACTGCAAAGTCAAACAAGTAATCCCAAAAAGAAGAGGCCATGTTAGTGAAACAACAAATATATTAAAATTAATAACAAGTTACAACATTAGACTTAATAGAGTACATATCTATCTGCCAACTATCCAAAGCAGCATTTCTTCCTGTGTTTTGAGTCTTAAACTTGAACCGAAACTACTAACAGAAGAAAGCTGACATGTAGCATGCTTCTCACATGATAATTCGGCAGTAAATTTTTAAGGCTCTATTTTTAGCACAGTGTTCACACAGTTTTTAACACAGTTTCACACAAGTGTTTTTAATAAGTGTTTCACTTGTTAATCATTATTATTATTATTGTTTTAACATGAATTGTGCAATTTAATTCTTGGAATGTTTTATTTTAAATACATGAATATTTTTCTGGCCTATTAATAAAGTAAAAAAAATTAATGTTTATTATTGCACAGGAAGTTGCAGTTATGCTCAAACTAAAAGGATTTAAAACATAAAAAATAATCAGTAAAAAGTTAGATATAATTATGTATCTCACTTTTTTTTTAAAAGCTGTAATGGAAAGTAAAAAATTATTCAATAGTCTATAATATTGAATTCAATAACTAACAGCTCTGATCAGTGTTGTCAGATCATGCAATTTTTTGCAAATTTGACAAAACTCTGCAACTAAAATTTATATGTATGTGATCTTATGAAATTTTTGCTACTGTATTATTTCCATATGTTACTTTTAGTGACTTAATTAGTTTTAGTGATTAAAAATTTTTAATAGATCATAAAGACGCTTATATGTTAAAATTATCTATCTGCTAAAAAGTTTATAATAAATAAATAAAGTTATTTAGGCTTAAATAGAAGTTGGCATATGACAATCCTGAAATCATAGAGCAGGCGCAAACAGTTTTCAGCGTGAGTGGGTGGATAGTGTTTTCATGTGCTTAGTCTTGTTTAATCTTACAATCTTAAAGTTTGCCAATAAGCCACTGTAGAAAGGGTATGTTCAAGAACGACTTCAAGCAAAACCGAACATTGAAATAGAATGTATTTGGAACTTCTTAGATTCCATATTTCAAATGAAGATGTCAACACTGGATTTTTACTTGTTAAATATGTGTAGAAAAATTCATTATTAAGTACAAAGGATAACTTTTATTTATTTATTTAACATCTATGTCAGCGATTTTTCTTTTTTCCATGCTTAAAAATTCTGCTTAGGAAGAGGAGGTTATATATATAAAGTAGTTTTTAGATTATCTCCTAGGAAACGAAATTACAAAAATTAATAAAAAATAGTGAATATGAATAAAATAACTAAGTAAAATTAAGAAACTTCCATATTTATGAAATGATTCATTAAAATTCAAGACCTGTCTATTGAATGTAAATAATTCATTTAAAGCTATCAGAATATCAGTCTAAGGTATGAATTTGAAATAAAGGATTATGTGAAAGACAGTGCACTTTTCTTCATATAGAAGTAAATTGTCTACCTTTGTTTCAGCATATGTTGTAAGATTGATTTTAATTTATGTGAAAATTTGTAGACTTGTTTAATTTCAAAGTAAGGTAATTTTTTTTATATCCAGAAGCATAATAAGTTGGAAGGCAACTTGATAATTCCTGCTATGAATAGCAGTTAATCTAATAATAGTAATTCACCACAAATTCTTATTAAATTTTGTGCTGGTAACAGAAATTTCAATAGTTATTGGAGATTTACTAATTAAGTATTGTTAACAAATTTCTTTAGTCCAGAATTACATATATACATAAGAATATCTAGCAGTACTACAGTTTGCAGTAATCACTTAAAGTTAAGATACTGTAGGCCAAACATAGTTATGTCTTCAAAGCTTTTACTCAAAATTCCTTTTTGGGGCTTGTAGAATGCATTAGTGAACTGTAGTAAATTGAACTGTTTGAGTATATATTTCTTGTGCATTTTTTTATGGTTTTCTCTGAAATACAATAAGTTGTATAGAAAGTCTTTTGCATACTTTATTTTAATGAAATAATCGAGTCCAATCCACTCTAAAGCCTATTATTGTGGAAAACCAGTAGTGCAGTAAGCATATTATAATCTTAACATATTTCCTGTAACTATGTAGTTTCTTTGATAAATTTTCAAGTACTTTTTTTAAGTTTGATAATAAATAATTAGAAATGTGTTATAACTTTTCTAGATGTGCATTTGCAAATACTCCTAAACATGCCCAAGTCCATAGTGCCGGTGGCAAAATTATAAATAAGAAGTGGATATTAGATTGCTATAAGGAAAGAACTCTCTTACCTTCGGAAGAGTGAGTATAGCAGTCAGTCATTTAAAATTGCAGTACTTCTATAAAATGCCTTTTGAGTTATTTAAAAATATCTTTTGGGTGAATTAGATTAAAGATTGAATGAAAGAAGTCGTTACTTTTCCTTTGAAATTTTGTTTTTGTTATGAAAATATGACATACCAGGAATGAATTACTCACAGTTTCTTGCAGACGAAGGATACTTTATTTGTATATTATATTGTATTTAACGAAAAAATAATGTAAAGATGATTATAGTTAAAAATATTACTGGTATATAATAGTTATTTCATGCTAAAATTAATTATCTTGTGTTAATATCTAGCGGAGCATTATTTACATCAGGGGTCCACAACCCTATGCCCATGGATGCAGTTGTGCCTGCCAAGGGTTTTACATGTGTCTGCTGCCAAGGGTGCAACCACAATTAAAAAATTACATTTAAGTTTTCATTAAATTGTTATGTAAAATTTTTTAATAGTTAATAATTAATTAGACAGATTTCATAAGAATATTTGTCCAAAAAATTATTTATTTATAATTATAGAATTTTAAATGGGCTTACCAGATTCCCGATTTGATCAGGATTCTCCCAGTTTATAGTCCTGGCCAATCTGTCATTTTGATCCATTATTTGTTCAAAATTAAAAAATGTCAAATGTCATTATTTTCAACAGTGAATATCACAAAGTACAGATCTCGATTTACAGATGGACATCTTGATTGATGATTACTTATGAGCAAGAATATCATCCTCTCCTAATTATGATGCAGTGGCATATGAAATGCAATGCCAAATATCACAAACTTTTGTCTGTATTATTTAGCAATTATTTATTGTATATAAAAACACAGTCAGTGTTTTTTATAGCTTAAAATTATAACTTTGGATTTTTTTTTTTTTATATTATACATGTTATTAACTATGTCAACCTATAAATTTACATGAGGGAATAAATGTGCCTGCCACCTGATTGATATTCTAGAGTGTGGTCTAGGATTCTAATATACTAAAAGGTTGGAAATCCCTGATGTACATGAATCATCCCAGATTTGTGAAATCAGGCAATATTTTTATCATCTCCCAAATGAAATTTTTAAATTTAATTAACACGTGTAGTAATATTTCAGTATGTTAAAGCCAACTTGCCATAATTGTTTTACATCCATAATAGTATAATTTTTTTTCATTCATTTTACATTTTCTCTTCAGTCCTTGTAGCATTCTTCAACACCTGGCAGATGTTTGAATGACTTAGTCTTGCATATTGCCTCTTATGATATTTATTTTATATACTATTAACCCTCTGAGTGGACGGTCATGAGATTTTTTATCACCAAGTACATATTAGCTTATAATTTAAGATTTTTTCTTTAATAGCATAAATGTCATCTTAGTGAATGTAAGTTTATGAAAATAGAGACTAAAATAAGTAATTATAAATATTTAGATAATAAATGCTGTTTAAATCTTCAAGGTCTTCAAGTTCTTTAATCTTTAAGGTTTTTTAAATCTTGGGTCTGCAAAATGAATCCAAAAACCTGCGCCACTCAGAGGGTTAAAAATTCTTTGCATTTTATTTTATTTTATGTGTTATATACAGAGATGTCATTTTTTATTTTGAATTCAATGTGTTATAGATACTAAAAACTTACTGACAAAAATGTTTGAATTTTCTTTTTACTGCTCTTATTTTTCAGAATATCAGCATGGTGGCTGGATGTGATTTACTAAAAATTTTCAGGAATTCACTTTTAAATGCTTTTATTGCATTGTGTGATTTTTTAAATTTAATCCATTAAAATATTAGTGTTTTTAGTTATTATTATATGGTATAAATTAAGTATATGTCTTAACTTTTGATGTGACTAGCTTTTTGTGCAGCCAGTTGGCTAAAAAACTATTATTTAAAAGAAAAAAAGTATATAATAATTATACTGGGTTCAGATAGTGTAATTTCATGGGTCCAACTAGTAATCAGTCATAATAAAATTGAAAAACTGCATTTATTTCTTTGAAATCATATATAGTGTTAATCAAAAACAGACAGATTAAATTTGAAATAAAAATTAAATATCTTATGCAGTTTGGAATGTCAACACATTGGCATTTGAAAGATAAAAGTATTTTATTTCAGTTAACGGCAATACATTTGTGTTAAATCATTGATTTTTCTGATTAAGCTTGGAACATAAATGTCTTACACTTTGCTGAGTGGCAGTACATTGCTTTTAGATCATCAAGTTCATTAATGAAAATACCATTACTTCATACAGAATGTGGAATAAATGAAATGCAAAAATTGAAATTCAATATATACACGTTTGGGTGGAAAACTGTGTGCTAAAAATTTGGTGGTCCTATGTGCTGCCATTTTTCCACAATATGAGGAATGTACATGCAAAAATGTAAAAAAAAGTAATACATTTTTTTGTAAGTTTTTATGTTTAGTTGCTATGTATTTCAAATTGGCGGTATGTTCTATTTGTTTCATTTTACAGATATGAGCTTGGAGAAGGCGAGGAAGAAAGTTCTGATGTTGCATCAGAAAGTGAAGAAAAAACAGTGACTGTTGCTGGGAAGACAATTAAACGTGAAACTTCAAAATATATTGGTAATTTTTTTTTTATTTTAGTTGTGCATTAAATTGTCAGTAATAAAACTGCAAAATGAAAATTTTAAATGCTTTATTATGTGTTTTTTGTGTTGACTGTAATTTGTTATACTTGCTTACTTAGTTAATTTTATTAAGCATAGTATTGTCAAAATACACATTTTAAAATTTAATTTTTAGTAATACACATTTTTAAACTAATAATTATTAGCTGTATCATTTGTGATTTTGATATGAGCACCCTATAAGTTATGGTGTTTCTTAATTTCTTGTAGTAAGACTAAATTAATATTAAAAATTATTACAGTGCAATTATGTTTAGATAACAGATCACATAATTTTATGAAGTGTGTGAAGTATTGTGAAGTATATAATGTAATGCTTATCAGTTGTATATGTTTTCATGTACAGAGTAGAAATTGCAGTTGAATTGGAAACAAAGATAGATTAAGCCAAAACATAGACAAGCTTTCACAAAACTGTAGTATCTGTGCTTGGCATCATAAGACTGCATCATGTCACATCTCTCCCTTCCAGATGCATGGAAAGAAACATTGTTTAATGCAGAATGTAAACGCTTGATAATCATCCAGATAGTATGCATAGACATGATCATAACAATTTATATTAACACCTGAAATCTTCCTGCTGTCCAGTTTTGTGTCAAGTGGAAAGATGTCAGGTGGTCTTTATGTTATGTACAAACAACTTCTGCCTCCACTCACAAATCTTACATGGTTAGTATGCTTGACATACTGAATCTCTAATATGCCTTACTTCAGAATCTAAATTAATGTGTATAGTATTTGAATTTAATGTCATAGCAAAGTGTTTCTGAGAAACTCACAACTAAATTTTTAATAGCTTTTTATTTACAGAATTCTAATTCCTAATACATTTTCATTGATTGTTATACTAAATAACACCAATACAGGCTCATCTACAGTAGCACTTAACTTCATTTAAATATAATAAATTTTCAAAGTACTTCAGTTTCAGGTTTCTTTTTCCTTACTTCTTGTTCTTGCAGTCTCTTAAATCCACCTTGGTGCTCTATCACCTCTGGTTGTCTCTGACATTTTCTCTGGAACTGTCTGGGACTACATTTGTAACTTGTTGCCTTCCAGCTCCTAGTGCAACTTTGTCATGAAATTGCTTAGGTCTCCCTAAAATTCCATTCTTTCTAAGGCGCCTTGATTGCTTCTACTGTAAACACTACTGTTTGCAGGATCTAATGTTATCTTGAATTCTGTTAGTCTTTGGGTTGGCTGGGCAATTTGTATTCGAGGCTCTGTACTGATATCGATGCTGGACACTGTGTTTTATTTTTGCTGAACTGTGGTCCTTTAATGCTTCCCTTGAACCTGAATTCTCATGCTTTCTTTTTGCTGTGTTGTTGTAATTACTGTTGTATGCATACGGGTTCATAATATATTGAATACACACAGGGCTGGTGATAGACGATACAATTTATTTTATCAAAAGAAACACTTCTGAGTTTTGGAACTTTCCTCAGAAATACTTGTGTTCACGGTATCACAGAGTACAAATTAGTAGTTACACTTCAAATTACTAAGAATGTTGAACACAACACAATATAAACCACACCGGAAGAAGAAGCAAACCCAAAGATATCTCAGTGCTCTGATCTCACACTGAACTAATAATTCACAACAACAATTGTGAGCAGATGCTATCTCCGGTCTTATATGGTTTTCATCCAACTGCCGAGATATTTCTAGTACTTTCTTCTTCTCAAAATCCCTGGAAGGCATATGAGGATCGAATTATGGTTACATGTCGCCAAATATCGCCAAGTTTGGCGATTTCTTGTGAAATTTGTTCGCAAAAATTAGTCGTCAAAACCATTGTTAGCTTTGCAATATTTTGCCAAATTAGTGAGATAGCCACTTACTCAATTTTATCTAGACTTGCCCCTGTATTCTTACTTTTCTGCATCATTTTTCTCAGCTCTGCATACAGAAAGATGTAATAATTTCACAAATGATTGCACTAAAACCATCTGTCTATGCAAAATTCATAACAAGATGTTATAAATAATTAGTGCTTATTTTATCATTTACATTCTAAAGAAGGATAAAATTTTGCATCATTTTATGTGTTTAGGGGGAAATTTTATTAATTCCTTTCAAAATTTCATAACCTAATAATTTAAAAATTATTTGAATACTCTAAATATTATAGCCAGTAATTAGTTTATTCTTATTGTGACCATCTGAAAAGTTTTTTTATGTCTATTTATAATTTAGATTTACCCAAATGCTTATTTTTTGTAATTTCTTTCTTTTTTTGGGGGGGGGGCTCCTTTTCTTTTTTTTTTTTTTTTTTTTTTTTTTGTTTGTTGTTGTTACATTTAACATTTTTCATCATTTCCCCATAATTTAAAATTATATTGTACTGCTTAAAATTGTAATTTTCTTCAATTTATATGTTTTCGGTCTATTACTGGAATGGATCCTAAGTATCTGGCCTTTCTGATTAAAAAAATAATGAGCTAATTTTTTAAAATTTTAACTTGGGCAGTAGTAACAGGATTTGGGGTAAAAAAGTGTGGATTTTAACATTTTTCTATTCATATTTTATTATTTGCTTTTTCATCTTGACCACTAGTAATTCAACATATAAAAGCATTGGACACAAGTAAATGTTATTAGTTAAATTTCTGAATTACACATAACTATAGAAATCTTTTGGCTTTGTCATAGGGGGGGCAAAGAAGAAATCGTTAGTATTATTAGAATAAAATTAAAAAGGTATTATTTCTCTTTTAAGAAATTTTTATGTGTACTATGAATAATAATTTTTATTATAAAATGAATTTTTTGTTTTATAGTTTATTTATAATTTTATTTATTTATTTATTTCAGTTCAAAAAATGAATAAGAAAAAACATTTTAACCAAATCATGAGTAAAGTACTTTTTGCCTTGAGTGGATTTGCAAATCCTCTAAGGAGCAAGCTGAGGAATAAAGCTCTGAAAATGGGAGCTAAATATAGAAGAGACTGGAATAGTTCTTGCACACATCTTGTGTAAGAATTTTTTTTTTTTAATTAAAGCTCAGAATATACAAACTTGAAGTAATTTTCATATTAAAAAATTATGCTCATATGGTCAAGTTCAAAGAAGTGTAAAAAATATTACAGTAATTATTTCCTAACATTGTAAAACTTTCTGTTCTCAGAATCCTAACAAAGTGGCAAAATGTTTTTCTTCCACTTATAATGAATTTCATCCTCACATATGTAAGTGCATCAGCCAAATGCATTAGACAAGGGGTAGCCAACCTTTTTATACCTATTGCCCACTTTTTAGCAGCAAAATTGTCTAATTGCCCACCAGTTCCACAGTAATAGTGATTTACAAAGTAGAGAACTAATTTTATAAAATTTATAAAGCAGAGTTACAGCAAGTTAAAGCATATAATAATGATTAGTTACCAAGTACTTTTATGTTGGATTTTCACTAACTTTGGCAGAGTAAATCTTTACTGGAAACAACTTATTATAGTTAAATCTATCTTTTTAATTTTACTTTGCATACATAGAAATTACATTAGTTAATTGAATTATTAGTGGGATCCCTAGGGCTGATGCTGAGAAAATAAATATTGAATATGTGGTTAAATTTTTGTGAGGAACAGACGAATGGAAATATTCAGGTGGTTTCTTTCTTTGATCATAATATGATTAACAGCACTAACTCCTGATTCCACAAGATAGGAGGTGGAAAGGTATCAATAAATTTAATACCATTTTCCACATATTTGGATATCAGACTGTCATTTTTTTATTTTGCCATAGGTTTCCGTATTTACCCCTTTCATCATATCTAATTTCTAACAGTTATTCTTGGCAAGTTGTATCAGCATCTTCAGTATTTGTAGTAAAAGGATATTCCATCCAGTCATATACCTTCAGTTTCAAAATATCTTCAAATCATTTTTTCATGTTAGATTTAAGTTCGTTGAGCTGGCTACTGAATCTGTCAGTATCTCTGAAGTTGCATCTTTTGTAGACGATAATTACGGAAACTGATGAAATTCTGTCTTCAATTGATTACGACAAAGTAGTCAAGTTTATCATTAAATAATAGCGCAATACCTTGGCAGCTTATAAGAGTTTTATTAGCTTCTTGAAGTGGGAAATTGACATCGTTAAACCTTTTCAAAATATCTGCCAAGAAAAAGGCATCATTCTTTACTGTTTTTAACTGTTGACACAGATTGGTCTTATTTTCACTTTCAAAAAATTGTATGAGACTATCATATAATGCTACAAGTCTAGCCTAAGATGTACTCTTTGGCAGCCACCGAACTTCTGTGTGCAAAAGTAACTTAATAAAATCTTCGTTATTGTCCTGTCAAAGCTGCCAAAACATTCTATCCTTCTTTGTGTTTAATTTCATCTTATTTACAGCTCAAATTATTATAGTTAATGATGAATGAAAGTTGGTACTTGGGTGTTTTCTTACAAGAGGTTGTTTGTGCACCACACAATAAATGCACAAAATATGTGGCATTTCATGCTTCAAATAAGCAACAAATCCACAAGTGTGGCCTATCAGTGAATGGAGTAGCGCCAGCAACTAATAATGTACATGTAGCTAGATAGTAGCGCACATGCAACAATATTATTTTTTGTAAAATACCTTCTCACAGTATTAGGTATAGCTAATCCTGTTGTATCTGTGATGAGATTTATTACAAATAAAATTTTTTCTTGTAATATATTGTTTTCATAAACAGAGCCTACATATGCCATCTACACAGTCCAGTCACATTAATGTGACCACCACGTACTTTCCATGTCAGAGTTAAATAACCAATCACAGAAGGCAGGTGGCAGCACAGTGCAGTTGAGCGTATATAAAGGGTGTGTGAGGGCTTCGGAAAACATTTCAATCGTTGGCGTAATGCAGAAACGAAGCGATTTATCCGACTTCCAAAAGGGCATGATCATTGGCTTTCGGGCCAAGGGTGGAAGCATTTCCGAAACGGCTGAGTTTGTGAACTGTTCGCGTGCCGCCGTGGTAAAAGTGTACCGTGCATGGCAAAATGGGACTGTCCAAAATCAGCGACGTGGCAAATGTGGTGCACCACGGGCCATAGATGACAGAGGCGAACGACGGTTGCGGAGATGCGTTCGGGCAGATAGACGGGCTACCGTTGAGCAACTGACCACCAAAATGAACCAAGGGGCTACCAAAAGTGTCTCCCAAAGTACTATTCAGCGAACATTGCTGCGTCTGGGCCTCCGAAGCAGACGCCTGGTTCGTGCACCTATGCTGACTGCTGTTCATCGACGGCGAAGGCTAGAATTTGCACGCCAGTACAGCAGCTGGACGTCCACTGAGTGGCGACAGGTTGCGTTTTCGGATGAATCGCGTTTTATGCTCCATCGGACAGATGGACGTTGGCGTATAAGGCGTGAAACCTCTGAAAGGAACCACCCTGCAACCATTGCCGGAACGGTCCAAGCTGGAGGCGGGAGCATTATGGTCTGGGGAATGTTTTCCTGGCATTCTCTAGGTTCACTGATCATTGTGGAAGGCACAATGGATCAATACAAGTACGCATCTGTCCTTGCGGACCATGTTCACCCCTACATGCGCATTGTTTTTCCTCAGGATGATGGCATCTTCCAGCAGGACAATGCGAGGTGCCATACAGCTGCCAGTGTACGTGCGTGGTTCGAAGAGCACCAGGATGAGTTTACCGTCCTCCCCTGGCCAGCAAACTCACCTGACTTAAACCCAATCGAGCATCTGTGGGACCATCTCGATCGAGTTGTTCGCGCCATGGATCCTCAACCGCGTAATCTAGCGCAGCTGGCCACGGCATTAGAGTCGGCATGGCTCAACATCCCAGAGAACACCTTCAGGGACCTATGTGACTCTCTTCCTGCACGTCTCGCAGCAGTCCGCTCTGCGAAAGGTG
The DNA here is from genome assembly GCA_000611955.2 of Stegodyphus mimosarum. NCBI lineage: Eukaryota > Metazoa > Arthropoda > Arachnida > Araneae > Eresidae > Stegodyphus > Stegodyphus mimosarum. Next base: position 35,016 of record KK114794.1, read on the forward strand.
GTTATTCTGGCTTTTGACAGATGGTCACATTAATGTGACTGGACTGTGTATAAAGCATGATTATCTGCAATGTTAGATTTGTGCATTTTCATGGAAAATGAAGAGTTCTGGAGAATACTTATAAATTTGTTTTCAACACTTAGCTGCCATGTCATCAATTTGTTGCTTTACTGTGCTTTTTAAATTTGAGGTATATGTTGATGCATTACTGTTGAGATAAATTCTTTTATAGAGGAATTATTACACTTTCTGCAATATTATAGCTTTTACCGCTTTTTGCAAGTAATTGTGAAATGCAATGATTGGCTTGTTCATTGTATGCTATTTCTTAAATGATGCAATGATAGTTGAAAGATTTTGAAATTTTTTATGTATTTCCTGAAAGTATTCTATGGGCTTGTCCTTGTCATTTGGATGCTTTGTTGAAAGATGTTCTCGCAATCAACTTGGCTTCATTGTTTCATTGGATAATGTTTAATGGCATAATAAACACACTGGATGTTTATTTGCAACAGATTCTTTGAAATGCATCTTCAGGTACTCTGGTGAATAGCCATGTGCATATTTCCTGTTTTGAGACATTATATTTCAACATAATATTTCACAATATTTTGTTTGAAGCTGTAAGCATGTGCTTTCTCTCACAAATCTAACTACGTGCTGGCTTTAGTTTTGATTACATAATGATTTAGCTTCACTTACATCACATGAACAAAACTTAAATTCTTGAAGTCTCATGATTTTTGGAAGGCAGCGCGCTTTTCTGATCCAATGTGCGAGACCTTCTTCTTGTCTCCTGGCGTCCAGGTGGATGAGGGCCACTTGGTCGCAAAACAGGTCCATTGCGGTCCCAATATAGATGCCCTGTAACAGAGTCTGATTGCTGTCTTGATCTTGACTGGTCAAAAGTTAGTCAATTAGCATGTAATTGTAGCTCCACTTGGTTGTTCCGCTACTACCCACCATGAAAGCTGGAATGCCCACTAGTGGGAGGTAGGAATCAGGTTAGCTATGGAGGAAGGAATCAGGTTACTTAGGAGGTAGGAATCAGGTTAGACAGTCTCAAACTCAAAGTGAGTAGAGGATTGATTTCTTTCAATCCCTGACTTCATCAGTATGAGAATCCAGTGACAAGTTTGAAGGATTAAAGAGCAGTATTTAAATGCTTATTATCTGACTTATAAATGATTTTTATTCACATAATTTTTTGTATGGTACAGTTCATATCATTAACTTGATATGAAAATAATTCTATTGTTTTAGTTTATGAGTGAGTTTATCAAAAAAAAAAAAAGGTCTAAAATTTGTTCGCTGCATTTTTTAATGTCATATAGTTCTTGTTGTGTGTCTAAATACTAAATCGAAATTCACTAGTTTTTTTTTTTTTTTTCAATAAGTTTAGTTTTTGTTATACACTTCTAATTTATTTTTTAAAGTGTTTATATTTATCAATGAGTTCCATGCAACTTACAGCATGAAAATTTTCACAAATTATGATGAATCATATTTTTTTGAAGTGACGGTGTTTTTGAGAAGTGATGTATAATTAAAAGGGTATTATGTTAGAGGAATTATTATTTAAAAAGGAAAAGAAGGTAAACTTTCACATAGACAGAGTGTAAAGGAGAGTGATAATTGTTGACAATATCTGTTCAAAAGTTAAGCATAGAAAGATATCTGGTGCAAGCAAAATTCAGTTATAGGAAATCTTACACTTTTTCTTAATATTACTAAAGATTATCTGAATCTTTTAATTTATATTTGCCATTTATTTATTTCTTTTCATGATTATTAATTTATTTATTTAAGCTATTTCATAAGATGCTTATTTTAAAGTAGAAATATCCTTTGTTTTTCTTAACTCTCGCTTTTACAAAAGACCCATATTGATACGCCTTTCTGTTCACAAAAGAAATCAAAGAGTGTATTTGTTTTTACAAAAAAAAAAAAAAAAA
>KK114794.1:37022-85184 GCA_000611955.2 Stegodyphus mimosarum
TTTATTTTTTTTAAAAAAAAAAAAAAAAAAAAAGAGAGGCAAAAACAAAACATTATTTTGTATTTATTTTATGCAGTCATTGAGGAAATATATGAATTTAAATTATAAGAAAATGGGAACATTTAAGGCAGCTAAGTTCAAATCTAAATACATAAGCTGGCTGCATGGGCATTTTTATGGTTTCTTCCATGTGTATTGTAGATATAAGCCAGTTTCCCGTAGAAAGTCCTTCCCAAAGGCATGCAAACTTAACCTTTGAGTTGCTTTGCCTAAAATTTATCTTAAATAAATATAACATCTACTGCTGCTATCTCAGGAAACTGAATTCTTATTACTAAATATAATTTTTTATTTTATTCAACAGTGAGGATAAGGTTTTATGTGGCAGCAGTAGAAATGTTTAAACTAATTTCTTCTAAGTTTTAAAAGTCAGCTGGAAACCAATTTTCATTTTAAAAGCTCTATTTGTTTCTACATTTCCCTTTTAAATTTAAAGTAATCTATGCAAAGAAATATTTAAAATGTGTATTATTATTTGAACTACATTAAAAATAGAACTATGTATAGAGGCTTTTATCTATTTATTGCTGAAGCATTTTATCTTTAACCCTGTGAGTGGCCCGGGTTTTTGGATGTCATGAAGACCCGTATCTAAAGAGCCTTTATTAGCTAAATTTGTATATTTACCTATTTTAGTCTCTATTCCCATAAACTTACATTCAATAAAATTACATTTGTACTATTAATGAAAGTAAGAAAACAAAATATCTTAAATATAAGGTAGTATATACCACGTAACAAAAAATCTCATGACCGGATAAAGCCGGCCATGGCCCTCAGAGGGTTAAAACTTAACTTTACTCTAGTTCCAAATGATAGATATGAAAGAAATGTGGTTAAAATGTTTGTGATTTGTTAAATATAGGATGTTATGTACCTGTTTTGTTCAGGACATTCTGGCATGGTCTATTGTCATGTAATGTTGTTGAGAATTTCATGTAAAATGCTTTTAAAAAGATAATATATGTTATATTGAGCAGTTTAGTTGCATAATAATATATAATAATAAATTTATGAAATATTAAAGATGAAAGAAATTTTTTATGCATTGTCATTTCACAACAGCATATTTTTATTATGAAATTAATGTTAATTAAAAATAATGAACACATTGAAAGTGTTTTTCTTATGTGTTTAATTAAAAAAAATATTTGTGGTAATCTAGGGTATAACTTTGAAATAAAGGATTTTTTTAACAGAAAAAAGCTTTTCCTCATATAGATGTAAATTGCCTCTTAATATGCCCTTGTTTAAACAGATGTTGTAAAATTGATTTTAGATTATTATATGTAATTTATAGACTCAATATTAAAATAAGATAAATTTGAGAATTTGACTTTTTGTATTCAGTAGTTTATTGAGTTGGAAAGGATTTCAATTCTTGATACCAAAAGCATTAAGATATATATGTTGCAGTCAGTAATGTATTTCAGTAGGATATTGTCGAATTCACCATTAATTCACATAAACTTTGTGCTGGGAACAGAAATTAAACTAAAATTATTGTCAATTTGCTAATTAACCACTGTAAACAAGGATACTTAGCCCTGAACCATTTATATGCAAAAGGATATTAAGTACCACTGCACATACCAGTTTGCAATAATTCTTTCAAGTTTGAATATTTTATGCCAAACAATAGCTATGTCACCAATGCTTTAGTTCGTCTCTCATTTGTTGGAGACCTGTAGATTACACTATTGAACTGTGGTAAGTTTAATTCTCACAAACAGACCTGCTTGAATGAGTTTTGGGTGTGCCATTTATTTTTTGTGATTTTTTCTGCAATACAATATTAACTTAAGTTCCATAGAAAGTCTTTTGCATACTTTTCTGTAATATAGCAGCACAGTCTAATCGCATCCATAGTAGAAACAACAGGCTATATTATAAGCTTTCCATATTTCTTCTAAATATTTAATTTCTTTCACAGTTTTTTTAAAAACTCTTGGGAGTGCTGATTTAAGTGTTAGCTCGTGAGTGCTAGCTTGGCAATCTGAAAATAAAAATGTGTTGTTACTTTTCTAGATGTGCATTTGTAAATACACCTAAATATGTCAAAGTCCAGAGTGCAGGTGGGAAAATTGTAACCAAGAAGTGGATATTAGATTGCTACAAGAAAAAAGCTCTCTTACCTTGGGAAAAGTAAGTATAGCAGTCAATCAATGAAAAGGGTAATATTTTTATAAAATGCTTTTTGCTTTACTTAAAACTATTTTAAGGTTAAGGAAATCTTTCTTTTGCTTTGAATTTTGGTTCTTGTAATGCAAATATGACATACCAGGAATTAATTACTCACAGCTTTTTGCAGATGAGGAATATTTTATTTGTGTTTTACAAAGAATGCACAGATGATTGTAGCCATTGATTTTATTAACATGTAATAAATCACTGCTAAAAAAATTGTTCATGTGCTAATATTTAGTAGGCAATCCAAAAGCATTATTTACATGTACCTTCCCAGATTTATGTAATCAGGCAATGTATTTACCATCTCCCAGCTGAAACTTTTCACATTCATTTAAACTTAATTAACTCATTTAATATATTACAGGATAGCCCAGATATTAAAGCCAACTTGTATAGTTACCAACCACAGTAATTACATTTTTTTCCCCCATTCAGTCATTCTTTCCTCAATTTTTGTATTATGTTTCAATGATTCAGTCTCTTATACATCCTCATATAATATTTATTTCAAATGCTATTAAAAATGTATTATATTTTAAATTATTTAATGTATTATATATAGACATATATTATTCACTGTTATATATTATTGCTCATTACTCTATATTTAACATCTTACAGGCATTTAAAAACTGCTGTTGAAAAATTTTATTTATTTATTTTTTCCCCTACTGTCCAGGTTTTAAAGAATATCAGCATGCTGGATAGAAATGATTTGCTGTAATTTTAGAGGAAATTGCCTTTAAATGCTTTTGTTTCATTACATAACTGCATAAAATTAATCCATTAATTATTTGCGTCTTCATCGATTACTGTGCAGCATAAATTAATTATATATTTTTATTTTTTAATGTAATGAATGCAAGAGAAAAATAAATTTTAATAATTATTAATGTATTCTCTGTCAATTTATTTGGTATTAAATTCAGTGAAGTGTATTTTGAGTGATAACAAAAGTACTTCCTTCTAAGAAGCTCATGGTGCAGTTAAACGTTTTTATTTAGTAAGTTTTTTTGGTTAGCTGATATATATGTTAAATTGTTCATTATTCATTTCATTTTGCAGGTACGAGCTTGGAGAAGATGAGGAAGAAAGCTCTGACATTACATCAGAAAGTGAAGAAGAATCAGTGGCTGTTTCTTGGAAATCAATTAAGCGTGAAACATCAAAATATAGTGGTAATTTCTGATCATAGTTTTACTTATCAGTTTATTTATCAATTATAGAATTATGAGAGTTCCCTGCCCCCCTTGTCTATGTAATATGGGAATTTTGACATCATTGGAATCCAGCACTAATTTCTCTGCCACAGTCGGTGGCAAGTAGTTTTTGTTGTGAATATCTTGAATTCATCTGTCTCAGTACCTTAATGCGATATTTTGTACCCCAAGTAAAGAAATTTTTTGGCCATAAATTTTCATTTGGATACATTTACTTTAAAGCCAACTTCTTTTAGTAGTGTAAAAAATTTTTACTGATCTTCAGGGTGTCATCAATCGTATTATTAGTAGCTATTATGTCATCTAGATGCTTGAATCTTCATCTGCCTAGTGCAGGCCTTAAAATTAATTCCATCACTCACTGGAACATAGTAAGAGCTCTCTATGATGAAAATTGCAAACTCCGAAATCCACAGACCTCACCACTCACCTTTTGTAATGAATGCTTTTTTGGGCACATCCTCAAGCCTCATGCTTATCTGAAAGTACTCAAGTGTTAAATGATTAACATAAAACCACTGGTCAGTAATTTCCAAATTAAACTTATGAAGCCTAATATTTCACCCCCTTTATGTGGTAGATTATCCTTTGTGTCTATTTCAAATGTGACTATGTGTGTTAACCCTGGAATTTCATTGAACAATGCTGACAAAGTGCTTGCCAGCTTTTGAATTTTTTTTTCCCTCCCAGCATCAGGTCTTGCAGGTCCTTGGCTGGTGGTGCTGTGTCTTTTTTTGCAATATCTCTGTATTCATCTAAAGAATCTCTGCTCGAAAACCTACATTTGCTGTAACAACTTAAAAAAATCCAAGCTCAGTATCACCTTTGACAGTAATTTCCTGATCACATAAAATAAACTGTGCTTTCAGTCTTTAGCTGCACACTCTTCACACTGGCTATGCATTCACATTACCGACCCTGCACTATTATGACTTTCATTCCAAGAATTTTAAATAGCCTGTACCTCTTGAAACATTGCCATATGGTCAGCTTTGCCTGCCAATGGGACTGGGAGCTGCGCGCTTAAATAACCCTTTTGAAACATTTCTTAGGAAATTCTGCACTTCTGTGTCTAAAACATTACCAGTATTGCTCCATTCAAAATTACCTTTAAAAGAAGCCATATTTTTCAGCAAGGTGTAATGTTCAGCTGTATCTGCTAAGCTTTCTGCTTATAGAGAGGTGACCAACTTCTCTGACCATCATCACACCTTCCTGCTTCAAATGACTTGTCTTCTTGTTTTCATTGCCAGATTTTTTGTTTCCTGCCTTTCTGATCTCCACTTAGTGATCACTTCTCGTGTTTGACCAATTATTGTGTCCGTATCATCCCTACTTCTGTTGCTGAGCTTTCAGTCAGGTCTCTTGCCAAATCCATTGCTATAGCTCCTTGAGAACATATCACCATATCTATCTGCATACCTATCTTTGAACAGCTTGTGGGTTTTGTATTTCATTGTCAATTTGATTAATTGTACTGAAGTTCCTCTGTTCAATGAAAACTTTTACAGCAGCAACCTCCTTACTACAATCTGCTGAATGACTTGATTATCTATCCTCCATCGATACATTCATACAGTAGCTTTACAGTTCCCATTTTTCTTAATATAAACCTTGTCAGTTTTTTACCTTACCAATTATTTTCCAAATAATTCCAACTTAGTATGCTCTGTTCCTTACTGGAAGAAATACGTTACCTAATGTTACCTTAAGAACATCAAACTTATATATCTCGTTTGTCTAACTCACCTAATAAACTTTTTCTCATGTCTTTGAACTAATTGAGCTTACCTTTTAAACACAGAAGATTCTGTTACCTGCTCTCTGGGTGCAGTAGAAGGTGGCTTTCTACTTCTTCCACAAAACTTGTACAGAGCTGTCAAAATTCACATAATGTCTACAAGATACCTGAATCCTCTCCATCTTGCAGGCTATTATTCCTTCAGCTTTCAACCTTGCAGTAGCTAAATTGAAAGTTGCTGAGACTTTAGGTATGCTTAATTACACATGCTCAATGTCATGTGTACAAAACCTAACAATCCTAAATGTTAGCCCTGTGTCTGTGAAAAAACTCTGCCAACTTATTATCCTGGCTTAATATTTCAGTCACATGATGTCAAATGCAGATGTTTTAAAGGAAATCTTTTTATTAGTTCCTCAGCCTAATAGTCTGAACAAACCGAACAAAATAGAATGGGCTCTGCTACTTGCAGAATTAACAGGAACATAGTTAATGTAAAATTAAGCATTTAAAGTATGAGATTTGCAAGCCAAAGCACACCTACAAGTTTTGCTCCAAATCTCCAATTTGCACAAACAAATAAGGCTAGGAAATGCATATCCGATTACAAGTAAAATCAGAAGTTGCAAGAAAATATTATTTAGATGGTCAGGGAATGCTATCAAACAAAACTCTTTCTTAAGCTCGAGAAATCTCATTAACTAATATTCATTCTGCTGGGAGTTGAGAAATATGGAAGTGATAGCAATGGCAACAATATTAGGATAATTAACAAAACATCCAACCATCGAACATGCAACTTTGTGATTGATTCTTGATGAAAGCATAAGTTAAAGAATACATCATTCACCATGAGGAGATCAAGATGTTTTATGACAAGGTCTTTGATGAATATGAAAATATTTTTTTTTAAATTTTAAGTAATCATATTGTGATTCTAGTGACAGTATCTCCATGCTCTTCCTCCAGAAGAGTCTTGTTGCAAAAGTAGAATGTCTGTAATACACTGAATCCGGTAACAACAATACATGTAGATTGTACACTGCCATTAATAATTAAAGAAATAAATTTTAAAATGCTGTATGTAAGTTTCATTCAGTGAAATCCAATGAAAGGTAGTTTGGTAGCTCAGAGTCAATGTTATTATGGACTCCAATGGGACTCACTGTTGCTGTGTAGAAATTCACTTAATTATCGTGCTTTCCTGTTACAGCATGTGAAATGCATTGTGGTGCTTCATATTCTAATTTTAGTAATTATACCAATAAAATGTTTACATGTGGTAGAAGGAACAAGTTGTTGAGAAGGCATCTGGCACATTGTAAGAAGTGGCTTCCAATTGAGAGAACAGAAGCAAGTCAGACACTGACACAGGTCTGTAAAGAACCTAAAAGAAGCCAAATGCATAATCTCAAGAATATGGTACTGCTGAAAGACACTAGTGATGTATGCAGATAACCAGGTCATATAAAAACATGCTATAATAGAGTTTTAAGATTGTTAATTGGTTAACAGTACTATTATTATGGTACATTTCACTGTTAAGAGAAGTAAACAAGTCAAGAGCAAAACTAGCTAGCCAGTTTGCTACAGCTATGTGAACTTGACTATTTAGATATACCTTGAGTGACTGGCTGCATAAAATAGACTTTATGCAAGGAAACTCATGGTTTGTATTGTACTAAATCAGGCCTCAAAATGTGCCCAGTTGCAATGGTATCAAGATGAATGTGATTGAAGTACCACATATTAGAGTCCAATTTTCTCTATTGAGGCATCTCATATTTATCTGCGGAGTAATTTATGTTTTTTCAGGCAGCAATACATGCACGGTGAGTCTGAAGACATCTGTTAAAGGGGCAACCTTCATTCTGAATAATTGCACTGATCTATACTTTTTACCAGAGTAACTGTGAATGCTAAAATGTACAGAGATGGAGTTTTTGTTTCTATGTCAATTTATTTAGAAATGCAAATTTCGAAAGCTTCCACCTAGTGAATGATAATGGTCATCCTCAATGTGCTGCGCTAATGACCAGTTAACTTGAGGATGAATGTATCGAGGAATGCACAGATCTGCATATTGTCCAGATTTAAATCTATCTGAGCGTATGTAGGATGACCTGAAGACACTGATTTGGGTCATTGTAGACTCCAGCTACTCCTCTACAGGAGTTTCAAGGCAATATTATTCCTAATGTATTTTGTTGCTGCAGGAATTCCTGAACAGTTTAATACACAGTATTGAAAATCAGTATAAACATTGTATTTCAATCAAACGTTTTCTATGTATCCCTAAAATATTATGCTAATTTTGGCCTTTTACACTTTATATCACATTTGCTGTTCTCATTTAAATGTATATTATAGAGAAAACAGCTAATGGTTTGTCAAAAACAGCTTATAATTGTAGTAGGGGAAGTGGAACATATACTGACACACATCTGTAGACCTAAAAGTAGCCAAAAGCATCATACGAAGAATCTGTAAACATTTTAAAGATGCTGGTGATTTACTCAGATAACTGAGTTAGAATAAAAAATGTCCTAAAAGACACTTTCAGGACTATTAATTGACAAGCATTGTTTAAAGAAATTAAGAACTGACTTCATCCCATATTACAAGGGAAGTCAATGCAACCATATGAACTCAACTATCCAGACATATTTTGAATGCTAAACTGCAAAAAGAAAGGCTTGTGCAAAGCCCATGTTTTGTGTTCCATTAAGTAAGACTGCAAAACTCTCCCAGTTGCAGTGGTACACAGATCATTGTGACTTAAGTTCTTTTCACTGATGAGACTCAATTTTTGTTTGCAGATGGATTTTAAGCACTTGCTAGAGAGAGTGAAGCATGTACCAGAAACCTGGAAATATGAGTGACAGGTTTTAGAAAAGTGGTGGAATCTGTCTGGGCTGGCATCCTTTTGAATGGTTGCCATCAAATACCCATGTAACAAGTGGAACCATAAATAGTAAAATATGCATAAATGGAGTTTTAGAATTCTTATCTCAATCTGTTTAGATGTATGTATTTCTTACTAATGGATGATAGTGATTAGAGGTTTTAAGAATCCAGCTAATGGAATAAACTGCATGCAGTCTGGGATTAAAAATGGTACAATATCTGTAAGATGCAGTGGGATACTGACTTGCATCACTGCAGGCTTCACTTACTATTCTTCAGGAGACATCCGAGATTGTGTAGTGGTTAGTGATGCTGACTATCATATCGACTGACCCAGGTTTGAATCCTAGAGAAAGCTTGGTAGTCTGTAAGCATATAGTGTCTGTATGGTAAGGATGCATTTAAAATACATGCCAAGCCAAAAATCATCTTGGGGGGTTGGTGGTATGGAAAGAGGGATGGGAAACACTCAGTTGATTCTCAGGGTTCCTTCCCCTCAAATTGTGAAACTGCTTAGTTAGTACAATAAGCAAGACAACATATAACCTCTAGTGAAATGCTGATGTTCTGCTAAATTATGCCTGTACTCTGCAGCAAGTTCAGTGTTTTGATCATCCTATATACATTTTGTTAATGCAGGAAATCCGGGACAGTTAAATGCACAATTACTGTAAAGCTTCTATGCCAGACAAGGACAAACAAATATACAAAACTTTTCAGTGTCTCGGTTAAAATGTGTAATGGTAACGTTTCCCTACCTGAATTCATATCGCATTTGTCAATCTCATCTAAGCCGATTCTTTCTTTCTTCCTTTTAAAAAAAAAAAAAAATAGGTCAGGCATGACAAGATAAAGATCCTATAAAAGTTCCATGTTTTCCATTACAAAATCATTCAAGTAGCATATGTATTTATTGTTGCTCATTTAATTTTCATGGCAAAGTATTATGTGGAACAAACATTTTGAGGTTATTTATGAGTATCTTCAGCTTCATCAAAAAGTCACAAACTAATTGCCAACTATTTTGGAGAGCAACATGCCGGCTAATAATTTTTGCCAAGTTACTGCACAAAAGTTGATAATTCTTTTCAAAATGCTGGCACATCAAGAATTGTACAAAAGCATTAAATTTATAAAATTTAGAAACCAAGAAACATCAGTAATAAAACACTTGCCTTTTTTGAGAAATTCTTTACTTTGGTGTGGTTTTCTCCACAGTGAGTGCAATTTCTTTTCGCTTAAAAAATATCAGGCAGTTACACAAACTTCACATCCTTAAAACCATTACCTTTGGCATCCATCATTTTCCTTGGGTATGCATGCTGGCATTTCTCCAGCTTGCAGGCTTGCAATGGCTGAATTTAAAGAAGATCAATTCTCATGTTGTATGTGGGACACATGATTGAAAAACAAACATAGAAGAAGGTTTAAAGTAAACCTTTTTATTAATTTTTCAGCCATCCAATTTCTTTAATGTGCCTAATAATAGAACAACCTTGACTTGCTGCAGGATTAGCAGAAACAGATTTTAAGTAAAATTTAAGCATTTCACATTTTAAATTTACCAGATAAAGTCTGCTAACAAGTTTTAGTTCTGGTCCTAAATTTATCTGTGAAAACATGACTAGGACAGCTAAATCAGAACCTCAAACAAAATAATATCAAGAGAGCTAGTAAAGGCAGAGAAAATGTTTTAAAGTAAAGAACTCTGTACTTACATGCATTAAGTAATTTAACTTCAGGTGCCACCTGACAAATTTAGAAGTGATAGGAAAAACAAAAATAACAAGGTAACTTATTAATAAATGTAAAACCCTATGTATTCATCCAGCAGTTGGAGGATTTGTGATTTAATTCCTGATGGGTGCATAGTTTCTTTTTAATTTTTCCTTCCTAAAAGCATAATAATTTGTACTAGTGTTCTAGATATCCGGCCCCATGATGCTTAGTACATCCTATCAACAGTTGTAAAACACATTCAGACCTGTCACTAGAAGACAATCACATTCCGCATAATTAAAAATGAAGTAGCATACTCACTGCTGAGTACATCATTGATAGAGTGATGTTTAGATGTACCACAAACATCTGCTCAAGCGACCCGTAATAAGAGCCACACATGGGTGGGTAGCAAGCCTGCTGACTGTCCTGTCTGGTGAAGATTGCACCCTCCTTCTCAACTGCTCAAAGGGGTGTAATATTTTCTACACTCTGATCTTAAAATATTAGAGATTATAGCATTCACTGTGATGACAAGTACATCAAAGAGAGTTGTTTTACCTTTTATTGAGTTATCCTTTTATTGATCATTAAGAATGTATGCAAAGTAATTATTTTGGGTAATCAACTTATGATTTTTGTATGTGGTGGATGCGCATGCCATGGTTGTCATGGTTGTTAGTAAGTGTCTGTACAATAGGGAAAAACTCTTCCATCCACCAGATATTATGAAAGAAGTAATTAACAAAGAAAGTGCAGATGAAAATAAATCTATTAACTTGACCTTCTTTAATTTAGATTCAAAAAATGATCCAGCAAATATTCTAAATGCTTCTCTTGTGATAAAACAAGAAATTGAAACTGAAGACGAGGATCCTGTTCAAAACTGTATGGCTGAGACAAATGTACAAACAAATTCTGGTATGGTAACGGAGATGAAATTCATAGGTAAGGATTTGATTTTATCATGAGTTTTCTTTTTAAAATAGAATAATGGAGAAATTATTGCAAATATGCACTTAGCTAGGAATGATAATGTGTTATATTCCAGTTAAATTTCTCTAGTTGATATTTTCAGAATTCTTTGTCTTACTTGAAAATGTTCTTTAAATATTACTGTTTTTATTTTATGGGACTTTTCTACATTTATGATTAGGATTGCTTTGGGGATGGAATTGTTTTTCCTAGTAAAAAACATATTTAGCTTTAATTAAAAACCATGATGCCACCCTTGGCAATGTCTACATAAAGTAAGCAAAACATGGAGACATTTGTACCCACTGAATCTTAGTAGTTTTGAGGGCTTGTTATTAAGTTGCTGTGTGTGCCTGGAAATCAATCAGTTATTATTAGAGACAGCTACAGAAGCTTAATGCATTTTTGCATAGCATTACTTTAGGAGGTAGATTCCTAGGATGCTAATCTCATGTTAATGCAAAAGTTTATCACACACCTAGCAGTCTATTAATTCCAAAGAGTCAGTACAAATGAGAAAATGAGATACTTTCATGTTAGTAACAGAAATATTTATCACTGTATCATTCCTGTTTTAAATCCTCAGTCTGCCAGATACCCACATCCTTCCTTCAGGCTTGCTGGCATTTCTCCAGCTTGCAGACTTGCAGTGACTAAATTTAAAGTAGGTGAATTTCCAAGTATACTTAATTATATATGATGAATACCAGTGATTAGAATCTAACTACCTTATATTTAAACTCTAGCTCTGTGAAGTAAGGTAAGTGACTTACTATCCAGTCTTAATCTCGCACTGAAAACTAAACAATGAAAAAGGTTTAAAGGTGAACCTTTTTATTAATTCTTCAGCCATCCAGTTTCTTTAATGCTTCTATTAACAGAACAGCCTCCACTTGATGCAGGATTGCCAGAACCAGATTTTAAGCATAATATAGCATTTCAGGTTTTAGATTTATGAGGTAAATCAAAACTTGATTTATCTTGTAAATAATGAAATAAACCATAATAAATAATAAAATAATCATAATAAAATAAATAAGAAAGAATGTGAACAAGTTTTGGCTTCGGCCCCAAATTTATGTGAGCAGACATGGTTAGCATAGCTAAATCAGAAGCTCAGAGAAAATAATACCAGGACAGCCAGTTAAGGCAACAAAAATGTTTTAAATTGAAGAACTCTGTACTCACATGCACTAACAATTTAACTTAGGTGTCATGTGCGAATTCAGAAGTGACAGGAAAGACAGAAATAACAAAGAAACGGATTAATAAATGTAAAACTTTACACATTTGGCCAGCAGTTGGAAGATTTGTGATTTAGTTCTTGATAAGTGCAGTTTCTTTTTTATTTTTCCTTCCTAAAAGCATAATAGTTTCTACTAGCATTCTGCATATCTGGCCTCAAGATGCATCCTATCGCCAGTTGTAAAGGTCATTCTGACCTGTCAGCTTTGACAATTCCATTTCGACATGGTTAAAGCAAAGCAGCATACCCACTGATGAGTACATCATTGTGAGCTTGATATTTAGATGTTACCACAAACATCTTCTCAAGTGACTAGTATAGAAAACCACACACAGCTTGGTGGAAAGCCCTCTGATTATCCTATCTGGAGAAGACTACTCCCACCCAACCACTGAGAGGGGTGCAATAGTTTTTACACTCTGACTTTAACCCTCAGCATTACTGACAGACTATTGCATATTGAAAGATAGCCAAATCGTTACAGATGGAATATTCTGTCAGCTCTTGATGGATTCGAAATCATTTCAAATGATTTTTTCTGCCTTAATTTTTTTTTATGAAATCGTTGAGAGCAGAATATTCTGTATTGTCGTTTCCCCAACCTCCTGTTGCACTTAATTGGTAATGGGGAAACAGCGATCATTAGAGAAAGATATTACAATGTGAGGGTCATAAATAAAAACCTCAAATCCAGCCATACCATCTGCTGACCTGATGGCAATTTTTGTGCTAAAACTGGAAAATACTGTAAAGCCTTTAACTGAAAGCTTTGTGTGTGTGAAAAATTTACAAAACAAAATTTCCCCTCCAGAAATAAATGTAATTTGCATGGAACCCATGAATAACTTTCAAAGAATTTTTTATCACCTAATTTACAAATAATTTCTTTTAGCATGGAATGAAGACTTAAACAGGTATCTTACAATGTCTTCAGAAATACAGAAATTTGAGGTAATTTTTATTTTTAGTTGTGAGCATTGATTTAAAGTATTCTTATTTTTTTAAACTACTATAGCAGTTTACTAACGCAGTAACTTCAGTATGTATTTTCAATAATTGTTTTGAAATGAAAATTAGACTTTTAAAAGAGTTTAAATCATGCAACTCCATTTTAAACTAATTTATATGTTTATATGTTATCATTTATACGTTCATAATGAAATGCATTTAGTTAAGTGAATATGAAGTTTGGACCTTTATACATTGAAATATGAGGACAAGGCAGGTTTCCCTAAAAAAAAGTTTGTTTTACATTTCTGATTTCTTGTCTAAAAAAACTATTGAGGAATTTTTCTTGGCATGATATAAAAATCATTCACAAATAATATCGTAAGTGATTAAATCGCTTTTTGGCATTGTTAAAATAAAGTATTGAAAGTGCATGAAATCATATGATGTATTTTTTATCCTAAGCAAAATAGTTCTGATTTACTGAGAGTGTTATCTAATAAAAAGTTTCAAAATGATATTCGATTATCAATATTTTACTTGTATGAAAATGTGCTTATTTCCAAATTTCAAAATGGTTGGGGCATAAAATTCTCAGCTGCTAAAAGTAAAGCCCCGTTCACAACAATGCAGTCACACGTTCGGACGGAAAGCGTTGACCAATCAGAAGTGAGCTCTGAGGCGGCATTTTCCGGACGAACAGAGACCGCGTGGGTTGACTTAACTTTAACTTTCCAACGTTTCAAATGTACAGTTTATACCACGGTTTTTTAATGTTTGTACTTTCAAAAACCCTTCTTGAAAAAAAAAGTCAAATGGACTAATCTTAATAAAAATTTCAGATAATAATAAAAAAAAATGCACATGCTAGTAGAATAAATAGATTTATAAATTATTTAAAGGAAAATTCTCAAGTTGATTAGCAGTAATAAACCTTAATAACCAACCATAAATTATATATGGTTGATGATTTTTGCAGAATAGTCTTAATTGTTGCGAGAAAATAGTGATGGATTTCGAAATTCCAGATTTTGAATTTTTCGTAAAATATGTCTACATTAGTTTAAGGTTGCTCTTGTTGCCTAGTGGGTAAAACGTTGGCGTCTTGAATTAAAGATTTTAGATTTAAGTGTCACCAAGAGTGGTGTTGTATTGCAGTTGGTATTTTTTAAAAAATATTTACAGAAAATATTATCGCTACTTTCAGAGTAGCCCAGATGCTTCTTCAGTTTCCTGAACATGGAATGCGCAAACCATACTTACCCACAAGGTACCTTAGCGCAGAGGTAACATGCTCAATTAGAAAATTCAGCAGGTACTAGAGACTTGTATTGCGGGTTCAGGCCTTGTTTTTTCCTACCTTTGATGATGGTACGAATACAGCACTTTTCTTTTTTTAATATCTACCGGGACTTTTTGGAGGGCGGAGACATAAGAAGCTTTCATTTATTTTTTTATTTCATTTCATTCATCATTCATATAAACCTAATTTTCGCTCAGTATTATGTGCATTATCCTTCTTTTGACAACGAGCCTTTGGTATAATTCATAAGATGATCTGATTTTGTTTCGGCTGACATGCGACTAGCAGAAGCGATACTGGTATTATTATAAAGTTGCTGCTTCATCTAAGAGAAAATTTAGTGAGGTCTGAATTTTAAACGAGCAGTGATGAGTAAGCTATTTGTTTAAAAAAATTAAAAAAACTGTTATTTATGTAGAAACGAAACTCGCTAGTATGTAGCTGATTTTGTGGAATACTACTATGCATTTTAATGGCTTCAGTGTTTGTTTTTCTTAACATGCATGACCACTTTTCGAACAATTTATATATGAACCAGAGGTTTAATTTTGATGATAATTTTTCATTAATTTAAGGAACTTTTGCATGAGCAATAGCAAATTTGCTAATTGTGGAATTCAATTTTTAACGCAGAAAAAGAAGTATTGTATAAAATGAAGTTAGTTCAATGAATTTTAGATAAAAGTGACCTTATAAAATAAATCTTTAGATAGTGGCTGTTCATTAATATATGAATGACTAACTGAAGTAAATACTGTTACATTTAAGGTAAAAAATATGTACACAAGGCAGCAGCTAAAACATTTTTTAAAAAATTGCTGTTGTTTATTAAAAATAGCTGCTTTTTTAAGTGTAATATTTAATTTAGTAATGCTGTAAATCCTACATATAATTAAACAAAATATACTTTATTACTGCATTATTTCAACCAATTAAGGGAAGTTCATTTAAGGAAGCATTTAAAGGAAGTTCATACATCATGCAAAAACATTTATGGTATTCTACCCCATGAAAAATTTACTTTTCAAAATAGAATAATGAAATTAGGATTTTTTAATCATCATTCAACAAAATTCATAAATAAATTAAATTAGATATGCACAGCGTTTTATATATATATACAACGATAATTTTCTGAGATATCATATTCCTGCCTTCCAAATGATTCTTTTCTGCAATATTCTGGCAAAAATTAGTGTCCGCTTTTGAATAAATGAGGCAAGAAATTCGTCGAATTGATGAGGTGTCATGCAAAAGTAATTAAAAGAAATTTCGTTTTCGTTCAAATGCATTTCTTCAATTAAATTATTTACATCTCCTTGCTGTAGTCATCTCTCACATATTAATATAAACCACTGCATTCTGCTTCTCTTACACAAAGTAAAATAAGTTTTAATCGAGCAGAAATTAAACCCATTTTAATGAAAATATGTAACTGTGAAAAGTCAAAATACCACAATAATACATACAATTTCGTGTTTTCCCGCAAGTTTCCTATACAAAGAGCCATCTAGTGCGAGCATATGACAACTTTTAAAGCGAAAGTTGCCACACTGGTGTGAACTGACGTACGCAAAAAGCGGTTTTTTTTTTTTTTTTTTTTTTTTTTTTTTTTTTTTTTTTGTTGCCGCTTTTCACCCCAATGGACCAGTAGTTGCCGCTTTCACCCCAATGGACCAGTGTGAAGGCAGCTTAAATATTTACAAAAAATAATTGTTAGCAGAATTAAAATTTAACTAGCTTTTTAGGGAAAAGTTGCAATCATTATATGAAGGTGGGAAAAATATGATGGTGATCTGGGTGATGCAAAATAATTTCGAAAAAGGAAATAACAATTTGCGATTCTTTGTCTGGATCAAGATTTGAAATTACAGAATTAGATGCTCAGATATAGATAAATAGACAACTTTAATTTTCATAGAGGGCTTTCTGAAGAAAAATGGTTTGTTATTTACAACTATGGTTAATTGACTAAGGCAGAGGAGAGCTATCTGCATATGGGAAGGAATTTTTCTTTTGGATGTCAGACAACACAACTTGGTAAGTTTAGAAGGATTTGAAGGCAAGATATATAGATCCACATGGTCTATAAATGATTCTACAAGATCCCAGAAAAACGTGACAAAATGTAAAATATCTTCGTGGTATTAACACATGATGGATATATTTTACAGAAAGTTTGCAATGAAATTCTTACTGTTTGGAGAATTTTGGAAGAACAATGAAAACATATTATTTAAATATTTTACTTCTGATACTAGAAGTCTTTGTCTGGTACTAGGCATTTTCCCACCTGATGCAATCTTTGTGGGTCCTAAATTCTTTTCCAAGTGCTTGCCCCAAATTCTAAGCTTTGTCCTTCTCGATTTTGTTTGTCAGTGCATCACTAAATTTTAAAAATTATGCCACACCGGCTGTGTAACTAGCCCTAACCACATATCATTTCATGTTTATTATGAATGTTCATATCAGTAAAGAAATAAAATTAGCAGCTTCTTCTATACATTCTGAAGAAAGGAGCTGAATGCATAAAGAGAAAGAAAATTATTCTTCAAAGTTATGTACAGTTATTATCATGTAAATTAACCAGTTTATAATTTTAGCCTTTATTATAATTTCTCCTTCTTGTTTTCTCAACAGAATGCAAATAAATCAGATAGTAATTAAACTGAGGTGTATGAATTGCGAGACTGAATGTTTTTCTGCTGCTCTTTTTGCATGCTGCATTAGTTCCTACCAGCTCTGATAATTTATAATTATTCATCTTTGCGCTATCGCTGCCGACATTTGAATTTGTTGAGATGATACAGTTACTGAGCCAGCATAGATTAAAATTAAATTGTGTAGTCTTTAACTACTAGTCCATATTTTTAGTTTGAATTTGATTGTTCCTGTTTAGTTACATCACCACGAGCTGTAGTTGACTTTGTTTGCATAAGGATGTGCCTTTATGTTCTAATTTCTGTTTAAAGAAAGAGGTTTATTTAAACCTTCATCTGAGTAGTTACTTTCAGGCATGGCGATAATTTGCTTTACATCTGTCAGAGGTTTTGGACTAGTTAACTTTCACTGGATCAACTAAAACCTGGTAGGTAAATTGTTGAGAGATTGACAAGTTAGGAGATAAAACAAGCAGAAATTAATGGTAACACTAGTTTGAGTATTGAAACAAATTTCTAATTGTTACAAAAGATGCTTGAGAAGGAAATTGATAGAAATTAGCCAAAATGTCTGGGAAGGATTCAAGTTAAAAAGGCGCATAAATATTTTGCTGTGGGCTTTTGCTTTTTCATGTGTAATTATCCTGACATTTTTTTTAAGAATCAATGTCATTACATATGTTTTAAACTGTGAAATATTATTAGATTGCGATTTTAATAGTGCTTTTTAATAAATATTTTTAAAAATGAATAAAATTTAATAGTGGCCATATAAATTCATAATGACTAAAGGTATGTAACGATTTAATTATTTGTAACTAACTGCTCACCCTGAAAAGTTATCTTTGTATGTTGAAGCAAGTTATTCGCTTTCATTAATCTTTTTATGGTCACAAGATATAGCATAAAAATGTAAAACTTATTCTTTGCAGCTAGTGAGACTTAAAATAGTACAAAACAGCGTATAACCTCTGGTAGTTTAGTGGCTTATTGGAACCTTAGAATATTAACTGGGTTACAACCCCAAGAACTCTACACTAAGCTACAACATTAGCATCAGACAGACAGAGCATATCTAACTTTCAAAATTTGCCAACTGTGCCTACATCTGCTTTCAGGTCTGCTCTGATCCACAGGTCTCTCTTTAGGCAACAGCCAATTTTGTGTTACAAACCATGCTCATTATGATTTTACTTCTCATTTTACCAGTGCGGTAGGAAATACGATCTGTCTGCTGTTTAGTAAATCTGTAACTGAGTAAGTACATGACGAAATGAGACCCCCCCCAAAAAAAAAAACATAAAGCTAACTGTTAGTAAGACGTAAATAAAATGCCACTAATATTTTTTCAAACTCTTATAAAATTTGAGTTTCTCATGAAATTTGTTTTATAATTATATTTAATAATAATGCATCCTACTTACAGATCAATTTTATACTTAGGATAGTATTACGAAGTGAATGTCAGGCATAGATAATATCTTTCCCATTTGCTGATAGGTCTTTAATTTTTTTCATTATGGTCCTTAGAAGTACTTAATTTCCATGAGCAGAAATATGTACGAACTCTGTTATGCGTTTTGTTTTGTGGAAAAAAAAAACAGCATGTTTAATTTTAGTTTTCTTGGAAATGGGAGGGAAGATTATTTCTATATTCCTAACTGAGCCAGCCGTATGAACAAAATTTAATTTTCCGACTTTTAGTTGAAGTAGACACAGGTTGTGAGTTTTGGTTGTGAATAAAAATGGTTTTACATTTCAGTTTTGCTATAGAATGTGCCTGTTTTGTATTTTATTTTATGGAAATTAAAATCTGTAATTTTTAACAAGTAAAACCATAATTGGGGAAAAAAATTCCAGAAATAAAGAAATTATTACTCTCACGTTTACATACAAATAAATAAATAGGAAGCAAACCTGTTGCCCAGAATATTCATGTAGATTATGATTATATTATTCCAGGTATTCGAAATTCTGTTAAAAAGCTTATTTCTAGTTCAAAGCATGTTTTATATAACATTTTGTGTCCCATTAAACAAGGCATCAAAATTATCCCAGTTGCCATGATACAGAGATCATTATGACTGGACCTCCTTTCACTGATGACACTCATTTTTTGTTGGCAGATTTTAAGCACATGTTAGAGGGAGCGATGCATGTTCTAGAAACCTGAAAATATGAGGTATTACAAAAGTGGTAGCATCATTGTTTGACAAGCATCATTTTGAATGGTCAGGGTGACATACACATTTAATAAGTGCAACTGTGAATGGTAAAATAGGAATAAATGGAGTTCTGGCATTCTTATGTCAAACTGTTTACGTCTGCATGTTTCTTGCTAATGGATGACAATGCTTATTCCCATCATGCTACAATACTGACGTGTTATCATCAGATTTAAGGAATACAGAAAATAGAAATAACCTTCATGTAGTATGGGGTTAAACATAGTACAACATCTGTAAGATACAGTAGGATAATCACTGCAGCCTTCACCTACTCTTTAGGCTATATCAAAGATTGTATACTGGTTAGTGTTGCTGACTACCACATCGACTGGCCCAAGTTTGAATCTCAGAGAAGTCATGGCTATTTGCCAGCATATTATGCGGCATAAACATTTGGGAGTTATCTTTAATTATCTTAAACATCTTAAGATTATTTATGAGTATCTTCAGCTTCACCAAAAAGTCACAAACT
The DNA here is from genome assembly GCA_000611955.2 of Stegodyphus mimosarum. Classification (NCBI taxonomy): domain Eukaryota; kingdom Metazoa; phylum Arthropoda; class Arachnida; order Araneae; family Eresidae; genus Stegodyphus; species Stegodyphus mimosarum. The sequence continues at coordinate 56,692 of KK114794.1, forward strand.
AATTGCCAACTATTTTGGAGAGCAACATGCTGGCAAAAGCTTTTTTGCCAAGCTATTGCACGAAAGTTGACACTGATATTTCAAAATGCTGGCACATTAAGAATTCTATGCAAAATCATTAAATTACTAAAATTTAGAAACCGAAAAACATCAGTAATAAAACACTTGCCTTTTTTGAGAAATTCTTTGCTTTGGTGTGGTTTTCTTCACAGAGAGTGCAATTTCTTTTTGCTTAAAAAATATCAGGCAGTTACACAAACTTTACGTCCTTGCAAACATTACCTTTGGTGTTCACCCTTTTCCTCAGAAATACTTTTTGGTGATTTTTCATTGGGGGTACAGAAAATCAGAAAGTACCAAATTTTTCTATTTGTGATTGGTAGTAAATCCTTTAAAAAACAGTGTCCTTCAATAACTATTTATTATTAAGTTATAATTAAAGATGCATTCATGAAATATGAACTAAATCAGTTCTGATTTTGAGTTTTAAATGAGTATTTGTATGCATTGTTGGTTTTTCTTCTTTCTGCCAGGTATTATGAAAGAAAAAATTAGCAAGGCAAATGCAGATGAAAATAAATCTAACAACTTGAGCTTTTTTTAATTTAGGTTCGAAAAGTGACCCAGAAAATATTCCAAATGCTTCTTTTGTGATGAAGAAAGAAATTAAAGATGAGGATGTTGTTCAAGACTGTATGGCTGAGCTAAATGTACAAACAAATTCTGGTCTGAGAATGAAGTCAAAATTCAGAGGTAAGGGTTTTATTGCATGAGTGTTCTTTTTAAAATAAAATAATAGGAAAATTATGGCAAATATTCACTTAATAGCTTAAGTGCATGTAATCTGTGATTCCAGTTAAATTTCTCTAGTTGATATTTTCAAGTCTATGTTTTGTGTTATTTGAAAATGTTCTTTAAATATTACTGTTTTTATTTTCTGGAACTGTTTTCATTTATCATTGGATTGCTTTGGGAATGGAATTATTTTTCTAGTAAACAAAAATTTAGCTTTAGTTAAAGAACATGATGTCACCCTTGGCAGTGCTTAATAAAGTAAGCAAAACATGTAGAAATTTGTATCCTACTGAATCTAAGCACTTTTGAGGGCTTGTTATTAAGTTGCTGTTTGTATGTGAAAATCAATCAGTCATTATTAGAGACACTTGGAGAAGCTTAATGCCTTTCTGCATAGTATTACTTTAGGAGCTGGATTCCTAGTATTTTATCATTCTGTTGATACAAAGATTTATCACTGACATAGCAGTCTAATAATTCCAAAGAATCAGTGCAAATGAAATACTTTGATTGATTAACAAAAATATTTTTCACAGCATCATTCCTGGTTTCAATCCTGAATCTATGAGATACCCACGTCCTCCCATCAGGCTTGCTGTCATTTCTCCAGTTTGCAGAATTGCATTCACTAAATTTAAAGTAGATAAATTTCCAGGTGTACTTAATTATAGTATGTGAAAACCAATCTTTAGAATCTAACTACTTTAATTTTAAACTCTAGCTCTGTGTAGAAAGTGACTTATTGTTCAGTCTTAATCTTGCATTGAAAACCAAACAAACCTTTTTATTAATTTTTCAGCCATGCAGTTTCTTTAATGTGTCTATTAACAGAGGCTTCACGTGCTAGAGGACTACAAGATCCAGATTCTGAGTACAATTTAAGTATTTCGGATCTTAGATTTACAAGATAAAGCCTGCAAACAAGTTTTGGTTCTGGCCCCAGATTTATGTGATGTATGTGACATGAGATTTATGTGAAATGGCTAGCAGTGCTAAATCAGAACCTCTAAAAAAATAGTATCAGGACAGCCAGTTAAGGTAGAGAAAAAGTCTTAAATTAAAGAACTCTGTACTTACATGCACTAACTAAAACTTAGGTGCCATCTGATGAATTCAGAAGTGACAGGAAAGACAGAAAAATTTAACAAAAATTTTTAAGTTTTTTGGAAAACAAAACATTTATTGTGTTTCAAGAAAATAATCTATTTTTCTTTGCATTGTCTTTTTTAGCATCAGATTGTCATCTGATGTAAAATAAATAGTTCAATGTCATCCATTTTGTTATTCATTTCACCGTTGGAATGTGTGTCTAAAATAATATGCATGCTTTTTATGATGTTCCTCATTTCGGATGACGTGGGAACAGGGCATGGAAGATTGGATGGAACATTGTTCTGTAGAACAGTCCAATAATACAGAAACTTTCTCAGACATTTCATGAACTATCGGCTGTTTCAATATCCTCCTTTTGCATTTCTTTTGGTGCCAAAGAATGATACTTTAGAGAATCCTGCATGAAGAAAACAATTTTTAATCGTCCTTAGAGTCACTGAATTCCATGCAGTGTAATATATGAAGAGCATCTAATAAATTGATCAAAAAACCTTCATTTGCTTCGGAGAAGCAATATTCTTCAAATATTAAAGGCAATGCAGACTGAAACCAATTTACTGTCATTGTGAGTAAAACTTGATTAGCTTCACAGCAAACATTTTTACTACTATGCCATTTCTTTTCTGGATGCGTTCCAATCACTGTGGATTTACAGAAAATTTGTTTAGCAAGTTCATTGCTTCTTTCTAGCATGAAAGGTCCTGATATGGGAGCATTATGAGATCTTGTTTGTTTGAACCAAACAAGTAAAGCCGTCTTCTAAAGCCTTGTGCTTGTCCGTTTTCATCCGTTTTTGCGCTGTCAAACTTACTCAATTCAAACATTTCCGTAATTTGCTCTCTTTTTTTTAATTATTGTTGATAATGTAGAGTTAGCAATATCAAAAGCTTTATAGATTTCCATTTTCATCTTCATTTTAAGCAAAATAGCAGTTTCCTTTTCCCCTGAGCTCTTTGCCATTGCACTCGTAAAAAGATTCTTCTAAAATAGAAGGGAGGGGGGAGAAAACAGGAACCAAACTCGCTGATTTTTACTCGCACTGTGATGTACTCATCACCAAATCCAAAGCCAGTTGATGAGAGGTGAGATGTTTTTGTGTGGCATTTGTAGGGGTAGAGGGTGAAAATAGCTTAGATAAACAAAATTGCCTTTTGTCACAGTCTACTCCAAAGGGTAAAGCCAAGTTAGCCTCCTTTTTATGAAACATATGAAACCGCCTTTCTTTCATTTCACACCCCTCTTAGATCTTGCCTGCAAGCCTGGTGTGTTCTGTATTTTGTTCATTCCTAGAAAGTAAATCTTTTTGTGTTAAGACAAAAAAAAAAAATGCATGAAATTACATAGCAGTTTGTTGGGACCATTGTATAATTTCACATTAACTGCTATTTCTTGTTAGGCGTTTCCATGTTAAACATATTTCACTATAATTTGTTCTGGCGTTCTAGATATCTGGCCCCATGATACCTAGTATACCCTATCACCAGCAGTAAAGCACATTCAGACCTGACACTAAAGGCCAACCACTTTTTGGCCTCATTAAAACGAAGTAGCATACTTACTCCTCAGTACATCACCGCGAGCATGACGTTTATATGTACCCCAAACATTTGCTCAAATAGCCCATAAGAGGAACCACACACAGCTGGGTGACAAGCCCGTTGACTGTCCCGTATGGAGAAGATTCCCCCCCCCCAAAACACTCAGAGGGATGTAACAGTTTCTACACCATGATCTTAAACTATTAGAAAATATGGCATTCAGTGTGATTTCGATTACACCAAAGAAGTTGTTTTGCTATAAACCTTTTATTGATCATTAAGAACTTATGCAAAGTAATTATTTTGCATAATGAAATCATGATTTTTGTATGTGTTGGATATCCATGACATGGTCGAAACAGCTGATGTTTTATCAGAAAGAGCTTGTAATTGTAGCAAGGGAAGCAGGAAATATGCTGGTACTGATCTGTAGATCTAAAAGTAGCAAAAAGCATCATATGTAGAATCTGTAAATGGCTTCAAGATGCTGGCAATTTATGTAGATAACTAGGTCAAGGTCTAAAAGGTCCCAAAGGACACTTTCAAAACTGCTTATCGGGAAGCCTTGTTTAAAGAAATAAAAAAGACTGACTCCATTCCATATTACAGGGGAATTCAGTGCAGCTTTACGAACTCAACTGTATAGACATATCATTAATGACAGGCTGCAAAAAGGAAGGCTTATGCAACAGTGCCCATGTTTTGTGTCACATTCAGTAAGACTGCAAAATTCTCTCAATTGCAATGGTACAGAGATCATTGTGACTGCAGTTCTTTTCACTGATGAGACTCATTATTGTTTGTAGAGTGATTTTAAGCACTTGTTAGAGGGAGCGTAAATTATACCAGAAACCTGAAAATATGAGTGACAAGTTTTATAAAGGTGGTGGAATCATTGTCTGGTCAGGCATCATTTTGAATGGCTATGGTGAGATTCAGATTTGGTAAGCGCAACTGTGAATGGTAAAATAGGAATAAATGGAGTTTTAGAATTCTTATCTCAAACTGTTTAGATATGCATATATCTTATTAATGGATGATAATGCTTACATTAATAAGAAATACAGTATCATCACAATACAATATAAGCCTGTTATCATGAGGTTTCAAGAATCCAGCTGATGCAATAACCTGCATGTAGTCTGGGGTTAAAAATAGTAGGACATCTGTAAGATACTGTGGGACAATCACTGCAACTTTCACTTACCTTCACTTCTTTTGGAGATAGCAAAGATTGTATAGTGGTAAGCGATGCTGACTACCCTATTTACTGGCTCAAGTTTGAATCTTAGATAACTCATGGTTGTTGATAAGTGTGTAGTGTCTTTACAAGAAAGAAACACTCAATTTTATATTATGGAAGAAGAGCAGATTCTGCTTTAATATGCAATAATGACAATGTAAGGCTCCTATTCCAAGTTCCATATTGTTAGAAAACTTGACTGCAATTTTCAAATAAATAATAATAAATAAGTAATAATAATAATTTTCAATTGCCAGCAAAATGCTGGCATATTAAAGTTCAATACAAAAACTTTAATTCAATAAAATTAAAAACAAAGAAGCATTGGTAATAAAGCCTTTGCCTTTTTTAAGAAATGCTTTTCTGTGGTGTTGTTTTTCCTATATAGAGTGCAGTTTTTTTGGTTTTGTTTTTTTCCTCCCTAGAAAATATCAGAGAATTGCACAAACTGGACATCATTTGAAACATCCTTTGGTAATGAATTGCTTTGCCGCAGAAAGATTTTTTGGTGATTTTTCATTGCGTGTACATATAATCAGAAGTATCAATTTTTGTAGTTGTGATTGGCATTCAGTCCTTTGGAAAACATTGTTCTTCGATAGATATTATTTATTTATACTTTAAAGATGCATTCATAAACTGTGAACTTTTAAATCATTTTTTCTTTTTTGTTTAAAATGAGTAAATTTGTTACCTAAGAATAAAAGTGATAAATATCCAAGTTACTGTAAAGGAAAAGAAAATGCTCGAATTATGAAGGTAATTGTTCAAAATTTGTGAATTGAGGTGTGCATAGTTATTTTTCCTTGCCTCCACCAGGTATTATGAAAGGAAAATTAAAGAAAATGCAGATGAAAATAAATCTAATAACTTGAGCTTTTTTGATTTAGGTTTCAAAGATGGCCCAGCAAATATTGTAAATGCATCTCTTGTGATAAAAGAAGAAATTGAAACTGAAGACGAGGATGCTGTTCAAGACTGTATGGCTGACGCAAATGTACCATCAAATTCTGGTGTGATAAGGGAGATGAAATTCATAGGTAAGGATTTAATTGTATATTGAGTGTTCTTTCTAAAATAAAATAATGTGGAAATTAGGGCAAATATGCACTTAAGCTAGGGTTGCTAATCTGTAATTCCTGTTAAATTTGTCTAGTTTGTATTTTCAAATCTGCTTCATTTTATTGTAAAATGTTCTTTAATTATTGTTTATTTTATTGGAATTTTCTACCTTATTCTTAGGATTGCTTTACTAAATGGAATTTTTTTTTGGCTAGTTAAAAAAAAAAAATTAGACTTAATTTTACAATTAAAGAAATTGATGGCATTTCACAGGAGGTGATGATATTTATAACTTGCCAAATCTTTTTACTTTTGAGTCCACGTTATTAAGTTTCTATTTGTGCCTGGAAAACAGTCAGTTATTATTATGGTCACCGCAGGAGCTTAGTACCTTTTTACCTGGCATTGCTGTGGGAGTCAAGATTTCTTTTGGAATTCAAAATTGAAGTTTGTTAATTTTCTGTTGATGTAGCACTTAGAAGTGCAATAGTTTTTAGGTGTCGTTACAAGATGATTTGAGACACTCTCTTTATGTAATGGAATGTTTTATCACAGTAGCTATCATTCGTATTTTAAATACTGTACTAAGTGAAAAATTTACACCTTATGGATACAGTAGGCAGTGGCTTCGTAAGCCATTCTGCAAAACTTATTTCAGAGCTTTAATACTTAAATAAATGTGTATATAAACTCTGTAAAATACATAACTTAGTCCAAATAAATGTGTTGTTGCAGATATCCCTTATAGAATGATACTAATATAACAGTATATACATGTAGCATATATTTGTTGATGTGAACAGTAAATATGTGCCTGCTGGAGAAGTACTTAATGATATTTTGTGCATTTTCCATGTTCTTAACTGTAAAGTCATTCAAGTTACATGAGTTTTGTTGTTATTCTTTTATTTTCCCCTCCAGTTTCTTTGTTATGTGCAACAAAAGTTTTAGCTAGAAATGAGTTCTATTTAAAGATGTAATTATAAAAATGTTAACTTGTAAATAATGTAATAATGTTATAAAAATATATTTTAAATCATAGCTATAATTTTTTGTTTAAAGTGGATAATTTATTTCCTAAGAATAAAAAAATTAAAAATACTCAATTTGTTGTGAAGGAAATGAAAATGCTGGAGTTTGACGGGTTAATTGTACATTTTTTTTTTTTTTTTTAAAATCTGTATGTATATTTTTCTCTCCCCACCAGGTATTACCAAGGAAGAGAGAAAAATAATGAAAAATGTAGATGAAGATAAATCTAGTAATTGGAGTTTTTCAAATTTAAGTTCAAAACATGACCCAGTACATAATTTCAATTCTTCTGTTGCTATAAAAGAAGAAATTGAAACTGAAGACGAGGATGCTGTTCAAGACTATATGGCTAACACAAATACTGAAATAAATTCTGTGATAAAGAAAATGAAATTTACAGGTAAGGAATGTGTTGAATCCCTAATATTCTTTGTGAAATAAAGCATTAAGCAAGTTGTGACAGATGCGCATTTAAGCATTATTATTTCAGGCTCTAATTTACATTTAGATGTGCATTTGATTTTTTTTTTTTTATTTTGCACCAGATTTGATTTTTCACTATTTTGGTAAGCTATAACAAAACTGATTTACACTATTTAAATGTTACACTTCTTTAATTACTTTCAACAGTGTACTAATCTTTTAAGGTCCTAAATACATTATTTTGCACAAAATAGATATTGTTCTGAAAGTTTTTAAATAGTTTAACCAAATAGTTAATAGCATTTATATTAGAAGTTTATATCATGAGTTGTCCTGAATCTAATATATATGAATACAGATGCTTCCCATTTTATGGACTTTCTCAGGTAAGAACAAACCAACTCTCACAGAGTGAAATTTGTTGAGAGTTGAAAATAAACACACAGAACTTAATGGACATCACAGTTTTAAAAAATGTTATGCATACTTGTTACTCTCAGGCACTGATGAAAAACCCTGTTATCACACTGTGATACTTTTGTAAGGACTACAGTATTTATAATTGCATACAGAATATTCATAATGGGAAATATACCAGATGTAAACTTGTATGGAATTTGGAAATCTTTCCATGACAAACGTGGTTTTGATCAAAATAATAAAAAGAAAAAATTTTCTTCTGAGTCTCATCAACATTAGTAAGCAACTTAACCCATTTATGCCTACTGTTCCATTTTTGAACTGTTGGAGGAGGATTTTGAAGAACTGCTAGCATTACATGGAAAAGAAATGACAGATGAAGACCTGATTCATCTCAAAGACCAACAGAAGGAACAGGAGGAACAGCCTGCACCAGTTAAAATGTTTGATGCAAAATTAATTGTAGTAGCATTTTCTAAATTTGATGAAAATCCAAATTCTGAAATGTGTTGAAATGTGTTTTCTTAAATAAATCTGCTGTGCATGATGCCATACAATACTGTCCTCTTATTTATGACAAAAGGAAAAGAAAACCTGTCCGGCAAAGTTTGGATATTCATTTACCTTAAGAAAGAGGCTTTAGAAATTAGTATTGCTGGGCCCATGCCAAGTTCTTCCACATCTCACACAGACTTCTCTTCATAAACATTCACTTTACCGAATTATGAGTTTTCAGAAATCGGACCTTGACTCATCCTGATCCATGTAAAAATTTACTAGTTTTAACCTCATCTCATGCACTCATACTTCAAAGAGGACAATCAAATGTATGTATTATATAGTAAAGTAATTCTTTATATATTAGCCCAAAGGGAGCATTTGCCCAGAAGGGTTATTAATTTCATTTTGGCATTTTGCATCATACACTATAAAATGGTGTTTCACATTACAAATTGTTGCCACCAAATATTAGAGCCCTGCGTTATACTTAAAGAAATTAAATAATGAAGAATCTGCATGAATGTATGTGTATTTCTCGCATTGTGAAAAAACAATGGCACCTACAGACATCAAATTTTGAATAATGTGGTCCTCCACTTGAATATGGGCATCTGGAAGCTCAAATTTGAAATTTGTTTTTTTTATCTATTTCATATTTTGTAAAACTTAAACAAGCTTTTAATTAACGAACTCAACTATTTCAAAGCGAGCAATGGCAACACTGTATGGGGGGGGACATATTTATTTCCGGTACGCGAGATTGTGCATCAGAAATTCTAAAGATGTGCTCTTTTTTAATATTTTGTGATATTGCTGTTGAATTGAATTTTATGGTTTAAATGCAAAGAATATGATATTTAATAAATAAAGGTAACAACAAGCATTTAAAAAAAATGCTAAAATGTGAAAGTTTTCATATTCTTTTTTTATTCATGTATTTTACTTTTAATGTGCAGTATGTACAATTTAAAATGTACTATATATTTGTCTTAGTATTTTAACTGTTTATATGGTCGTTCTGATAGCCTCTCTTTGACAAACTTTGTTTACAGACATTTTACAAATTCATGGTACAGTCATTTAAAATGTACGAGGGTAAGTTGAAAAATAAGTTTCCCCTGTCGACTATGGTCAGAGTTGTGTATGAAAGTCAAAAAATAGAATGAGACATTAAAGATATGACATACCTTTATTTTTCCACATAGGTACCAAGTACATTGAGACATTTGTCATATCGCTTGATAAGCTTCAAAAAGCCGTCCAGGAAAAAATCAGGGCTTTGCATATGGAAGAAGCGTTGAACGGCTTGTTTCACTTCAGTATTGCTGCCAAAGCGCCTTTCCCATGCGTTGTTCCTTGTGTGTCGAGGTCAATTGTCGGGGCACCCATCGTGCTGACACTTTTCTGTATCGAAGAATGTCGTGGATGATGTTTTGAGCTCGCTCATGTGAGATTCCAAGTTCTTCCGCTACTTCATCGATGGTGATACGCCGGTTCGCTCTAATCATGTCATCCACCTTCCTGACATTTGCATCTGTAGTGGCCGTGCGCGTCCGTCCAGCTCTCGGTATGTCCTCCACTTGCTGACGTCCATCACTGAATGTGCGACACCATCTCCGCACCATTTGCTTCGACATCACACCTGGCCCATAGACTTCCACGAGGCTTTTATGAATTTCTGTTCCTGATACTCCACGTGCCCATTCATGGCGGATAACCGCTCTCACTTCCTCCTTTGACCACGAATTCAAAACGCACCTTCTCTCCATACCTACCGGGGCTCAAATGAGAGGCTGGTCTCCGCTTTGCGCAGGCACTGCAACAGCGCCATCTGCTTGATTTGCAGCGACCTCTACCCAATGGTGTATCGGTGACTTGCGCGTTTTCCTGCTGTGTCGCCTTTCGCCCATAGCCGTTCAACGCTTCTTCCATATGCAAAGCCCTGAATTTTTCTTGGAGGACTTTTTGAAGCTTATCAAGCGATATGACAAATGTCTCAACGTACTCGTACGAGAATAATAAAATAAAGGTATGTCATATCTTTAATGTCTCATTCTAGTTTTTGACTTTCATACACAACTCTGACCACAGTCGACAGGGTAAACTTATTTTTCAACTTACCCTCGTAATTCATTCTTAAGTTGGGAGCATCTGTATATGTTACACATGAAATGCAATAGAAAAGAATAACCATCTATCTATTTGTAAGTATATTTTCTGAAACTAGTTTTGAATAATACCAAATATCTGATGGATATTTTTAATCTGTTGTGCGACCTTTGCTTTCCAACTGTTAACGGAGTCCTTTTGACTCCGAACGTTAAATAAACACACGTATCTTTCCTAATTTTTCATTTCAATTGTTTTCGTTCCGTGACTTTAAATGAATTATTGATGTCTATGACTTAAGAAAACCAGAAATATCTAACTTAATTTTTTAAATATTTATGGGTCTATATCCCTAGAACACCCAGGGCCATAGTTTTATCATTTCCTTCCTGTTTAGGGGACATGATTTTGTAATGTACTTTCTTTTTGAAAGAGTGATATATCAGTTACTGTGACATTCCTCTTTCTACCTCCAAGTTGAACAAATGGTCAGTTCTTTGCACCTGCCGATCCAGCTGGCTTACTACCTGGGATGACTCCTTTTGCAGTTATTTCGTTGCTATTTGTGTTATATTTTTCATAAATGTTCATACTGCTCAGTTTGTTTGAATATATTGCAAAAGATGGCTCGTAAAAAAGGATTAATGCCAGAGAAAATAGAAAATCTTTTACGTAAGCTATCATATAATGAATCTGAAGGGGTGAACTACCAGACATTGAAGATGAGGATTTTGAAATAGTTCATTTTGAATGTGTAAATGACTGTTTATCAAATTCTGATGGAAGTGAGAACAAGGAAATTTCTGAAGATGCGTCAGGTAATACTGAAGCTTTCACTGCTCCTGATGGCACAGAATGGAAAATGTATAAAAATAAAAAAACAAAATATTATATGCCAAGATAGTGGACCAACAAATCATGCTAAAAGAAACATGTGATAATAGTGCATTGGGTGCTTAGTTTTTATTTATAGAGAGCATAATTTCGAACAATGTAAAGAAATGTACCGAAATAGAGGCAAGGCGCATCCTTGAGAATGACACTTGATTTCTTTCTGTAGACGAGTTACTTGCCTTTTTTGGAATACTATATGCTCGGGGTGTGAGTGGTGCGATCTTCATTCCTAGTGATCTAAAATCTGGGGCCTGAATTTTTACACAGAAACTATGGGAAGAAAAAGGTTTTGTGAAATTCTACAATTTCTGCTATTTGACTTCAAATCTATATGTTCTGCATGCTTGTAAACAGATAAATTTGGAATCATTTTACTGATAATTGTAATTCTTGCTTCAAACCGGGGGAAATATAACAATAGACGAATAACTTCCAAGCAAAATACGATGGCCGTTTACTCAATTTATACCGTCAAAACCCAATAAATATGGACAAAAGTTTTGTCTTGCTGTTGATTTAAAAACAAAATACCTCCTCATAGCTTTCCCTTATCCAGGAAAATATCAAAAACGACAATTTGATCGAAGATTTTCTGAATGCGTTGTTATGAGATTGATGAAACCTTTTCTAAACAAAGGTCTAAATGTCACAGTTGATAATTTTTTACATCACTTTATTTAGCTGAAGAATTGCGAAAGAAGGGAACAAGCTTGATAGGAACTGTCAGGAGAGGCAAGAAGAGAAATCCCAAAGTCCATGAAAGATTACCGAGAGGCACTGAATGAATCTAAAATTTTGAAACATGACGAAACAAGTGGTACTCTTACAGTATATCAGGGAAATAGAAAGAAAAATGTTATGATTTTAAGTATCCTTCATCCATTTGTCAATATAAGTAATAATGAAAAGAAAATTCCAGAAACAATTAGCTTTTATTGCAAACAAATGGTGGTGTCGATGTAATTGATCAGATGGCTGAAAAGTACACTCTGAAAGCACCTTCTAGAAAATGGCATGTTCATACTTTTTACAATATATTAGATTTGTCTGCTATAAATGCCTGGATTATTTTTTTTTAAATTACTGAAATACTAATTACAAGACAGACATTCATCCAGATGTTAGCAGATAAAATGCGTCATAACTACATTTGCCTTACTAATAAACCAAAAAGAAATGCAAGCAAAGAAGACCCACCAGAAAGATCAGACCCAAAGAGGAGAAAATGTGCTAATATCTGTATTTCATGCAATAAAATGGTGTGTGGAAAATGTCACGGGAAGCTAGATTATGCATGCAAAAACTGCATTCCTGAATTTTAGCTTAAAAAGGATTGTAAGTATATGAATTTTGTGAAAAGCATGCCATTTTTTTCATTTTCTCATAATTGTAAATTCACTTATACCTTTTGTTTAAATTAATATTTGTATCTGTTGTCCTTAATTGCAAATTTAAATGTTTTAATTGAATGTATTCATTATTGTGTTCTCGTTTACATGTTTACCTTATAAATCCCATTGGAGTCGAAATGACTCCGGCGGGTGTTCTAGGGGGATGAAATTTGCAGCTGTTCTAGTGCTAATCTCTGCCAGGTAGCCCAATAAAATCTTGCAACAAGCAAAAAAATTAAGATTTTCTATGGAATGATTATCTACAATATCATTAAAATGAAGGTAATTTTGAGGCAATGAAATAGTTGGATGAGGGTAATAAAGTATTACCTGGAATGCATGTATTTGTAGTTGGAATAGTAAAAGGAAGGTGCTATAGGCACATTCAGGTCATCATATTTTTAACTCATTTCTACTTGGTATTCATATTATAATTTCAATAGTATAGTAGATGCTGAATCTTCGAACCATGAGTTACATTTGTGTGCTTAAAAATATAATGACTTAATAGTTTTCGCAATTTACTGTGTATCTCTGGTTATTTAAACAAATATGAATGATATTGTGCTTATATATTTATTTATAAATATAATGTAATTTTTTTACCATTTACAGAACTAAAAATGTTCCGGACATAAATAATAGATCTTTTTATTTTTAGGCTCTTAAGGAAAAAGATGATTCCATTTTTGTAAAACCATAACAGATTTTCAACAGAACGGGGAAAGCTTATTCCTTTTCACCTTTATATTGTTGTTCTTAGCCTGTGAAGGAAAATATTGACGGAATGTAACTGTTTAAGTTCATTGCATTTGCTGTTACATGTAAATGCGTCATCTTATAAAAAAGTATTTGTAAATTTTATATTTGTACTTTATTAAATATTTTTTAGCAATAATATGTTTGTTTTGCAGATATTCATACTTTTTTATTTAAATTTAACTCAAGCATTATACAGGGTGATTCAGAATTCATCATCAATATTTGGTGGGGACGTATGGAATAGGAAAAGAAGGAGATTTCACATAGGAAAGCATGGTGGTGTAGAGGGTGCTGTGTGTGCACAGCTCCGGCGAATGTGTTTCCAGCATGACGATACTCCTGCACATTACGCAAATGGTGTACATGCTTACCTAAGCAGAAAGTTTGGTGGTCAATGGATTGGTTGCGGTGGACTGGTTTCTTGGCTACCACATTCACCAATCGATTTCTTTGTATGGGGTGCTATGAAAACATGGTGTACAAGACCCCTGTTGATAGTGCTATGGACCTTCTAGCATGCATATTGGTTGCTGCCGCAAACATCCGAGAAATGCCAGGCATATTCCAGAAGGTCTGGTTGTCCATGCAACGGCATTGTAAGTCATACATTCTAGCACATGGTTGGCAGTTTGAGCATCTCTTGTAAGTCTGTAAAACCAATGCAAAGAAATGTTACATGTAATGTAATAAATATCTTTTTTCCTTACCACTTCCTTCCATCATTGAACTGAGATCATTTTGTCCCACTACTTGGGATATGCGGCCATGTATTCCTCTGTGAAATCTCCTTCTTTTCCGATTCCCTACCTCTCCACCAAATATTGATGATGAATTCTGAATCACCCTGTATAAATTAAGGAGTAATTTTAGACAGCTGATCCTAATTTAGCGGGTTTTTTGAATTATCAGACATCATAAAGTGATGAAACAAACTAATTAATATTTTGCTTTTTCTAGTGGACACATTTCAAAAAGTATTTCATATAGTCTGTACTATTAAATAATGAAGAATCTGTATGTATATATGTTCTTCACATTGTAAAAGAACAACATACACATAGTCCTTCACCCAAACATACAAACATCGAAATCAAAATTTTGAAAAGACTTAATTTCTTATTAATAAACTCAGCAATTTGAAAGTGATTATTGCTCCCTTCAGAGTAAAGCATTTTTATATCATGCACCAGAGTGTTGCCATTAATCAAAATGTAAGGTTGTTTGTTATCTTTCAGTTTTAATCAACAAGCTGAGCTGTTTAAAAGCAATGTGTTGCCAATGTGAGTAATAAAATACTCTAATTTTCCACAAGCCAGCATGTTGCCATCCAGTTAAGCATCATAAGATATTTTTCATATTTAATCTCACTGTTACTGAATGTCAAACTTAACAATTTTAAGCAAATGCAGTCCTTAATAATATTTTAACTATGTTTTAATCTGGTTCATTTAAATAGAATTGGATTTAAATCATGAGATATTTAATTAGAAATATTTTTTTAATTACACTATCTGGACTCGTTAAAATCATTTCATATATATATTTTTTTCTTTTTATAATAATTATACTAGGCGGCTGGCTGCAGAAACAGCTACTTATTTTATTAAAGATGTTTGACTTTCCACTTCTTTTTAATTATCCTTATTTAGTGTGATCTTGTATATCTCAGTGTATTCTTATTTGGTAAAAATTTTAACATTTATCTCCTTTTCTCAGTATTGTATATGGCAAGTGTTCCCAATTTGTTTATGAGAAATGAAATGTTGAAATTACTTTCTAGAAACCTTTTAGTCAAGTTGTGGAATTGCAGTGTTTCAGGTGTTTGAGGCATTGCTGCTACCTCAAGCTCTTTTCTTGTATCTTCAAAAAATGGGCATTACACTGATCTTAATTTTTAATGTGACAACATAATGCTTAAAATGAATAAAGATATTTAAAAGTACCACCATGTGGTAAAGAATATTGCATGTAAAAAGGATGAAGAAGCTGAAAATAATGATGAAACTTGACATATTAAATGGAGTGAAAAAACAGATAGTTATCAAATTTCTGTTAACAAAAATGAGGTCAGCAACTTGAAGATGATCTTAAGTTGTTTAGCCTGAAATTATCTGCTAATACAGATCAGATTAATCCTAGATAAGGAATTTTGTATTTAGTATTAAAATTAACAAGAATGAAAAGATAGTTTGAAGTTATGAAGTCTGTAATATTTTATGTGAACATTTAAGATCACATCACTAGGTTCATATTTCATTCAACAAGGATTATAAGCTTTGTAACAGATTATTCAAATATCTCTAAAAGTTTTCCACTTGGGCAATTCTGAAACTGCAAGAAGGCCATTTAAAGATATTTACACAATTAGCTTATAAATAAACATTTCCAAAGTTTGTAGGGTTCTTAAAAGTCCTTTTTTTTTTTTAAATCAACTTTTGGTCCTTTTAAAAGTCCTTAATTTCAGCCAAAATTGGTAGAAGGTCCTTAATTTTAAACATCTGAAATTTCTGTCTGTTTTTATGACTGCCATTTGGAGTGCATTAGCATTTTGGAAGAATATTTTTGTCGATTCACTGAGAAATATGGCTGTCTTTTGAATGGGTTATAATTTGTTCCTATTTCTAATACAAACAGTTTTTACTCGAGTTTTTGGGAAAGAAGTAGAAAGAGTTTTGGGGAAAACACAAGTATTTCAAAATTATTTCCTTTTTTCTGATGAAGAGCTCTTAAGCAACTTTTCTTTTATTAAATGGTTCTAAATTTGGCGACTTATTACTATTTTGGCAGTTTTAAGATCATTTCTATAGAAAATTATTAATACAGAGATCTGGGAATTTTTCGATCATTTTTTTTAAAAGCATTAAAACACTGATAAATTTCATTAAAATAATAGTAGTATATTGAAATTATATTTAGAAATAACATTAAAATAAAACATTTTTAATTTCTAAATTATTTTAAAACAATGTTACTTTCCATTTTGGTGATTTGTTGTATAATTTTGAATGAGAAAAATAAACAAGGTAATAAATTCTATAAAGTGCAATTTACACTTCTTAAACACTTACACTTCTTCTTTTATTACTTCTTAAATTTACACTTAAATGCAGTTACACAACAATTCTTAGCAAAAGCAAAATAGCTATGTAATTAATTAAATATGTTTTCTTTTTTGTTTTTCCCATGTAATTGTCTCAGAATGTGCATAATTTTTCTCTATAAAATTAATTTTCCCCATTTTCTGTCTACGTTTTTCCCCTAAAACAGTATTTCTGGCCTTTTGCTGTTACAGAATTGGCAGCGGTGATTTTTTTCTTTAGGATTTTAGACGTTGCAGCTTGGAAAGCTTAAAAGAATTTGAAGGTAAGATTTATAGACCCACAATTCTAGAAGATTCCAGAAAAATCTAAAAAAATGAAAAATGTTTCCATGGTATTAACATGTAATGGATATATTTTACAGAAACTTTGTGATGAATTTCTTACTTTTTGGAAGAACAGTGAAAACATAATGTTACAAAATACCCAGCTGTGGTAAGATAGCTTCCCTGCAAAGTGAGGTTAGGGTTGCCAGAATGTTCTCTAAGGCAGGTCAGAAGCTATATATACCCTGCCTGTACTTGGAATAGAGAGTATCTTAAGTATCTAGAGTATGTGTAGTTCAGTAGTAATGTCTTATCAGAGATTAGCCGAGAACAATCAACCTAGTCGGAAGATATACTTTAGTGCTTTACCATGAAGCTGTCTTCACTTTTATAGCCTGAAGGCTGTGTTATTGATTGTTTCAGCGTGTTTGCTGTAGTTTTTCGACAAAGTAATATGTCTTTGGAACTGCCCAGTGTAATACTGACGAATAAATTGTGTTTTGATGCTTCATCAATCACTCTTAAATCCACAAACCCGTAAAATGCAACAACAATATTTGAATGTTTTACTTGTTAATTATTTGTAACTAATTGCTCACCCTCAAAAGTTATCTTTGCATGGTGAAGTGAGTCATTGCCCTTCATTAATCCTTACCATGATCAATCCAATCATAAGCATCCAATCATATCACAAGATACTGCACAAAAATTAAAAAAATTAATATAAAAGTTATTCTTTGCAGATAGTAAAACTTAAAATAATATAAAGTAACTTAGCTACTGAAGCAGCTTATTGGAACCTTAATGTGCATTAACTGAGTTACAGTCTAAAGAAATCTACGTTAAGCTATGACACTAACTGCATTAGATAGAGCATAACTAACATTCAAAACTTGCCAACTGTGCCTACATCAGGCCTTCAGGTCTGCTCTGATCAACAGCTCTGTCTGTTAGGCAAGCAGGAGTTGTGGTAACAGCCTGTCTTCTGTTACGAGTCATGCTGATTATGATTTTATTTCTTATTTTAACCTATGTCATGTGATATAAAATCTGGCTGCTGTTTATTAAACATCTAGACTGAGCAAGTACTTGATGAAATGACATATTAAAATAATAATCAGCATTAAGCTAACTGTTAGTTAAATGTAAATAAAATGCCACTAATCTTCTTTCAAATGTGTATGACTATTATAAGTGTAAAATGTTTAATGCTACTTTATAATTTTATAAAGTTTGTTTTCAAATTTGTTTTGCAATTATTATGTTTAATAGTAATGCATCCTACTTATGACTCTCTTTTATTCTTAGGATGGTATTACAAAAGTAAAGTTCAGGCATAGATAATATCTTTGATTGAAGTTATTAAATTCCCATATGCTGATAGGTTCTTAATTTTTTTTTTAATGGTCCTTAAAAGTTCTTAAAAGAAGTTATTTTCCATGTGTACAAACCCTGATTTCTGAGCCAGAAAGCAAGTTAATGATATTCATCTCTTTGAAATATCTATTCTGATGTAAGAAGTGCAGCGCAAATTCTGTCAGTATTGGTTTGTTATTTTGACTTACTCATTAGTTGTTAAATTTGTTAGAATATCGTCTATCACAGCAATCCTCATATAATTTACAATTTTCCTTCATACTACAATCTGAAGAAATAGAACTTGAAAAATAACAGCACAATACTATTGCTCGTCAGTGGTCAAGTTGTAAAAATGCTGAACACTGATACTGGTCATTGGTTTGAATCGCAGTGAATGGGCTGACTGCATGAGCATTTTCGTGGTTTTCCGCATGTATATCATGGATACGAACCAGTTTCTCTTAAATTTTTAATGGGACATCCCTCCCTCCATTACAGTTGTATGATGTGCTATATCAAAAAATAAGAAGAAGAATATTATATAGTACTGAGCCAATATTTTTAAAGCTGTCTTACCTAAAATTAAATTCTTTTTACTTGGAAAGCACTACAACATTTCATTTATTTCCAAGATTTATATATAAGATAAAAACTGTGTAAATGCAAATTATAATTTAAATTAGTAAAAGCCTATTAATGCTTAATTTTAAGTTGGGTATGCCCCCTCTCTATTCTAAAAATAGCAATACCTTTTTCTGCATTGCATCATTTTAAATCTAATCCATGTTATATGACTTTTACATAATGCTGGTGACATAAATGAACTAAAAGAGCCAACAATCATTTTACAGCATTTTTAATTATCCAGTCAAATGCATTGCAACCGAAACTAACTCATTCTGAATTAAGATTTCATCCTGAACAAAAGGCACTTGCTTTCTGCATCTAGGCCTACATCTAGGCCTTTCTGCTTCTCCTCTTTCTACAAAGCAATCAAAATATATAAGTAAGCATAATTAGAGTGCTAAGTGAATTGTGGCTGCAAATATCAGTTGAAATAAAAAGGAATATTTAATCTGCTTTGGGTGCAAGTTTCCTTTTCATTATGGTTCAATATCTATGCCATCAACGTTTCTACAACATTTTTACTGCTAAATCTACAACATTATATTATATTGTCCAGTTTCACGCAAGCAATTTTCTACTGCTTCATTAGTAAAAGACAAAGTTGTACTTTTTTAGTGCAAATTTATATTTTTAATTAAAACATTATGGGCATTTGATTGATGTATCATAAATTAAATTTCATAATTATTACTTTAAATGAATAATTTCTGAAGAGTATGTTAATAAAAATACTATTGATTCAGAGTACCTTAAAAGTAAACTAGATCTAATCAAACTTACATTTTCCATAGGTTACAGAGTTTTAAAGTGGGGGAAAAACAATTTGCTTGGTTGTTAATTTCTTAGAGAGCTCCCAAAAGCTGCAGAAATAGCAATAGCGAAATGTATCTAAAATGTTTTCACGCTTGGCTGCTGATGTTCCTATAATTCTTGGTGTAGTTACAAAGTACAAGAACAGGACAAACTTTGGTTGATCTAGCATTGAAAGGCAAATATAACCTGCATATTTTTCATGTAGCAGTCTTGAGCTTATACATTTATAAACGGAAAATTAAATGTATTATACACTGCCTGACATTGAAAATGCAGCACCAAGAAGAAGTGGCCAGAAAGTGATGAAACTCAGCAAACAGAGACAGACAGCAACGAAAAATAAGTGGTCTTTATTTTAAAATGATATGCATAATTCAGAGGATCAACAACATCAGCTCAGTAGGTTGTAGGACCACCTTGGATGGCAATACATGAAGCAACACATCTAGGAAATGAGACTACAGATAATGCCCTGAGGAACAGCTCCATTTCCTGTCAACCATTTGCCACAGTTCATCTTCTGAACGTAGCAATGGCAGGGTCTCAAAATAGCATCCAATCATATCCCAAATGTGCTTGATTGGTGAGAGAACAGTGGCCAAGAAAGCATTTGTACATCTTGCAGAGTATGTTGGCTGGTGCAAGCAGTGTGTGGTTGGGCGTTATCCTGCTGATAAAGGTCACTGGGCACTCCCTGAAGGTAAGGGAAGGTCACCAACCATAGCACATCATCCACGTATCATTGGGCCGCCATAGTGCCCTTAGTACGATGAACTAGAGGTGACCTGGAATTGCATGCAGTGCGCTCCAAACCATGTTGCCTCATCGTCACGTGGTGGGGCGTTCCATAATTGGACCTGTCTTTACATCGGCACCACACTCGGGTGCGGCAATTATCATTGGAGAATCAGAAGCGTGCCTTATCTGAGAACACGACCCTGTGCCATTTCGTCATCCACATCACTCGAGCCCACACCATTCAGACGGTGTCTATGATGTGGGATCAATGGCAATCTTCTTAAAGGACACCACGAGTGTAGGCCACCAATTGACGGCAAATGGTTCTGGTCGATATGGGAACATCCAGGATGTTTTGAAAATGCTGCAGAAGGGAGGTTGAAGTGGCTTGCGGGTGTGCCACTGTTTGTCGGCGAATTTATCTATCCACGCATGCTGACGTCACTCTGGCTGCACCGGCAGCCCTCGAACTTAACTACATTTCCTTGTTCCAACCATCGTCGCCGCATCCAGTACACTGTGGATGCGTCTAGGTGTGTGTCAGCTGAGATTTGCCGTGTGGACCAACCTGCCCTTCTGAGTTCGATCAACATGCCCCTTGTAAAATCATCTGTCTTCTGGAACTGCCTCCATTAATGACGGCCTGGCATTTTCTGCTATTAAAAGTGTCCTCTGAGACAACAAATTTTCTACGGTGATTTCCCTAGCAGAAATAATGGCATGAAAATTGAACATTCTGCAAGTTCCTTCTCTTATATCTTCAACGCACGCTGGAGAGCTGCGCATTTCACATCATTCGCATAACTCGCTGACGTGCATTTGCATAATGAAATTTGGTTGGTGAAATTTATCGGTGAAATTTGCATAATTTTCGGGCCACTTCTTCTTAATGTTGGATTTTCAATTTCGGGTAGTGTATTTCTTTTTAATGTTATTTTAGAAAGCAAAATTCAGCTGAAAATAAATTTGTGCATAGATCAGAACAAAATTCTTCCAAATGTTTCTAATCTAAGAATAGAAATGGAACTTTTAATTCAATCAGTTGATAAAAAAGTGAACGGGAACTATAAAGAATCAAATTTTTTAAAGGCTGAAGGAAAATGAGAGCATTTCAGTCATTAATTGAACAGATGATTTTCAGTTAAAAATTTTATTGACAGAACGGAGGAAAAAAATCTGACCTTCAGAATTTGTTACCTTAAAACAAATTCTGGTTTAAAACCAGGCCAGCCTGTAAATAATATCATGAAAAGATTCTTATATTCAAATTCGAAAAATTCTTTCAGTCTCCTTCTTTGAGTAGTTAAAAAAAATATCTTCTCACTGTAAATACAGATTGCATATTTAATATCGTCATTGTTAACTTATCTGCAGATGAAAAGTTTGAACATAGTTGAAAGTTTTCACAATTTTAAGAACTTTCTAGTCCTAAAATTTTTGCTTGCATTCTGAAGGTTTTTCAAATTCAGTAAAGTGTCAGTTGCACAGAACAAATGATTCATATCTGCATTATATTTTTTTTTTGTGAATTTCAATACTAAAACCATGAATTTTAATCTCAATGCGAAAGAAAAAGCTCTCTTTGTATCATTCATTGCAGTCCAAGTAGTAGTATTTCTCAAAGCTGCTGAAAGTGAGGAAGTAATTGTTATAATTGAAGAATGCATCAGCTTTTAAATGAAGGCCTATATAGTTTGAAATATAAACATCCTTTCTTCACATATTCTCAGTTTAGTTACAAAAGTACCTTATCCTGTCTCTTGTGAATTGTACATACTGAATGTCTATTCCAAAATTCACAAGCCTGCTATTCTCTTCCTTCCTGTTGTTTCAAATCTAAGCTTTGCTTCATATCCTGTATCTAAATATTTATTTCCTAGATTCTCTGTTGTATTAATGAATAAAACGTATGCCATAAAGTATTTATTGAATTGGTCAGTAACCTAAAATATACTTCATCATGGTTTTATTCAGTATAAATTCATTATTCACTGATGTTTTGGTGTAAGAGGCTGTTAAACATCTAGAGGAAAAAAAAAACGTGTGGGTTTCAACTGTCATATATAGAAACTGATCATATTTATTTCATTCAAATTTCTCGTAATGAAACATATCGAAATAATTATTACTCTTTATTGAAGTATTAATCCTTAGGAGTGCTTTGTCCCATTTATTTGAACATTTTATGTGCATCATTATTTTAAAGTAAAGTTTTCTAGTTTAGAGCCATTGCATTGATATACATTTATTCTAGATGATGGTAAAAAAAGAAGATTTAAGTCGTGAATTTAAAAGGATTGAATTCTTGCATAACTTTACATTTGAACTTTAGTTTTAATTTTGTCACTTTACATTTGAACTATAGATATCTAATTCCCTTCCATGCCTTGATATTCTGATGATATGTAATGAATCTGATTTATCAAATAAAACTGAAAAATATTGGATAAAATAGGCTATGAAAGGAAATTTTTAATTTTCTGAGAAATTTATGTCGTCAGTTATAAAAATGTGCAACAAAGGAACTTCTAAACATTTAGTGTCAAAACGACGAAAGACCACCTCTCCTGGCATTTTTATTGGAAGAGATGTTACAAGGAAATTAAAGATTAAACCTCTGATACTTGTCTGCGTGTTGGGGAAGGAAATGTCAGAAAGCTGTAATGACATTAGTACCAGTCATTTCTAAAATTATTTATTAAAATAAACTTTGATATAGTTGGTGAGCCTACCTCAAGGACTGCAAATATATATATATATATAGAGAGAGAGAGTAAATTCTACATGTAACATGTAACTTATGTACTTACTACATGTAACTTTTTCAGTAATCGTGATTTTAGTGATTTTTCCTTAATTTATGATAACCAGTGTATGTAAAATATAAAAAAATACGATGGCCTTGCTCTATGCGAACAGCAACTTCTAATTAACTTTCCGCAATTTCAAGATCATCCCCCTCGCCCGGTACTTTTCAGAACTCTCTCGCCTGTTATGTAACCGCTATTACACTGCTGGCCACCCAAATTGCAACACCAAGAAAGACAAGAGATATCAGAACAAAATTTATTTAGTAGATAACATGTTGACCGAGTATCAAATGATTAAATTTATAGACTTCTGTGAAGTGTGGTTCCTTCCAGAATCAGTAGCCAGAGTAGCCGCCATTGTTGCAGATCACCGCTGCCACACGCCTCGGCATTGATTCAAAAAGACTTTGGATGTGTTCTTGGGGTACAGCAGACCAAGCAGCTTCCACCTGTTGCCAAAGTTGATCTGGTGTGCAGCTTGGGATGTAATCTGGGTCAATCGCTCAGCAACCATGGACCATATGTTTTCAATCGGCGAAAGATCTTGAGAGCGAGACGGCCAGGGAAGCAATTCAATCTGGCGATTGATGAATAACCCTTGGACAATGTGTGCCACGTGTGGTCGCGCACTATCCTGTTGAAATATGGCTGTGGGCAAGCCCGAAGGTAAGAAAGGACAACTGGCTCCAACACCTCGGAGATGTAGCGCTGGCCAGTGTGGCGGTGCATAACGCAGCTGTTCAGCATCCTCTCTCCACGGTGTTTCCAGACTGGAATCCAACCATTGTGGTGTTGCAGACAGAAGCGTGACTTGTCAGTAAAGACAATTTCATTCCATTCTGCTGTCCACATCCTTCTTTCATCGCACCATTGGTGGCAAAGACATCTGTGGTTCTGCGTCAAGGGTAGACGAAGCAATGGACGTCTTGCGGACAAACCACTCTGCTGTAAACAGCGTCGAATGGTACACGCAGACACTGGATGATGCGTTACAGACTGAATGTGATGTGCTATGGTTCGTGATGTGACTGAGCGATCCGTCATTGATGCGATCGAACGCGTCGGTCTGTCTTACCCTCCTGCATCCAACGGTCACATATCTGCATTGCAGTTGTTTGGTTTCGTCCAACATGACTACCGATTTCCCTGAAAGGTAATCGACACTGTCGGAGGCCACTATCCTTCCTCTGCCGAACTCGTATACTTGATCAAATCATGATCGCTGTTTACTAAGAGGCATAATTCATCGTTTTTTTGAAAGAAACCGCAAGAAAAACACAATTGCCGAACTTGAAATTGTCGAAAATTCCAAGCCTTAAATAGCGTATTGAAGTGGCGCCACAGGCACGCGTGATGTGCATCTGCGCTGAAATTCTAATCATTTGCATATCTCACCTCCGCTAATGCATGTTGTAAATTTCATGTTATTTGCATGCTTCCTTCAGGGTGTTGCATTTACGGTGGCCAGCAGTGTATAAATAGCTCTATGTGCCATTTTTCGTCAGATCGCTTTCTGCTATTCTCTAGTATACAAACGCTTTGCTGTGCCCCTTCGTCTTTCCTTTGTTAAAAAATATCTGTGACGCCGAAGTTCTAAATTTACTAGTAGTGTTTAAATTATTATCGAATATGGGATCTTCATGTAAAAAAAAGAGCTGTCATTTTAATCGAATAAAGATGTGGAGTTCTTAAAATGAAATTCTTCTGTCTTCAGTCTGCAGCCTTTCCACTCGCTACGAAAACGTACGCGGATTGTCGACTGTAAATATCATATATATATATATATATATATTATCTTAGTTCTATGTATGTCTTCCAAATATCCAGATGCTGTTAATATGACAGACGTATCTTCGCCATCTATGACTGATGCTTTCTTAAGCGGCGTTCACACTGGGACATATCGGGGCTAGGGAACACAATGGACACAACAAACACAGCGGATCAGCTAGTAAAAAATAGTTTTTTGTCACTATTGACCCAGTTGAAAAATCTTAACTTCGCGCAAAACGGAGCTAGCCGACACATGGAACCGACCAATCAGGAGAGTATTTCAAATCATCATCAACAGAAGCGCGCAAACAACATGGCTGACGATATGAGCGATTGATTGATTTGATTTTAAGGGAGGACGAGTAAACGGCCTTTACTCCACAGTTATTATTCCTATACAGAAATTCATTTTAAAAATCTTAAAATCCAATCCATATCTTACGAAGCAGCCAGATACAAAAATAAAGATGTGTCTTATCCACTACACAGCGATAAATTAAAATTTAAAGTATCGTCCTCAGGAGATTTTGCTGATATTTTCCTGATATTCAAAGATCCTAAAACTTCTAATTTATTTCAAAATATATCTACATTAGCACAGTAAATTAAAGAAACTCGGAATACCCATCAAAAATTAATTCTTGCATTCAGAACACCATAACTTATACTACAATTCACAAGAATGACGTTAGAAGTGTCAGCTGAGCGGGTAAAGCGGTCAATTTGTAGATGTGCTGATCGGAAGTTCAATTCTCGCTGCTGTTTTTTTCTCACTAAGCGCAATTTTTGGCCAGGCCATTATGGGTATTCTGCGTTACTTTAATTTCCTGTGTTAATGTAGATATATTTTGAAGTAAATTAAAAATTTTAGGATCTTTGAATATCGGGAAAATATCGGCAAAAATCTTTAATTTATCGCTGTATAACGGATAAGGTGCTTCTTTACTTTTTGTATTTTGTTGCTTCGTAAGATATGAGCGAAAATTATAGTCTAATTGCCTAAATCCAGCGACATCCTGTTATATGGGATAGTCGATTTAAGGACTACAAAAATACACGTAGAATACTCTTGGATGATGATTTCAGATCGTCTTCATCGAAATACTAAGTAATTTTCTTTTCCATTTAATACTGTTTTTGTGTTTAAATTTTGAATCGGGAGAATTAAATTACTGATATCAATGATCTCATATAAATATCTAATTGTATTATAAAATTAGCAATGGAATTAAAAGTAGCGAAAGCAAAGCATAGACAAAAGCGTTAATCTAATATTTTGCTTTCTTCTAAATTAGTTTCATCATAAAAAAAAGGTACTGTTTATTACCTCAAATAATAAAATGAATCGCATCAACTTTATAAACTCCCTTATCATTTGGAATGAAAATACTGATAATAATAATTAAATGACAACAATAAAACATTATAATGAAACATGTTTCTATTTTTCTAACTAATTTTTGATGATTTGAAACTTGTGTACTAAATGACCAAGAAGAAAACTCAGCAACAAAATACATTTTCGTTGTTTTCTGCTCAGCGTAGGTTTCGGTCGAACCATTTAAAAAAATCGCTTAGTTTTTGGTGTATCGATCAAAGATTCACGGCGGAAGACTGTCTCCTACGAATGAAAGCGCGCGCGATCTTCTACTTCCCTATTGGCTGTCTCTAGTAAACGTTCCCAGTAAGTGTGAACGAGCTAGGTTAGTTAGAGCGGCGTTCTATGCGTCGCTTAGCTCCGATAGCGCCGTTGTGTATCAAGTGTGAACGGCCCTTTACGGATCTTCCGTCACATGGGTTTCCTCAAACAGATCAGGGGTCCTCCTATGTCAATACTTTGGAAGTTTTGGGAGCTTTTCGGCCTTAAGTATATGAAGAGCTCTGTTTATCACCCACAAAGTAATCCACTTAAATGATTCCATACAACAAGAATAGTAAGAATTGTATGCATAGGAGCGGCTTCTGATTGGGAGAAATAGCTACCAACTTGCCTTCAGAACAGTCACACATGAAAGTACTGGTTTCACACCCTTAAAGCTAATTCATGGCAAAAACCTATTAATGCTAGTCTCTTTACTTTGTGAAAAATGGATAGAACCAACCGAAGGATGTTGCTCATCACGATTCTGAAATAAGTAATCGAATAAAGAAATGTCAAGAACTGAGTGTATGGAAGGAGCTCAGTAACGAAGAAAAACATGGTATGACCTGAACGCAATGAAAAGAGAATTTGCTATAGGAGATTTAATTCTAGTTTTGACTACAAATCGGCAAAATAAACTAGAACTGCAATCGAAAGGCCCTGGAGAGATAGAGCAGAAAATTTCAGAAACCAATTATATTGTAAGATTAGAGAGGCTAATTGAGCCAAATCGAGTATGCCACATTAACAGACTTAAATCATATTATGAAAGACAGGAAATGATTAATATCACAACTGAAGTGGAAGGAAACTTACCTAATACTAAGAGACATGTGGAAACAATGGCAAAGTACTGTATTATGCTGTTAGACTCTACATGCTACTGGCAAATTCCATTAACCGAAAGAGCCCAAAGACATAAAAGATTAACCAATTTTAGGAGCTTCAGACCTTTGTGCTTGCCTTTCGGATTAAAGAATGCCCCGTATATTTTTAGCAAAGTCATGACCAAGGCTCTGACTGAATGTGAATAAATCACTGTACTATATTTGGATGACTATATGATTGAATACTATATTTGGATGATTTATTCAAAAACTGATACGGTCACATTAAAAACTTAAACTCTGTTTTAAACAGAATAGAGAAAGTGAATTTATGATTAAAACGATCAAAATGTAAATTTGCCCAAGATCAGGTATGATCTTGGGCAAATTTACATTTTGATCGTTAATGTTGTAGAACAAAAACTAGTATGGATGAAATAAAATGTTAGCTGTAAAAAAGTATTCTACACATAATAGCAAAATAGAAGAGCGTATTTCTTTAGGATTAGTAGCGTATTATCGTTAATGCATACAGAGGTTTTTCGAAATTGCTTCAGCCCTACTCTACACATTGAAAGGAGTAGCAAAAAAGGGAAAGATCTGGTGTCTGAAAAATGTGTCAATCTTTTAAAAGAATCACTATGCAAGAAACTTATTCTTTATTCTCTCGATTTTAATAAACCACTTATTGAAACCGCCGCCTCTGAGAATGGCGTGGTTATAATATTATCTCAATTAGATGATGATCCAAATGGAAATCTTGTTTTTTACAACAAAATAAAACCAAGTTTTAAAAAAAATATTGTATTACTAGGAAAGGACTGCATAGCTATAATCTATGCTATAAAATAAGTTGCATTTTTATCATGATGACCAGCAAGAGTTTTTGATCAAAACTCTTTATTTTGGTTACAGTCTAAAGCTAGATTTAATCTAGCCTAATGCGCTGGGCACTCGCATTACTACAACTTTATAACTTTAAAGTTATTCATCATAAGGAATCCTTGCACAAAAATTTAGATGCCTG
The DNA here is from genome assembly GCA_000611955.2 of Stegodyphus mimosarum. Lineage (NCBI taxonomy): Eukaryota > Metazoa > Arthropoda > Arachnida > Araneae > Eresidae > Stegodyphus > Stegodyphus mimosarum. The sequence continues at coordinate 84,955 of KK114794.1, forward strand.
AAGTAATGCAATGTTTCATGTATTGTATAATCAAGTTTATATTTTATTTTGTTTTATTATGTAATATATGCTGAATGTATGCAATTTGAATATTATCAATTTTCCTCATAATTGGATACTGTGTTAAAATATATGCTTAAAATTTAATTTTTGGCCTGGAATTCGGAAAAGTTGAAACAGCTTGCCTTTTTTTTATAAAGAGAAACTTCCGTTCATAAATTTCCTGCTAG
>KK114795.1:0-12470 GCA_000611955.2 Stegodyphus mimosarum
AGCAAATCTAATTACAATTCTAAATAAATAGCCAAATAAATTTGAAATTCGTAACAGTATTTTAGATAAATACATTATTAAATAATAAATAAATTAACTATTATTGTTAATTTTTGATTTTACTTTAATTCTTTAAAAAATGCAAATATGATTTCAAGTATATAATTTCTTAGAAAACGCAGAAGCTTCAGTTAAAATAGAATTTATTTCTGAAACCAAATTGAACTGAAAAAACTTAACATAACATAAGAAGTTTAATAAGATAACTTCCTAGATGGAGTTGGACATCTCGAGGTACAATTCCTCAATTCCCCAGATACTCAATGTTTCCGCACCGCCTCTCTTGGACGTACTCTGCTTGGCAACTGTGAAATAGAGCCACGTATATAAGCTGAGCTCTCTGAAAACTCTCGGTCTGTCCAGTATAAAGCAAGACTTTTGAAGATCCACTCGGTTACTTTAGGCTTGAACTCAGCTCTTTGGTAAAATCCACTCCACTACTAGATTTGACCGCAGTTTTTCTGTAGGATCCACTCGGCTTCTCTAGACTTGAACATAGCTGTTAGGTAAAATCCATTCGGCTACTGGACTTAACCGCAGCTTTCCTGCAGCGTTTATGCAGATACTAGACTAGACGAGACTTGATTCCTAAGAACTCAGCCTCCCTGACGGAACTGGCAGCCTGTCTAACTCTGCTTGGCTTGACTCTGTTCGAATCTGTGTTGCTCTATGACAGCTAAAATCTGGACCTTTTATTAACGGTGATCGCCTCTAGTTGTGCGAGATAGATACGCAAATTTCTGGCCAATATTTGACAATTTTTTAAATATACTGATGAATCATAACTTAAACTAATTAAGTTAGGTAAAATAATTAATACATATTTAATTTAAAATAAATTTTAAATCAATTAATTATTAATTATTTTTACTAAGTTATTTACTACGAATCTGCGAAACTAATTTTATATATTATTAAATTTTGATTAATTGACCATCAGAGGACAAAATATAAATTCTGTACGTAAAATTTTGTTTATTTTCTGTACATTTATCTGCAACTTTTCAGTTTTAAGAAAGACTCTGATCTGGAACGTTTAACAAATATTACTTATGACAAATTATCTTGAATGGACTTCAAACATCATTTTCACATATTAGCTGCTAAGATGTCAAATTTGATTATATGGAAAGAGCTCATTCAGCACTTTTATTTTCATTCATAAACAATATTGATAGAATGTCTCTCGAATGGGTAGCCAGCTCAGCGTGCAATCATATTAGAAACATTGATTTCATTTAAGGAACTTAGATAAACCTTGATTAATTAACCTAAGGCGCTATCTTTACTTTCCCTGTAAAATCTAAATGAACCGACAGAAAACTTCAGTTGAGTATTTATTTATCTGCGCCATATTTTCTTTGTTTTGTTGCGACAAATCATAATTTAATAACAGAAAGATGAACTTTATTCCCTCTGGCTGTATCTACTTGCCAATGTCTCGTCTGTATTCGAAGAGTGATGATGTAATGAATGATTATATTGATAATGGTTCTTTCTATTGATGTATGCGACAATTTTGTGTTGCAATTTCTGCTAGTTTTATTTTCGAAACCTTTAATATTATTTTTACCTAGGATTTCCATATATATTCATTTTCTAGCTAGAATTACTTGTTGCTTGCTTAGTATTTTACATTCTAACTAGAATTTACTAGCTAGAATTCAGTTCCAAAATCAAACGATAATTCATTAGAATAGAAATAAAGTTCAAATAGAAATCAGATAGGAATGGAATACGATAGAAATACATTTTTATTTGTGAACGTAGAAAATAGCAAGAATAGGAAGAAAAAAATAGAAAAAAAAAGGAAAAAGAAAAGGAAATTTTAAGGAATTCGAATTTTAACGTAGCACTAAAATAAAAATGCTTCATTTCGAAGAGCGTTGCTGCTGTTCGTTTTGAAGTCGCCGAATTTCTTAATCAAAATCTCCTTAAATAACAAAAAATATGCAATAAATAAAAAACAAATTGAAAATTCGCTGCGAATGTACGGCTAGAGAACTATGCGTATTCGAAATTTGGTGACTCTAAGAAACGTCATTTTTTCACAATGTGAGGAACATGCATACGTGCAGACATGTTTATACTTACATCCAGATAGATTTTTCATAATTTAATAACTAACCTCTTTTACGAACAGCCAACTGAATTAGTTATTATATATATAATGATTTAAACGAATCCAACTAATATAAGTTTAAGTTTAGTTTGTAAATTAATCTATCTATATAAAAATGAATGTTTGTGTAAGCACGAATGTAAATCATTTATTGTTATTAGATAGAATATCTACTGAGAAATGGCAGTAGATAATTTCTGGATGTCTTTTTATTTATATATATTCACAGAAGACGTGCGATTGAAAAGTATATTGGTATGATGAAGTAAGAACGTCTGTTATGATATGTACGTTTAAGAATACGTTACATGTAGGTTATAAAGTTACGAGTACGACTTATCTTTTAATAACTGTTTGGTGGTCTCTTAAAAGCTCTTATGAGTGCTTAATTCAAATACAGAAGAAGCTAACACTTGTTTGTTTGTCCTTCATAGAAATCTATAGTTTAATTCTGAACCTTATGAAATTTGCGGCACTCGACCTTAAAAACAAGAGGAAGATCACTGTCTATGATTTCTCGAAAACTAGCCCATAGGGTCCGCAGTCTTTATACACATGTATTTTACGCTGATTTATGAATATTTGATTAAATGAAATTTAATGAACATTTGATTAAAACTTCAGCGATTTAAAAACTTTGCGTTGCTACTCTGCAAAGCGAACGTTTTAGTCAGAAAAATCGGCAATATAAAAAATTTGTGTTGCCTTTCGGGAAAACGCAGTTACATTGATTTGTCTCGAATTTAATAAATAAATTCAGATATTGCGATTGCCCAGTTTATGTATTTTAAAGTGTATTAGCGTTCAGAAAAGCATAAAATATTTGATTTTGCGCGCATTAACATGCGTGTGATGCAATTATGCATCACACGCAATTATGCAATTATGCATCACACGCATTGCATGCACGCGTGTGCATGCAATGCGTGTGATGTTAATGCGTGTGATTGCATCACACGCATGACGCACATTTTGCTTTCTTTATGCAAATGAATTTGTAATAGTCGTTACAAAGCATTACTTTCGCTGTAAATCAGTTATGACGCTGAAACGAAAATCAACTGCTCGATCTGCACCTCAAGCACGAAAGAAAAAGACGTCACAATTAAAAAAGCAACGAGCAGTGGGATGCAAGACTAGGAAACTTTCGACTACGCACTGCTCAAGCCCGTTCGTCTGAAACAGATGAGCAACGGGAAGCAAGATTTGAAAACATTCGAGTAAGCACTGTCAAGTCCGTTTGTTTACAACACACAAGCAATGAATGGGAAGCAAGACTGGAAAATGTTCGAATATGCACTGCACGATCCAGGTGAACACGCTGATTTAAATTCTGGGGCATTCCATTACGCTGCTAATTATGATTACAGTCTTCATCCAAGTATGGTCCTTGGAAAGATGGATAAATTATGAATGTATTGCAGAGCTCTCAACTCAACTGCAAGTAGTTTTTTAATAAGAAATTTTTAAAATATTTTCCCTTTTGTTTTTATTTCCTTCATACATTTCCCGATAGCATTTAACTCATTCTGGCGCTTGCTTTTAAACTTTAAAACAATCAGTATTTTGATAGTATTTTCGAATAACTGAAACCCTGGATTTAACTTCGAAAATTCTTCTCATAATTCTTTTGCAATAAATTGTTTGGACAGTTTAATTTCTTCAACTTCCTTGTTCTTTTACAGCTACCTCTGTTACATCTAAACTATGGACTCACAGCGCCATCTCGAACTGTAGAATAATCTTAAAAAATATAAATAAAACTCTAATTGAACCAGAACTAGAATGGCTGCGTAAAGTAGAACGCGTAATGTCAATGTAGCTTAACTTAATGGTGTATATAAATGTAGAATATAACTGTTTTATACTTAATAGAATGCTTAGTGTGACTTGTTTTAGGAGTGTTAGAATTTAGATATCTTTTGGAACAGAATGGAGGTAAACTCGGCAACCCGAAGATAGAAAAGGTAAGACATGTATTTTGCTTTCCTTTATAATTTTGAAGTGAGATTCTATATACTACATTATAGTTTAGAAAAAAAAAGCTTTTAGAATGCACAATTTTTGATTACGTATTGATTTTGAACTGTTCAGAATATGGCTGAAGCGAATTCAAATATAAGTTAAAAAAGAAGCGTGCAGCTCTCCGAACGTCAGTAACGAAATCGCTTAAAGATTTGGAATCGCAGCTTTCGGAAATTGATCCAAAAGTTAATGATTTGGGAGAAAATTTAGAAATATTAAAGAATAATTTCGAATCTCTTAAAACTGTTGATACAGAATTAGAACCTTTTTTTAAATCGAAGAATTTGATGTTGAATTCCAAAAATCAGAAGAATATCGTCAAAAAGTCGTTAAATGCAGTTTCCGTACCTCTAAAAGGAACGACGAATCGAAATGTAAATCTACTGAAACTGTTGAAACAACAAGTTCAGTGCTGACAGTCAAAACGAAACAAGATATAACGAATCTGTTCGAATTAAATTTCCTAAATTAACTTTAACGAAATTCTACGGAAAAATAAATAACTGGCTAACCTTTTGGAACAGTTTCGAGTCCGCCATTCATAGAAATGATTCTTTAGATAAAGTAGACAAATTTAACTATTTGGAAGCTCATTTAGGCGGTTCTGCTTCAAATACAGTCGAAGGATTACCGATTACCCCTGCTAATTACGATTTCGCAATTCATCTTTTAAAAGAAATACCGCTGAAAGTCTCGAATGATGTTTTAAAAATGTTATGATAATATTTCTATTGAATTAAGATGTTTAGAAAATTTGGGTCACTCTCTGGAAAAGTTATCAAGTGTCTTATATCCAATCATTCTGAAATCATTTCTCCAAGATATTTTGCTTTAAACTAACATCATAGAGCAATAAAATAGTAACGAAAGCCTCTTGCCTTTGATTTAGTGCCCACGGATGTTAAAGAAAAATTGATAAAGGCGTGCGTTTCTTGCGGAGATTTTTTTCCATTCAAGCCTTTTATGTTCCATAGCATAGAAACAAACGAATGACGAAAAGGTAGGAATATTAGGCAGAAAAGGGATTTGTTTTAGGTGTATCCCATGCAAAATAAGGATCACATAGCAAATTTTGTGATTCTAAGATTTTTTGCTCTCATTGTCTCTCTAAACATTCTACGATTATGTGTAATAGAAATAATGCCGAGAGTTAAAAGAGAATGACCAGAACTGTTCAGAAAGTTAAAAATAAAGTTCTTTCGAATCAAAGCAACCGCTCTGAAGTTTACTTACAAACTCCGGTCGTAGAGGTAGCTGGGAAGATCTTAAATGGTTAAGACTGCTAATAGATACCGGAAGTCAGAACATGTACATAAGTCAATATTGCTGCTAATAATACGGGCTATTTGCAGCTGTAAAAGCTTCTGAAGATCATAAGCGTTATCAAATAGATTTAATTAGTTTGAATGGAAGGTACAGGTGTAAAATTGAAGCACTAGGACAGAGAAAAATTTGTTTATCACTACCTCAGATGAAAGACGAAACGTTGATTAAAATATTAGAAAAAAGGGGAATCTTTACCAACGACAATCGTGAGAATAAAAGTCTCTGTTTGTTTCAAGAAAATCCTGAAGAGATTCATATGCTCTTAGGAGCGGACGCTGCAGCACAATTGTTCATTGAAAGAACTGAAATGTTTTCGGGGGATTACGTAGCCTTTGAGACCATGTTAGATTGGACTTTAACGGGCAAAATAAAAGAGAATCCGAATGCATCGAGTTCCCTGTCCATTCTATCTTTATCCTTACGTGTTTCCGATACAAATTTGTTCAATCTTTGGCATTTAGACACCTCGGGGATTTCCACCTTGGAGAAAATCAAAACGAAAAGTGTACTGGAGGAAGAAACTCAAAACCGTTTTTTAGGAAGTGTAAAATGAGATAGCTCAGGTAGATATGAAGTAATCCTACACCTTATTTTAAAAAAATCTGTCTTATCCAATAATCGGACTATAGCAGAAAGACACTTCTTCAAAACTTAAAGAAAATTAATTAACACATATAAAAGGAAAAAAGATTACTAAGAAATATTTGATCATTGGAAAGTTATTGACATTATTGATGTAGTAACTGAGGAAAAAGAGAAAGGAGTAATACTTGCCACACAGACCTGTAATAAAGGAGTCCAGTGAAACTACAAAAGTACGATCCGTTTTTAATGCATCTGCACGTTCTAAGAATTCACACTCTACCGATGATTGTTTGAGTAAAGGACAAAATTTATAGATATTATCCCAAGCATATTAAATCGTTTTCGAAAATATCGCATAGGAGTGTCATTTGACATCGGAAAGGCCTTTTGTCAAACCAAAATAGCAGAAAACGGTAGAGATATTTCAAGATTTCTATGGTTCGATAATTAACATAATTTGAAAATTTACCGAAAAATTTCGTTCAAGAAGCAAAAATGATTTTGGCTTCGGGGCATTTCAATTTAAGATGTTGGCAATCAAAGTTTCGCATCGACATGATCAATGAGATAGAGAATATGTCGAGAGTTGTACCTGTATAGGATTAGTATGGGATTTAGAAAAGGATAATTTGAGTTGCAAGATCGAAGAAGCATTTAACTTAAGGGAACTTATTGCCAAAAGAAAAAATTTTATCAGATACTCAAAAATTTTTTATCCCATTGATTTTACTGCACCGATAACTGTAATTCCTAAGCTAATTTTGCAAGAAACCTGGAACCAGAAGATAAAGCGGGATGAAGATCTTCCTCTACCTTTAAGTGAGCAGTTTGGGACTTATTGAACCAATTACCTCTACTATCTCAGATTGAAATTAATCGATGGTTAAATATTGATTACGAAAACGAAGATGCCGTAGTTCTGCACGTTGTTTTGGATGTTAGTAAAAGAGCTTATGCCACATCTGCATTCCTAAGAGCTGAAATCATCGAACGTGTAAAGTAAGCACGAAAAATAAAGTAGCCCCAGTTAAAGAAATTACGAGTCCACGTCTTGAACTTCTCTTGTGCCTGAAAGGTGCCAGGGCTGAAAAATCAATTCTATCAGATTTGAAACTTAAGAATTGTAGAACAGTGTTCTGGGGTGATTCTTCTACAGCTTTGGAGTGGATAAGAAGAGATCAAACATGGGGTACGTTTGTTCACAATCAAGTACTTGAAATAAGATAGCTTACCAAAATATTTGATTAGAGACATGTATCCGGAAGTTTAAATCCAGCTGATCTCCCATCGACAGTACTATTGAGCAATTACAGAAATCAGCATGGTGGGAGGATCCATTGTGGCTTTACCTACCAGAAGGCGAGTGGCTCCAAGCAGAAGAAAAACCTCATAAAGAGTTTATGAACAAAGAAAAAGGAAAAGCGATTCTGACTCTAGACCATTTGGACTGGTACTACAAATACTTCTTTTTATATAGAAAAATCGTGAGAATGATGGCTTGCATTTTCAGATTTTATCATAATTTAAAGAACGAAGAGAAAATCCTAACCCCTGATATCACAGTTGATGAATTTGAGAATGCTGAAAAGACGCTTTGTAGACTGGTACAGAAAGAATCATTTACAAACATGAAAGACCTCACTATTTGTGCGTTGAGACCAATCGTAGATCGAAATGGAATTTTCAGATCCAAAATAAACGTCCCGCAGCGTCAAGATAAAGAAGGTATCCCTCCTGATCAGCATCGATTGATTTTTGCTGGTAAACAGTTTGAAGATGAAAGGACTAGATTACAAAATTCAGAATGAATCTACGTTGCACGTAGTCCTTTGCTTGCGTGGTGGAGCAAAGAAACGCAAGAAGAATTACACGCTCCCAAGAAAGATAAATTACATGCAGGAAATGTTGGTTTATCTGTTGCTTATGCATTTATGGTGATAGCTACTTTGGATTGGTTGATAAGAATGAGTTCCAAATTAGAAACTAATCTAGTAGCCGTCGAGAGAATCCTTGAATATTCTTAGACACCAACAGAGGCTGAATGGATTATCAAAGACAAACACTACTTACTGGATGGCCTGATAGTGATATCATGAAAGATTATTCAACAAGATATAGAGATGGTTTTGATTTAGTTTTGAAGAAAATTAATTTCAGTGTTAGAAGAGGGGAAAATACTGGAATAGTAGGAAGAACTATAACAAGAAAGTCATCTCTGACACTGTCATTGTTCGGAATTATTGAAGCAGCTGGTAGTTGTATTAATATAGATTCTCTTAAGATTGCTGATATGGGACTTTATGGTTTGAAGTCCAGAATCACAATCATTCCTCAGGATCCAGTATTATTTTCAGGTACATTAAGAAGGAATTTAGATCCTTTTGATTGGTATTCTGATGCTGATATTTGGGCATTAGATCATGCACGCATGAAAAGTTTTGTATGTAGCTTGGATGATGGACTGGACCATGAAATTGTAGAAGAGGGTGAAAAACTTAGCGTTGACCAAAGACGTGTTTAGCCAGAGCACTAATGCGAAGACTAAAATATTTTAGTTCTCGGTGAAGCAACAGCTGCAGTTGACCTAGAAACTGATGATCTAATTCAGACTACCATACGAAAGGAATTTGCAGATGCTTTAGTGCTTACCATTACTTATCGACTGGACCTGTGTGTATTGAGTTCCTCCGCACCGTCGGACCTCAATGGTGGGAGCAGATGTTACATCTAAACTCTGGACTCCCAGCACCATCTAGCGAACTGTAGAATAATCTTAGAAAAAAAAAACGTAAATAGAACTCAAATTGAACCAGAACTAGAATGACTGTGAGAAGGAGAACGCGTAATGTCAATGTAACGTAACTTAATAGTGTATATAAATGTATAATATAATCTGCTTTTTGTTTAACAGAAACCTCAGTGTGACTTCTTTTAGGACTGTTAGAATTTAGATATCTTTTGGAACAGAATAGAGGTAACTCAGCAACTCGAAGATAGAAAATGTAAGAGAGATATTTTTCTTTATAATTTTGAAGTGCGATTATATAACCTCATTGTGGAAATTACTGAAATCGTTGCCAGTCGGTTCAAGTTCTTCGTGATCAACTAATTCTTCTAAATCATCCATATTGACACCTAGATAGAACATTTTAGCTTAAGTGGTGCTATTTCAACTATTTCTTTCTTACTTTGTGTTATGATACTGATAGCATAAATAATATATATTAATGATATCGTAATCACTCTTTGTACTCATGAACTTTGTCTATGAACTTGACTGGCAACGATTTGAGGAATTTCCACAATGAAGTTATAGAATCTCACTTCAAAATTATAAAGCAAAGAAGTAATAAAAAATGTATAATAATCGCAAAGAAATAATAAAAAATGTATAACATCGCCAGAGTCAGCCAGCGGATTTTGTAGATTCAGCAACGTTCACGCTGCACGTATAAAAACACTGTGTCTGCAAAAGTTCATACTACAACTTTATTTTTGCAACTGTTGATGGCAGACGTAAATTTCTAATTACAAGATTGCTTTAAAAGGCGCAAAGGTTCATATTTTGAAATTTTAAATTTAGAGAAATAAATTTTCTAAAAATTACTGAATCTTAACTTTCACACGTTTGTATTATATTTAAGAAAATTTTGCACTTGTTATTAAAAAAAAACACAAAAATTTAACTTCCGTGCGATACTGCTGAGATAGTTCATAAGACATTCGGAATCATATTCCGGGGCCGTGTATAAATTGAAGAGAGAAATATTTACATATGAACTTAGTAAAAATCAAATATCATTTAGAAAAAAATTCTGCTTGTAACAAAGTATGTGAGTAAAATTTCTTTGCACATTATTATGAAAGATATTAATCAATGTAATTATTTTTCTGGAAAGGAGATCTTATACACATAATCTTATAGAAATCTTGTTCTAAAAACCAGGGCCGGCTTCAGTGCTGGCAACCAACTCGTAGTACTATATGTAGTAATTAAAATTGAAAAATAGTTGAGCTTAACTTTGTATGATTCACGATTACAATTTTAAAGCAATAAACCTTCGTCAGAATATTAATAAGGTACATTTAGACAATGGAAACATAAATTACTTCTGTGAAATTCTTTTGATATAACAAATGTAAGAAAATTATGAATAAAGACCGCAGTAAATAACAAAAGAATTCATTGACTGCGTTTAACTGAAGAAAAGAAACCTCGATTTACCACAAATTATTCATTAACCAATCCATTAATTGAAATTTAAAATGTCATCAAATATCGCAAATTTTGAAATTAAATATTTTTGTCAATTTTTGTTCTTACGGAAATCAAACTGAGATTTGCTTGCTTTATTTATTACTACGAGAACTTATTCCTAAAGGTAAGTATTAAGACTGCAGGAACATGCAAAATGTTAGATTTCTTATTTTATACAAAATTATTTTTTTTAATTTAAAAATGTAAAAATATGAATCATTGTATCACTTAAAACATTTTTTATTTGGAAGTTTGTTTTTATGACAAACGATTGCGAAAATAAAGGCTAGTTAAGAATTTTTGTGGTTATGCTAGCGGTAACCTTATCTTTTAAACGGCCGTCGCATATCGACTCAGATCATCATAAGGAGAAACCCGAAGTGATCATTTTAGAGCAACGTGATGATAAAAAAGCAAAATTTAAAGGGATGTTCTCCTTCCTTACTGCGTATCTTCGTAGTCCAATTAGAAGTATGTTCGGATAACACTGAGAGGTCCGTAGTTCGAATTCCGGCGAGTGCACTGATAGGTTTTCATGTTTTCACTCCGAAAAAAAGCTAATGACGTTTCAAAATAATTTAATAACTTTCGGTTAAAAATATTTCAATACGTACTTACAATTTCCCTGCCAAATGTTTAGAGGTGAATGTTTTTTAACAGAAAGGATTTTAACAACATTTTAGCTTAATATTTATATTTATTCTTTCATATGAAAAAAATATAATGAGCTTTGGAAAACATTAATTCGAATTTCAGTTTACATGTAGGTTAAGCCGAATTTTTTTTATGTTATAAATGCCACGTTTAAAATAATACAAAATTTTAAAAGATATTATGTATCATTCTTTTATTCAAGTATAAAAGTATAGAAAGAGATCCGATAAAAATGAGTATTTGCCTTTTCCTCCGATGATGCTATGTCGGAAATAAGGACATTCATAGTTACGTCGTCTACGAAACACCTGTCTCAAAAAATAAAAATATTTACCAGTTTTTCTTTATTGCGCGCATACGTACTGCTGAGTATCGATGGACATCTGTCTCCTCCCCCTAAAACGAAAGGGGCGTTTTCTTTCTTTTACCTCAATGGGGAGATTTATTTGCTGTTTGGGAAAAATAAACCCATTTTCTTCTCTTTTACGGAGGAAGGGGTAATTGCAGGGAATAAAGAAGAAATGGCGAGTGGACGCAGTTCATGTTTATTTTGATCTCGCATTTCCCTGTTTTATATTATCCAACTTTTATTCTTCTTCGCATCACCTTAAATTTAGAATTTATTTTACTTCTTTTGTATCTCTTGGATTGTGCTGTTATTTAGACTTACTTTTTTTAAAGACATGCCTTGCGTGGGAAAAATAAAAAAAACAAAAAAAAAGAAGTTTATCTCATTTCCAAGATATGACACCATTGGTAATCATTGAATAAATAAATTACGGCAATGAGAGGCAAATCAGATAAGGGAATTTTCGAAGCATATGCTTTTCAGTATTGACTAACACAAGAGTTCCCAACATTTTTGTGATTGTGGAGCCCTCTGAATCCTAATTTTAAGTATGTGGATCTTCATGCATGCATATGTAATATTCTTAAACGAGATATTAATTTGCAGAGTACTAAAAGCTAATAACAAAACAGTTAAACAATTCCTAAATGAAACATTTAGCTATAGGTTATTAAGATATAATAATTAAACAATTATAATATAGTATCGAAAATGTAAACAACAAATTTTGAAAACTATAATTGATAAAACTGAAACTTTTATTAATAGAAATCTTATAATTATTATACTTTTATTAACAGAACTTATTATTATACTTTTATTAACGGAAATCTTATAATAAATAAATAAACATAAATAAACAAATATAAATATACTTTTCTAAACAACATATACAAATTTATTCCTAAGGCTCGTAACCAAGATTAAGTTAAGTATGTAGGTCCTACTAACGAAATCCTTGCGGCGGATGTTTTGATATTAGCATATTATACCTGGCTCAAATTTTGTTCGACTAATCTTAATATTTGCTTTATGGGCAATTATCTTCAACAGAGATCGAAAAAAGGAATTTTAAAATAAAATTATATAAA
>KK114795.1:12510-117678 GCA_000611955.2 Stegodyphus mimosarum
AATAATAATATTCTGATAATTAATATTTTTATTTTATTTTAGGAACAGGGTTGAGCTGCAACACTACTAACTTCAGGAACCGCCACCATATGCAATTACTTAGGAAACATAATTCGCTACAATAATGACGTTCAATTACGCAAGCAATAAATTTAACCACAATGATACTGATTATTCATTATAAAATGAAACGATTAACTCTGACTGTTTCTAGTTTAGTTCATTCTTAAGTAATGATTCTTTCTTCGAGAATTATCTATGGACAGAATTTTTTCTCGTTAACTAAAGGATATTTCAGAAAATACATGTGTTTTTTAATTCCGAACTGCTAGACGTTTTTATTATATCAGCTTATTTTAGTGCTATTATTAAGTTATTTTATTAATAATATTTTATCATGAGCCTCTCAGTTCATATTATGGACCACTGAAATACAATTTTGCCGTATGGGCCTTTAGAGAGTCTGTTTGTACCCCAGTTGAGAAACGTTGATCTAATATCTGCCATGTATTATTATTAGAAGTTATGATGTTTTTAAAGCAGGATTTTAAGGTTTCATGGCAATTCCTTTAAAGGTGATCGGAAATTTATCATAATAGCATTTCGTTTGGATTTAAAATACTATACTAAGTTCATAATTGAATGCAGAGTATGAGTACCGGATTTTCTATATTTCTATATACTTAGAAAAAATAGTGTTTTTTTCGGAACTAGAAACTTGAAAAATCTGCTGCGTCCTTGCCGGAATCGATAGCACAAGTTTTCAGATCGATAGCTTTATGTTCTATTATTTACCACGATAGCAGGCACGGGAGAGCGTGGTAATCATTTATTAATTAGAGCTAATTGCAGAGAAGTTCTGCTTGAAAAACTGTGCATTTATCCACTTAAAAGATAACTGAGATAACAACCGCTATAGAAACATGTATTTTGGATTCAAGAAACACGAAAATCAGTTGTGACTTCGTCAGGATTGGAGTCATGGATTCCTAAATTCTTATTCGGGCTTGCTATCACTTACACTACGAAAGTACGCACGGGCGAAAGTGATAATTACTTTAATTCTCTACTCCCCAGTTACAGAGCGACAATAGTTTACGAAATCTAAGTTGAGACAAATTGCCGTCCAGTAGATTTCAGTTCTATCGGCATTGTGTGGGTATTAGATATTTTTCGAAGCAAGATGTATGAAAAATCGATCACGTCTTCTTTGGACACATGATCTTTCATTTGCTAACTTATTGTGCTACCACTTACACCGCGACAGCATGTACAGAGCACGTATACAAAAATTCCGTAAACGTTTTAGTAATTTCAGCAAGCTACTGTTATCTAGTTTTGATCGAAAGTTCCAAAAGAGTAGTATTCGAGGGTCTCATAATCGTCTTCTCTACCATCAATCACATTAGGGGTCTTTTAGTTAAACACGAATTACATATATTTAATCTTTTCAGATACCCCAAGCATAAACCTCCAATTCATAGTCAAGAATCAAGCCCAGGCATCACCGTATCTGATAAATAGTAACAAAGACTGTTAGAACGTATTTCATAAATTTCATAACATGAATTATGTTACGTACAAGAGAAGAAATTTGAGAGTTGGTGTTATATATTTATTACAATACGGCAAGAACCAAAATTAACGCTACTCATAAATCTGGAACAAATACTTTAATAAATAAAAGCATTTAATACATAACTGGATTTTCCTCCAAGTCTCAAAATTTCAGGCATGTGCATTTCTGTGGAGTATATTAAATTTTGAGTAGTCCATGATATTAGATGTCTTTGATGTTATTTGAATATGATTTCCAGTCTCAGTCAAAAATTTTCATTGAGGGTATCGTATAAATTACATCGCTTTATATTTATAATTTCACTTGTTTGGGTACGAAAACATTTTCCCTCTGAGTGCGTTTTACGGAATCCACATAATAATTTTAATTTTGTATATATTTTCACGTGATTAAAAAGTGTGCATTTCAATTTCCATGTTATCCGGTTCATTCTTTATATTCATATATTCGCACAATGAGTCTCTCACAACATACCTTATCAATCAATTATTTTGAAGCAGCTTCTATAATATCGTATCAGTTCCAAAAGTAATCAGACTAATTGTAAAAAAATCATTTTATTAACAACAGGTCCACATACACTCAATGTTCTTCAAAGTAAGATTCTTGAGTCTTAATACAGATATTGCGATGTTGATATTTGTGTTCGTTGCAACGTAGGAAGTCTTGATCTGCGATGCATTGAGGACCAGGAACCACAGCTTTTGGACATCTGCAGTTGCCCCAAAACCATATGCTTTCAGGCCGACCTTAAACTTTAGAAATAATCTTGAGCCACGAGAACGCTTTACCTCAGAAAGCCTCGAGAATCACCTCGAGGTAACTGGAATGACGTTCTTGAGCCTTGGGAATTCAGAAAATGAAGTTCATTAGCCATATGGTCCAAGAGTTCATGGCAATTCTGCAATTAACTTTCCTTGTCACGTTTTGTTAAATAGATTTTTTTATTTCAAACACATACAAACCCCCCGTACACCAAAAACATGGAGTTACAAAAATAAGTTAATTGACGCATTAAACATTACATATTCTAATAAAACAAATAAAAATAGAGAACAACAATCTAGACATCACAAAAGCGGATAAGTTCATTGGACAGGTCTCTACTAGATGTTTTAAATCGTTCTTCAGGCATAATTTAGAGCCTTCGGATGCAGGATAGGAAGGAATTAAATGTTATACATTTTGCGGTACTTTTTCTGAACAAGTTATTTGATCTTCTATTTGAAAGGAACATGTACCTTGCGAATTTGCAGTGACCAAATAAAAATCGAGAGACTTAGAAATTTGTAAAAAAAAAGACTTAATCTATGATTGACAGAAGAAAAGAACATTTTGGTGTACCCAGTATAATTTGATGAAATAATTTATTTTACTTATATGAAAGTTTTTTATAATAAAAGGACTTTTCATGAACTCTTTGCAATATTTGTATTGATGTCGATGAGTAAATTTAAAGCACTTTAAGTAAAAAAACCAGCACTTTCATTTCCATGAATCCCATTATGACCTCTCACATAAGCAAAAGGAATATCAATTCTCTTATTTCTATGTGAACTGAAAGTTAAGAGAGTTTCGGTTACTACTTTGTCGCTGCTCGTAATGTTACTCAGGTGGAGAAAAGAAAAGAATGTCCCATTATTCTTGATCCACTTTATAGCAAGCTAATTGCAGAGAAGTTCTGCTTGAAAAACTGTGCATTTATTTTGAATATGGTGCTTCAAACAGCAAACATCAAATGGATTTAAAAAAATAACAAATGCCAGGCGAAACTTTTTGTTAATTATACTGCCTTCTGTAAATTGAACAATATCGGAACGCTTTTGAGCGGACTCTTCATAATCACAAAAATGTTTTGCCATTGTCGGTCAGAATCTTAAGAATCAGTCTTGCGAAAACGTTTCATAATTAGATCTTCCGTATTGGTACGGTACACATCTGATTTCGTTAGGTCCATCAGTTTGTTTGAAGTTACTCTCATACTCTAACGCCGGTCAGAATGCAATACAGCTTTCAGCTATATTGTCTAGAGTTCTGTACGATGTTGCGGCGGCCTGAATATAGTTCGCTGTCAGTGCCTTCTCTCCTTTGAGTGACCGTTTCATGCCATCTAACATTTATGCATTTTGCAAAATTTCCTCTCCATGGACTTGTATTAACATCGCAAGCATGTTAGCAGCGGATTTATTAAACTTGAAGTATAATTTATCGCGTACCCTTACTCTAAACATCACTGCATTTTCCATCACTATACAGATAATAGCTTGTCACCTTGCTAGCGATATGAATGCTGTAATAACTGCGCGGGCAAATGAGTTGGATCTGAGTGCAGTTCGGTATTGTCTACAGACCATTCTTTTCCTTTAGTCCAACTCCAACCCCAGATTCTTCTGATTAGCCCGCCATAATTTGTCTTGTTCATTTAAGGACAAACTTTGTATGTTTATAAATGAAATACTAACTAAATATTGTATTTAAAGGATTTTTTTCTTCTTATGTGAAATGAAACGCCTAATGATTATACAAACTATGCGAACAGATTTCTCTCACAATGCGATAGATAAATCAATCAAGTTCAGTAGATTTACAATGTTGCGCTGTTTCCAACGGTAGAGTTTAGTGACGTCACTTGGAATACATAATTAGGAGAAACGAAGACACAAAAGGAGTAGAGAATAGTTATTTTGGATAAGAGTATGAGTTAGTAACGTCACACTCTCATGACTTTCTGATCGGGAACAGAAAAACTTTATAAGCATAAATAAACAAAAAATAAAATAATCCAGGAAGCGTTGATGCAAAGAATTTATTCGACATTATTACAAATTTAAATAAATCCAGTAACAAAAATTTTGGAAACAGAAATAAATGCAGGGCTTTTACATGTTTATTATAACTTCATAGAGTATTGACTTCAACTGCAAAAAAACTCAAACCACCTGGTATTGACATAAGTAACCCTTGAGTCATTGAAAATACTGATGAATGATTTGACAGCGAAAGTACTTTTTTATCAACTTTGAAAGGAACAATAGCTCAATAACAATGAAAACACTATTAAGCTCTTATCCGTACTTTCGGTTTGAACAATGAGACTGGAATGGAAGAAAAGATTTTTTGTTGTTTAGTTTTTACAAGCAGCTTTTTTTTTTCAAACAGATTTTCTTTTCGATCTGTATTTTGCAGACCATTTTCTTTGCGATAAATGGTCTTTTATGTTGACTCTTTAGAGTGGTAATCGTAAAACTGCCAAATATTTTCAAACCTTAATGCTTTTACGTCTCCTAATATTGAGTAAATAAATGCACAGAACTGCGTTTCATATATTACCGCTAACATATGTCATTTTCTGCATTTCGGTTTATTCAAGTTAATTGTTATAGGAAAGTTTATACTTCTATGTAAATTCATTTACTATTTAAATGTTTCTGAAAATGTTTTAATCTATTGTTGACAAATTGGATGCCTAAATACCTAAGGTTATCAGATAGATATATATACAGTATAACCTCAATTATTTGAGATAATTGGGACAATAACCCATCTCAGATAATCGGAAATTAATTAAGACTACGTTTCCCTCAACAAGGCATATGTTTCAGTTAAACATAAATATATCTAAAACCCTTTAGCACGTGCCTTAATTTACATAGCTTTCCTTTCAGAGCAAATGTATCCGAAATGAATCAAAGAAAAGGTAAGTAATTGTTTTAAGCTCAACTGTTAGATAAACTTGTCTCAGATTTGCTATAAATGTTTTAATTTGCAAATATTTACTTTCAAATCAATACAATAGTATTGTTTTCATTTGTTGCTTTATTGTGATTGAAAGCTAAAATAATGCATCAGTGCTATACATGGCTTACGTATATTTTCTACTAATTGTAAAATAGGCAAATTTTTATGCAGAAAAAAATGAAGAATTATGTATTCATAATATAAATAATTGTAAAGAATTAGACCATAATCATGTTATTACCACTTCGGATTTTATATATCATCTTG
Source organism: Stegodyphus mimosarum (assembly GCA_000611955.2). NCBI lineage: Eukaryota > Metazoa > Arthropoda > Arachnida > Araneae > Eresidae > Stegodyphus > Stegodyphus mimosarum. Next base: position 18,095 of record KK114795.1, read on the forward strand.
TTAAGGCTAAATATATATAATGAATAACAGCCTGTTAATATATAGAAAAAACCTGTTAAAAATCTTGAGAATAGTTCTTTAGTATTCAATGGCATAACATAATCTCTAGTTAAAGCAGGAAAGGAAATAATAATAATAATAATAATAATAATAATAATAATAACAATAATAATGAATGAATAATTACAGTAAATCAATAAGGATGATTACTGTTTATTATTATTTTAGAGAAAAAAATAAAAGCAAGTAACGGAACAATTGATATTAACAAGTTAAAACTTTTAGGAAGGAAAGTTAACTAAAAATAGCAAACACATGTTCGATTTATTATACAGGGTGTTTATAAAGTCCCAGACCCATTTTGATGTTTAATAACTCATAAAATAATGAAGATATAAACAAACTTATGGCATTCATTGATGGAATAACTTATATATTTTCATTTACAGGTTTGAATATCTTTGCTTTTGTAAATATCGTCTGCGCGTGTGGTTAATTTCAAATAATTTCATTTTCCAGTCTAAATATCTGTGCTTTTCTAAATATCGTCTGCTTATTAACTGCATTTTTCACTCTCTTTTGTTTTTGGCAACTATTGCAATGCTATGTTGTTTACTTTTGATGTGTTTGTTCTAGTACTTTTATATGTGATGTTTTATTCGACCGGATATTAAGTAAAATGCATACACCACAAGAGAAAGCACAAATTTTATGGTGGTTCATAGAAACGAAATCCATAATGCAAACACAGAGAAATTGCAGAAGAATTTACCATAAAGATCCTCCATCCAAAAGCAGCATCTTGCGGTGGAAACAGAATTTTCTAGAAATTGGAAGTATCGCAGATAAGAAACGTTCCGGACGTCACCTGATATAACGCCGCTGGACTATTTCCTTTGGGGATTTGTAAAGGACAACGTTTACATGAGGAGAGTGTCGAACATTGATGACCTAAAACGCGATAGCCGCTGTGTATGCCGACATGTTTGCCGGTACCTGGCGTGAAATTGAATATCGACTTGATATTCTGCTTGCGATGAAGGTGGCACACGTGGAAGTTCATTCACAAGGGCCATGAAACCTTTTGAGTCTATCTAACCATTTATGTTATTAATTTTAATCTATCTGATAATGGGTCCGGGACTTTATAAACATCCTGTATTATAGCAAAGCATGTTGGGAGTACTTGTTACCGGAGAGGAATGCCTTTATGGAGAACTTCATGAACTGGCTCGTATTCGTGTTACTCAGAGGGATACAAAACTTCCACACAGGTGGCCCACTCTGCTGAGATTTGATCCCGAATCGAAGCACTAGAGTTCATCTCTACCTTACCGAGCGGTCGCCTGTAGGCGATGTTGAACTTGCATAAATACTACTATTTTCTAGTGAATTTCCTTAACGCTGTAGGACACATTTCTTCCAATTTGCAGATTTGTCTTTTGTTTGTATTTTTATCCAGTAGAACCGGTGTTAGACCATAGCATAATGAATCCTCTAACCTTCGCCAAATTTCCAAGCTAAAATAATTCATCGCTAATTTTTCAAGAAAAAACGCAATTCAACCATCTTGCTGATTTAAAAAAGAAGGGATAATTTTTATTTTACTTATCGCAAGTATATTTATTCAGACCTTGTTTTTTTTGTTTATGCAAACTTTTATTAATTGAAATCTAACTTAAAAAAGAAAGAGCAAACACGTAAAATACTAAAAAAGCTATATGATAAACCCCAAAGCTACATAAATTTTAATTTTTCTTCTTTGCTTTTCTTTGAAACTGAGGCGTAGCTAAATAAATCATAGTTACGCTTTGTTTGAACGAGTTTCTCATTCCTCACATTTAATTGTTTGAAAGCCGCTAGTAAAATTTACTAATAAAATTTGGCTTTGTTACCCGAGAATTAATTCTAATTTAACTCTAAACAAATATCTGCATTACGCTGTTAACTAAGCCATTCCCAATATAAGACATTGAACTTTACTCGCGAAAATAAGGATATTTTACGCTGTGTCACGATCACCACGTGTAAAACTTTCGGCTCGAGGGCAGCATTCGGCCCTTTTCCCATCGAGATAACAAAAAATAATATAATTATACTATAATATTAATGTAATTTGGAATTCCTACAAATATGGAGATGTATTTGCACCTTCCAGTGTTAAATGCGATCCTCAAAATTCTCTTTCAGAAAATGCTAGCTCATTTACAGATTAAATTAACAGAAATTCAGTGTGACTGAACATTAAAACAAAATTTTAATAAAGTGAGTATCACCGAATTTTACAAATACTTGCCTGTATGGTTCGTAGAATGCCTCCACTTTGTACCGTACTGGTGTAAACAGATTTCTCATTTATGAAAAGTAACAAGTTACCAGCAAGTTCAGTGCTAATACGCATTCATCTCACCTTTGGTCTGAAATTTACTAGTGCAAACAGAATGTCTTTAGAATCCCAAAAGCTGGATGTACGGAAAAGGTGGTACCTATCCTTATGTTCCATACGGATTTTCTTATGTTCCTCTTGCTTTTAAAGAAGTACAGTATTATATAAGATATTATGTACTTGTTTAACCTTTTACTCTCTATATCATTAAGTATGCAAAAGGCTTTTTGTTTCTTGAACACTGATGACTGTTTGGACATTGATGACTATTGCACACTAATGATTATTTGGTCCACTTGAGTTACCAAAATTGCCATGCTTTTCGTATGGTAAAAAGTAAAAATGTTTGCTTTATTCCGTATTTGCAGTAAACATCTCTAATACTGGTCATTTTCCTGAAAGTGAATTTGACATATTTACAGTTTATTACTAAAAAAAAAAATGGACAGTTCAGTATCTCCCGTTCTATAAGGCCAATTGACGAAATTCAAATTGAGTTTTTCATGTCTCGAAAGCGCGACGTAGGATATATATTAGATTTATATATAGCATTATTCTAACATAGGTATTTTGACACAAAATGGGTCTTTTTCTGAAATAACATACCAATATTTTTTCCATATTTCGATTCTACGACTCAAATTATGCCTAAATATTAAATTTTGTAAACTTTAGTTGGAAATCTACGGAGAAATTCAAAAATTCAATGTGGCGAATGTTTTTCAGTTTGCGCCAAGAATAATTCACTTAGCGAACTTCTTAATACGTGGCAACCCTTCATTTGTAATGGAGCGGAAAAAGTCATATCTTTCCTACCTTTTTATATTGTCCATAAGCGGAAAAATAGTCACATCGTTCTTCTTTTAAATAATTTCAACAAAGTGCGTAAACCACATTAAATGTTATTATCGCTTACAGCAAATATGCTAAATTTCAAAACACGCCAATATATAAATTCACCTATATCATCGAAAATTTTGAATAAAAGCTGTAATTTTTTGTAGGTATACTTAGAAAAACACCTACTTCATGCTGATGGCAGAAGTTTTATAGGTTATAATTCAAAATGTTTTTCAAAAAATTTATGAAAATTATTTAAAAATGTAAAATTTAAAAATAATTCATAAAAAATGAGTGAATTTTGTTTGGAGTGAACCTAAATTTCGAACTGTGGAAGAAGGAATCAAGTAAGTGCAATAAAAAAGAGATATTATTAAATACATACCAAATTGAATTAACATTGAGGAGCTAAAATTTTGAGAGCTAATTTTTTAAAAACTACTTTTGCGATTTTTACAAAACTTGGCAGTTTGGCATAGTTTGAGTCGTAGAATCGAAATATGGAAAAATATTGGCATGTCATCTCAGAAAATGTCCGATTTTGTGTCAAAATACCTATATTAGAACAATGCTATATATAAATCTAATACATATCCTAAGTCGGGCTTTCGAGACACGAAAAACGCAAGTTGAATTTCGTCAATCGGCCCAGTAGAATGGGAGATAGAGAATTGTCTATTTTTTTTTCCACCCGCAATGTACGTGCGTTCTTGACTTCTGACGGGTTTACATTTTAACCAATTTATATTAAATCAGAATGATATTCAACTACATGTAAATTAATGAGATTTATAGCTGAAACTAATATACCTTAAATATAATTAACAGGTCCGTATAAGTCTGAAGGTGGGGCTAAGGTTGGCCCGTATAAGTCTGAAGGTGCCTGTATAAGTCTAAACTATTTTGCAATAAAGAATTAATTGATTATCTTTTCATTCTGTTAAAAAAATTCTAGAGTTTTAAAGGTATTCGATGTTAATGAGCGTAGCTAAAATCGTATTGGGTATAAAGAATGTTCGAAACAGTGAAGTAAAATTTACAAGTGAATGGCAGGTTTTGTGCAGTAAACATCAACTACTTCATATTCTTTACGTACGTTAGTAAATGTCATTTGGTCAAGCTAGTAAATGTCAAACGACTATTTCACGAATTAGCAGTCATATTACTCTTCAGGAAGGAATACAATTTTGGTTGCTAGATTTACGTTTCTTTTTATTATGTATAGAAAGTAAAGAGTATTAAGAGTGCACGCCTATTAGCGCCTCTTTGTCATATGCATTTCTCTTACACTAAGGATTCAGAAAGTCACTAGGACACATTTTTAGTTCAGTGTGTGATATTTTCGTACAAGAATAAAGTAAAAAAATTGTATGTTGATAACCGTAGCATACTGGAAAGAATACAGTATGAACTTTCATCAAAATAGTCTAATGTAATTTAATGAGAAGGCCCGCAATCAAGCCACTTTCAAATACAAGTTCAGCAGGAATTTTTCAAACTTAACCCATCAAGGAGAATTAATGAAACAAACTTAACTCAAGGAGAATTAATGAATAGCAAATTGAATAGTATGTGACCGTTCATGGAGAACAGGCCCTGGATTCCATACTCCAGTGTTCTAGACGTTCGTAGTCTGGCCAGTAAGCAGACCGTGATGCATGATTAAAATAAAAGTACACGCTGAGATAGGGGTGGCCATTTCTTCCTAAAAAATGAGAAGCAAACCAAAGTTCACCCGATAATGTCACGTCAGTTCTCGAATGATCATCAAGTGTTCGAGCGCAAAAGTCAATTCCAGCAGTCTTTATTTGAAACGTGTTTCAGATTGTGTTTGTTAGTTACATTTCGGCAGAGAAATGTCCATTAAAGATTAATATACTTGTCGATATCCTGGCCTTCACACCAGATCTAATAAAACCTCCATGTTTAAATGTATCGAAATAATAATCAGTGTTTTCATTGATATTTAAACAAAGACTTTATAGACTAATAGTGACACTAATGAGCAGTTAATTATTAATTTACAAAGCACTTTCTAGCTTCATTAGTGTGCAGACAAGTCTCCACTTTGTATCTACGAATGGTTTTTTTTAATTGTCATCGAATGAAGTCACTCGCGAAAGGAGGATTTCAGCAACCGATCTTCCTTCTTCTGCGTCTGGATTTTGGGGAGAAGGGGAGGTCGGGCATTTTGGCCATGTTCCTTCCCTTCCGCAATGCTGATGTGCCTTTTTCTTTGACTGCTGACTGGGAAAGCCATATGGAATTTACGAGACTAATTGAACTAGTTGGTGAATCTTAAAAAAGTGAACCTCCAGAATCGTATAAGATTGCTGCTGTTATTTTGTCTACTGGCTAGCAAGATAGACACGAAAGATGTCTTCACTAGTATATTCTTGCTCATCTAGTACTTCGTGAATCTTCCTATAATTGTAGTGTGCACGTGCCTTTTCTATTGTTAAAAAAGTAGGGTTGCTTACCAATTATACTTGTCGGCTACCATGATTTTCTACTGTTGCGTTTTCTCAGATGGACTGTGATAGACTCGTGCCAATGAGACCGGCGTGCTCCATTTACTATTTGGCTGGCTATAATTACCATTTTGAAATCATTATTATTTATTCTAGAATTTTGTGGTGCTTAGAAATAAGTAAATAAAAGAAGGTTTCACGTGTGATTGTTTGGTTCTTGTCATTCAGCATCTGGTTTCTTACTCTGGGTAAGTTCCTATTTATATATTTCTTCCTTAAGTCACACTTCTCATCTCTTATTCATATGTATCAATGGGTTTTGCGGACACAACGTAATCTTAGTTGACGGTTTAAGAATTTAGATTTTACCTTTGACGCCTTATGATTACCACCTTATTTTAATATTTGGTACCGTGATCCTTACAGTAATTTAACAATTAGGTTTTTGATGCTGGAGATTTGCAAAATATGCAGTGTACCTTATATACTCCCCCTTTCAAAGGGCGACTGGGGATGAGGAGATGCAGTCGACAGATCCTTGTGGCGACAAATTATCGTCCACCAGCTTTCAGCTGGGGCGCCGCTGTAAAGTTATTAGGTTTTACCTAATGATTTACTTAGTATTTCTTAAATTTACTTACCTTTTTTATACACATATTGCTCTATCTTTTTTTTATATGTACTAATATGTTTCTTTTAAATTTATTTAAAAATATACGCTTTTAAGGCATACCACTACAATATTAAAATTCTTTTACGTTCATTAGAGATTTTTAATAGATTTATCACCGTCTCCTTAAGTTTCAATATTTCCTTTGTAGAGAGATATTAAGTTATTTTGAAGTAGGAGACGTGAAAAAGATGCAATGCTCTCGCCGTAACTCAAATCTGAATCTCTAGAATCACTGGGATTCTAGAGGATCACTGGATCACTGGAGGAATCACTGTGATTCACTCACTAGGGTTTGAACTCCGGACTTCCGGAATATGCGTCGGTGTATTGCTAGTTACAGCACACAGTCATGCGGAAAGAAAGGAGAAAATACCTTATACAACTACAAAAGTTAAAATGGCAAATTGCTCTAATATTGTTTACAAGAAACGTGTTACATAAATACAAAGGTGACATTGTTACATGTCAACAAATAAAATTAACTCAGATATATGAATTATGTATTTCATGGTAAGTAAATGCAATCGCGAAAGCAAAGGATTACCCGCGCCACGCTTAAATCCTCAATTCAAATTCATTACTCAGTTAACGAACATTTCATTCATCGCTTAGAGAAACTCCAGAATGAGTTCTTCTGTAACGTCTCACACTGAATTAGACTGTTCAGAGTTAATACATTAATTCGATGATTTGTTGACGCAGCTCAGGTAATTCTCACTTTGCTGGTGCTAGTCAGTCTAATTTAATGTCGGAATTTATCTACATAAGTAGGTCTCGTACGTTTTAGCTGCAGTCTTTTCTCCTTGAACAAATGAAAGTTGATTTAAGCTAGCTATGTAAAATGTAAGTTTGAACTAGGAAATAGCAATGCAAAATAATATTAATAAGGCGAGTATTTTTGGTATGTAATGAATAAAGAGCGTTTCGAAAAGGTTGCTAATGACATCTACGCGTATTAAATTTTTGAATATATATTTCTAGAACATGCAAATTTTAGGTTAGTAAAAGATTCACTTAAAGGATCTTGGTTGTAAAAATTAAAAATTTCGAAATTAATACCTAATGGAATTTTACTTTTGCATGGCCAATAAAATCACTTTCATCGCATTTGTTTTTACTTGGTGAAAATGGTTTAAGTCATATTTTTTTAAAGGCCAGTATTTTGAAAAAAAAAAACGCTTCGTAATATAGAGACGTTTTTGTATAAACAGTTTTCAAAGAGGTAATGAACTACTTACTACCTAGATTGTGCTTTATAGGCAGCCTGTATAAGGTTTTAAATTTTCTATTTTTTATCAGAGAGCATCATTTATCATAGTTTGAAATAGCTCACGAGCAGATTCAAAAAATTTATTCACTTAATGAGAAAACAGTTATTCCTCAAACTTCTTCGAAAGCTCATGTTATGTAATCTAGCTGTGTTTGCTTGTCTGATTATGGAGCCTGAGGGAAAATTTACAACAGGACGTTGCGTTCTAAGCTGCATATTCTAACTGCCTAAATTATAATTTTATTTTTATGTTTTGTTAAATCCCTCAAGAAACGGTGCATTACATTGCACAGGGTGTCCAAAATAAAACTGGCCAGTGTATAATTCTGACACCAAACATAGCCTTATTAATGAACAGAATCTATTTCGGACCATTTTATCGCAACGGTTTGTACAGTACATTTTTCTAGAAGTTTTACCAAGACACCATTCTTAAAATTTTGAGCAAACAGTTTAGAACACGTTTCTCACGAATTGCCCTTTGCACAGCACTCAACAATGAACACGTGCTGTTTTATCGTTAGCAATATTTTATATTGCATTGAGCTGATTACTGAGGAATGTTTATTCCAGTTTCGAATGATCTTTTTGCTGTTTAGAATAAGATTTCACAAAATTCCGAAGCACTTTATCTGACCAGGTTTATTTTGGCCACCAGCAAAATTTTCAAAAAATATTTATTGCAAATCTCTTTTGAGTTAGTAATTATTTTTCTGGAAGATGCAGCGATAATTCGCCTGACTGCCTAATCAAAGCCGAAATTTACCTCTAGAGCCCTTTGTTTCCGCGCACTTCTAAGGTAATGGTCAAGTAGTAGTTAAAAACTATGGGTCCCGTTTACAATACTTATGTGGTATTTTGCGTTCTGTTATAGATGGAGCTTTTATGAGGTTATTCTATTAAAATTCTTCTACATTGATACAGCAGATGATGCCGAATAAAACTTTTATTCCCGCGGATATTTAAAATAATTTTTTATAAAAGAATCTGTGAATAGATCTCTGATACCATAATTATTTTTTAAAACATGCAGCTTCAAAAACTGAGCATTTTTTGAAAATATCAGAAACATTTTGATTAAATTGCAAAATTAATTAGCTGAGCTTTAAAATTCCTTGGAAGCCGTCACGTAGTCAGTTATTAACATAAAAAAGAGAAAAAAATCCAGGATCAACATACATTAGTAACTGGCCAAGAGAAACTATTTTTGCGGCAAGTCAAAAATTGGTGTCAAATTTCAAATGCAAATAAACCCAAAAATACTTTCACAATCCAACACAAAAATTTTTAAGGAAACCTTTGAGACGCAGAATCAAAAAACAGAAATACAGTTTCGAGAAGATTAATATTTTGTATCAAAATACGTATGTGAATATAATGCTAAAGAAAGGCAAATTGAATGACATCGGGATTCTACGGGTTGCGGAAGAAAGGAAATGCTGATATTCACAGGAAATTTTGTGTATCTTGCGACAAAGCCACATCTGGGTGAGACACTGCTAATATTTATTTCGTTCAAAAAAGCATTAAACATTGAATATTATCGGCAATAAATCAATCATGAAGCTAGGTCAGTTAAGGTCACAATACCTTTACGAGTTCAGTTTGGAAATTTTGCAGCGGCTTCAAGAAAAAAAGCATCATTAAAGCATACGGCGCAGGAATAAATAATGAGAGATCGTTAGTTTGCGGAATTTCTCTCAGGGGATCTGAGACTACAAAACTAATCCCATAGCCATCGTCCTTCTCTATTGATTCGAATGGATTATAAGATTTAGTTTAATCAGATCTGAAGGTTTTAATCCAGTATACAGTGTTTACTTGCGTAATAGTGCGATGGTTTACCAAGTATAGTTGCGGCTAATATGAGGAGAAATCTACTTCACTATATTGTATATTTTTGACGATTTTTTCTGCTACAAAATGGGGGTGCGTATATTTCGCGAGTAAACCCGGTAATTCTAACTTAAAGTTCCTTAACATTGCTTAGGCTGATAAGAGAATTATCGTTCCATCTGTAAAAACATAGCAAAGGCGAAATAAACGTTTAAAAACTCGTTTCTTTCTTGTAAGAAGCAAAAGAAATATTATAAACGGGAAAAATTTAGATTATCAGATTTCAACGGAAATATCCATTTTGAACTTTCTCGAATCCATTTTGAGTATTTTTTTTGCGTGACGTCTGTAAGTAAGGACAGAATAAAGAAGTATTTATTCCAAACCGGATTGTAAAATATATTTTAAAAAGATTCAAATAGATTTTGTGTGATATTTGTAAGACCGTACGTACGTATGTATTTCGAATAACTCAAGAATTATTAGTCGTAGAACGTAGCATTTTGCATATGGGACTGCATTGACATTTAGATGTGCACATCTCGTTTTTATTGTAATTGGTAGTATTAAAAATACATAAATATATTTTGTAAGGTTTTAGTTTAAACTAACAAAGTTTTATTTTAATTTGCCTTTTTCTATCTGTTCTTATTTCAACTTCCCGTTAGAATAATCGCGCGTTTCAGCTTTATGCTAATTTGAAGTGAAGCCAATTTTGTATTTAAACGATAAGTAGGAACCTCTCAGTGTGAGACATCTTTTAGTCTCAGACCACTGCTACTCTGTTCGATGTTCGCCTGACTAGCTAGTAATTAAATTCTAAGCCTTAGTGCTGTTACGCTATTACTTATTGAAGTAAATCTAAGTGCGTAAGTATTAGTTAAATCTTGCTACGCACCCTTTAGCATAGAGGCCAACCTCGCGTTCATAGGTCTGTGAGCAACGACTACTTAAATTCTATTTAATTTTAGTTTAAATAATTTGATTGTTCAGTTTAGAACCAAGTGCGGTCATTATTTTCTGTATCCCTTCCGAGTTGGGAAATGGCTATATATAATTGTGATTTAATAAAAGAGGATTTTAAATCCTTACCACTTAACTACAGTTTTCTATCACAGAACATAGCTGCATTCAGCTCCCTGTTCAAGATCAGGACTTAAAGTATTTCACGAATATGTTCGCCAAGAATATGCACCGAACACTCAGTCCTGACAATCTATCCCCTTACACGGCTTAAAACTCCTCACCAGATCTTCATTTTCGTTTTCACATTCGCTGGTCGTAGTCGTATATTTTCAATTGCAGAAGTGTGTTAAATGATCAAAATATTCGTGTTTTGACGATGTCAAATTAAAAAGAATTAGCTTTGAACAAATTACGAAATCTAACTTTTAATACGGTCTCCTAGTTACTATACTTATATCTTGGAAAGTTTTACGCTCGTTATGAAAAAATGAAAATGCAAGAATTTTGACAGCCAGACGACAAACATTAACTGCGATATATAATTTCAAAATTTGCAATTTTTAGTGTCATTTCACACTTACCTTGAGGGTCAGTTAATTAAGTAACAATATCTCGAAGAAATAATTTTAAATGAAGTTCAGCAAAATATGTGTAAATTTAATAGGCCATGATTTTTTATTTAAGCTTGAACTTAACAAAATGAACTTCTTTACTGAAAAATGCTGAATGTGTGAGTAAAAATTAATACTCCACCACTTGCTATGCTTATAGTAGAAACGTGAATTATGAAATTTAAATGGATTCGTAGAAGAAGTCTATAATGAAACTACCTTTACTAAACGGTGGCTCAAATTTCTAAAATTTCTTATTTGCTTCAGCTAGCAAAATGCCGAATGCTGGAATACTATCTTAGCAGATCTCGGCGAAAGAAAGTACAACTGACGAAGATCGCTATCAAATCTCTATACCTAAAACTTTCACGAACTCTTTCTTAAATACGCTTACTCACTTGCATATTGGTGAGAGTTAACGGAAAGTGGAAATGAAAGTATAGCTCCAACACATAATAAATGAGTAACTTAACATAAGACGTAGTACATATCCACGATAAAACATACAAGAGATCTCTCAGATATAGTAAATGTGCGCTTTTCAATTATTTTCTATAATAGAACTGAGGAATAACTTTGTAATAATAGAACTAAGGAAGCTGGAAAAGTGGCTAACTTACAAATTGACTGAAGAAAACAAAACATGGCTTTAGAAGTTTGATCTGCAATGGAAAATTTCCTGTAATGAATTGGGATTATGCATGAGAACTGGATATTCTTTTTCACCAGGATTTGAAATAATGATATTTTAATTGTTAGCTGGACTTGCTAATCATTTAAATAACGAGAGTATACAAGGGGGGGGATACGGTAGCTACTTTAAACAGCACGTGTCAAAATTGAAGAATTCGGCATGCGATTATGACATTTAAATTTGCATTTCTATGAGCGAATGCAAAATAGCTCTCCAAATCGGAAAAAAGGAATTAAGCCAGTTAAATGGGCTGTGATTGTTTTTCCTTACATACACTGATGATGAATTAATCATATGAAACCTTTCTTAAGGATTCATTAAATGAAGAATAATGAAAAAAATGGGTGATTATAAGAGTGCTTCAAACTATGTGTACATCATATCGCGAAGTTATTAAGAAAACTAACTTGAATGAAATGCGCATGCTCTAAACACACATATTTCCCTAAAACATTAATAAATTTACAAAGCAATATTTTTTGTGATTTAAGACAGCGTTTAGTAAAAACAATAAATTTGTTCATAAACTGCTTAAAATACAGGGTGTTTATAAACTCTCGGACCCATTTTGATGTTTAATAACTCATAAAATAATAAAGCTAGATTAAAACTAATAACATAAATGGTTAGATAGACTCAAAAAGTTTCATGACCCTTGTCGACGAACTTCCACGTGTGCCCCCTTCGTCGCACGGAGAATATCAAGTCGATATTCAATTTCACGCCAGGTACCGGCAAGCATGTCGGCATCCACAGAGGTTATTACAGTTGTCATTCTGGCTTTTAGGTCATCAATGTTCGACACGCTCCTCTTGTAAACGTTGTCCTTTACAAATCCCCAAAGGAAAAAGTCCAGCGGCGTTATATCAGGTGATCTGGGTGGCCAAGGAATTGGACATCCTCGCCCAATCCATCTTCCTGTAAAATGGACATTCAAAGAACTACGAACGATGGTACCCCAATGAGGTGGGGCACCATCTTGTTGCAAAAAGACATGTGGCTGAATATCTTCTAGTTGTGGAAATACGAAGTTTTCCAACATGTCTAAGTATACGACTGATGAGACCGACTTTTCTGTAAAAAAGAAAGGCCCAATGATTCGGTCGTGCATTAGTCCACACCACACATTAAACTTTGTGGCTCACGGATCCCCATATGCGCACATTTCAGATCCCCATATGCGCACATTATGGAGATTAACAATGCCAGAAAGATGAAAGGATGCTTCGTCAGTGAGCATTATGCGCTTCAGAAATTCAGCATCATCTTCTATCCTCCTTAGTATATCTGTTGCAAAGGCCATCCTCCTAGGCCTATAATAATAGGCAATAGTTCCCAAAAACAAAAGAGAGAAAAATGCAATTAATAAGCAGACGATATTTAAAAAAGTACAGATATTTAGACTGGAAAATAAAATTATCTGAAATTAACCACACGCGCAGATGATATTTACAAAAGAAAAGATATTCAAACCTGAAAAGGAAAATATATAAGTTATTCCATCAATAAATGCCATAAGTTTGTTTATATCTTCATTAGTTTATTTGTTATTAAACATCAAAATAGGTCCGGGACTTTATAAACACTCTGTATTACCAATTATTTAACTAATGGGGGAATTTGGAGGAACCTGCATAATTCAGTTGCATAATTTCTAGCCGTATTCGAATCGAATCCGAAGGTAATGAAATTGCTCATTGGTCAAGCAAAATAAGCTTCAAGAATGGTATAATAAACCCGCCTTCTCTCTAATACTAATGCGTTATCGAGGTTTATATCTCTACTATTAATAAGGATGAATTTGTATGCATGTATGGAACTTCCTCTCAATGAGAACACGGAGACACCTAGAGCACCAAATTTTGAACACACTTAGTCCTTGAAAATCAAATTTTGAATTTCGCAGTTGTTTTTATTTCGTATTCTGTGCGAATGTTGTTAAATTGGATTAAAAGTTTAGCAAGTTAAAAAAAATCTTTGTTTTACCCCTTCGCAAAACGCATTATAGTTGTCCTTCGAACTTGATTGTATTATAGAGAAACGGCGGAAGCTACAACCACCAAATGTTGAATATGCATACTTGTTCACCCGAGCAAGTGCACCTCGAAGCCCGAATTTCGAACTTCGAAAGAGCTTTTCATCTATTTCTCATTTTAGGCTAATCTAAGAAACTTTCGATTAAACTCTCAGCGAGCTTTGTGTTATCACTGTATGAAGCGTAAGTTACGTATTCTTCAAATTTAATCAGAAAACTCAACGATATAAAAGAAATGCAATGCATCTCGTGAAAACATAATATATTTGTATTTCAAATTTAATCAAAAGCCGAGAAAGTTGAAAGAAATGTGTTGCTCCTGACCGAATTAAAATATTTTTATTTCCTAAGTTATCAGGTTCTTGTCGTCCAGCAAAGTGTAAGATGACATTCAATTTTTCTTTAAAGTTTATCCTGCTACTAATGAATAAACTAGGAATTTAAAATAAAAAATTAAAACCACATCCATTTCCATTAATAACCAGATCCATTTCCATTTATATTAATTATCAAGTGGAGTCTTGAAATTATATTAGCTAATTTTATTAAAATTAGTGGTTTTTTGTCATTTGTAATAATTTTTAGGCTGTCTTTCACAATTTAGTTGAACAAAGAAAAAATTTTGATTAATCGTAGATCTGTGAAATTAATTAGGAACATTACTTAAAATATTATAGAATTATGAACTATGATCAGAGTGTAATGAAAATCAACAAAATGGTAAAAACAATTCTATGTAAAAAAATTAGTAGGCTATCTATGTAAGAGCAGAACTCCTCTGTGTAATCTTCCGATACGATATTATCAGTACAATATACGATATTCCAGACAATCCAGAATACTGAAAACATTTTGTTCTGAGAAACTTCTAAAGCTGTTTTAAGAAATTAGGTATTAGTTTTAGCTTTCCATGCAAACGATACAATCATGTGACGAAATAAATTGAGACAGACTCATTCACGTACGCTTTTCATTTTGATTTTACTTACTTTTAGTTTATGGAAACCATTATATTACTAACGGAGCTTTTCCATAAGTGTGAAATTAGAATATTTAATATAATCTCTTCATTTGAAATTTGTAAACAAAATTAATTTATATTCATATAAATACTGAGAAATTCATATCGAAAATATAATTTCTTAATTATTAATTGAGATATCAATGCAACCTACGTGAAGAGAATTGTATAAATATAAGTATAAAACTATAGTATACATATCCTTTCATATTCTAAGTTAATTCAAAAGATTTTTCACTTAAATGATTAATCCTTCGAATAAAAAAGCATTCCTTTTATAAATTCAGATTTTTAAATATAAAAAACAATATGACAGTTTCATGGCATAATAAGCATTAACTAGCAACTAGTCGAATTTACTCCTAGTATAGGTGATAAAGTAGAAACTGAAATTTTATATGATATATATTGTTCACATACATTTTTATTCGAGCGCTTTCCCAAAATTTTAAAGGAAAATTAAGCATTAATTAATTTTATATGAAATCTTCTCGATGTTGTTAAATTCTTCGAAATACTTGTATTACAATAATATTGTATTTAATGTCGTGAAGATTCCTTCAGATAACACCAGATTTTTCATAAAGGTTTTCTAAGAAATATTGTTTAATTATACGTGATAATCAAAATAATAGATAATGTTCTTTTAGAATATTTATAAGGAAAACAAAATGTATTTCATTGCATATATTTCTGTCTTATAAAATCAATATTCAGATGTTCGCGAAAAGAATATGAAGTTATGTAATTTCATATCAAATCTGTTGCTTGATATATGATACATTTTTAATAAAATGGCTGCAAGAAAATAAAATTCTGTTCCATACACGTTAGACTATTTTTCTATATTTTAAACCGCATGTTTTTCACTAAAATTTTGTAACAATATACGGTACTATTTAACTTGCGCAATGCACAATGGTGTCGTACAATGTCAGGTAAAAACGCTTAAAGGAAAATGAAATAAAGTTCAGATTCTCTTTTAATAAAATCTATGATAACGAGTATTTACGTAAATTTTCGCAAAAAAGTAGGTACTCTTTAATTAGAGACGAGATGGGAGCTAAAATACTAAACAAAGTTAAAAATATATTACAACGTAACATACTTTTTAACAAAATATGAAATTGTAATTTTGATAATTCATTATATTATTAGTCCAAAGGGGCAATTTGCCCAGAAGGACTATTAATTTCCTTTTGGCATTTCGCGTTGATGCATTGCAAGCGTTGTTTCACCTTTCAGATTGTTGCAACCAAATACTATTATCGCCCTGTATTATATTAAAAAAAATTAAATAATGAAGTATCTTCATAAATGTACGTATATTTTTCTCACATTGTGGTAAAACAACGGTACCTAGAGCCATTAAATATTGAATAACGTAATCCTCCTGTGAATATGGACACCCGAAAGCCCAAATTTGAAATTTGGAATATGTTTTATTATCGATTTCATATTTTGTATAACTTGACGAATTTTTGATTAACAAACTCAAGGATTTCAAAGAGAGCAATGGCAACGTTGTACAGAAAAAATATTTTTATCTCCAGCGCTCGAGAGTCTGTATCGGAAATTCTAAAGATATGCTCATTTTAAAAATTTTTTTGCGATAGATCTTGACCTGAATTTTATGGTTTAAACGCGAAGGACATGATATTTAATAAATAAAGGTAACACACAAAATGTAAAAAAAACGCCCGTTCGGACGTATTTTAAAATCTGACACCTTTCAGGCCTTTTTATTTTTATACTGTATTATCATTCCCATTAATAAATTAAACAATACAGTTAAAAATAAATTAGCTAAATTTTTTGAGCCATAATATAATATACATAGAAACTGAACACATGGGAATCGAATTATTATCACCTGAGGTTGAGGTATGATAGAATACTCGGACATGGCAAAGCAGAGGAGAGTTAAGCGGAGGATTGTCTTCATGGAGGACGTTCTGGAGGGAAATTAGCTCGTATGTACCTTACACATTCACATTATTCAAGTTACAGATGAGAAAAACCACAAAAAGCAATCTTCCGTGCGGTTCCATTGGCATTCGAAGCACCAGTACGTAACATTAAAAATGGTAATTTTAATTCTCTTAGAATTATGATTAAGCATCTAGTATACTACAAAAATAAAATTTATAGCGAAATAGAGTTATAAAAACCTAATAATACTTACAGTAAAAAAATTAAATTAAGGCTTGTAACAATCATACTTGAAAGAGAAAAGAAATATTAAACGCATACTCTTAAAAATAAGTGCTTTATTTATACCCCAAGCGACCAAAAGTATGAAATATGAAGGATTAAATCTCATTAAAATGCCTTCTTTTTTTTCAAAAATAAAATATCAAATTAAATTTTAGAAAAACCATTATATTTGGCAAAAGCGCAATTAACTTAACAATAAACTTTAGCCCTTCGAGGTTTTACCCTCAAAAATGAATTTGAATTTTTGTTAAAATTTATTTTATGTCTCCAAAATCTGTCTTTAATTTAGCCTTTTAAGATTCTTTTTAAACTGGTTGAACTGATCGCATTTCCTTATTAATAGCACATAAATACATTAAAGCATCAGCTTTGAAAATTCCTTTTTTTAACGAGATTATTAAAAGGAATGCTAAAAGTCAGTTATTCAATAGTTTTCTTCCAATTTAATTGTCTGATGTCTTATTACGATTTTAATCTTAAGGCGATGACTCGGAAAAAGAATTGAAATGCAATGCATTTGATAAAAAAACTAGATAAATAAAACAGAAATAAGTTAGTTACAATGGTAAGAAAATGGAAATTCAAGAATGTTCAGCTTACTTGACGTTGATGTGTATTTATTTAAAGGCATATTTGCTTTATTTTATTTTATTTTTAACTTTAAGTAGATTAAAGGTTTCCTATGCAGTATAGTTATAAAAGATTTCTACTTTCACTTTTAATTAAACTTGGTATAATTTTAATTTAAACTAACAAGTTTTCTTTCATGTTTTTTCCTCATCTTTATTCTCGTATCATCCAAACATGCGCAGAAAAATATCCAGCGAAGGTAGAAGAATCTGAGCAAGGCTAGCCAGAATTGGATACTTCTTTCAGTGATTGCTAGTTTATGAATAATATTTTGTACCCGAATGTTTGATCATAGCTAAGAAAGCAGTTTACCTAGCCAGGCAGATTAAACGTAACGTGCTTACACTTCTGTTGGTTAGAAGAATTTTCAGGGTTGAGATAATCTGCGGTAAATATTCAATTGACTGTTTACTATATTTTTAAGTAATAATTTTTTATGGTCAGACACTTATTGCTTAAGCATTCATCAGGAAGTTGGCCGAAGTCTTAAGTTTTTCATCCTTCTCATCACACAGAACATTGTCTAGAGTGTAATGTAGGAAGTAACCAATAATAAACTTGCAGAAAGGGGGTATTATAACATACATGTCGTCCAAATCTACACGGAAATTGAGCCTATAATCTCGGGTTTTAAGTGCAGTCAGCCTTCACAAAACACTACAGCCTCAAAAGCGGATTGAATTTATGTAATCTCAGGCAATAAAAAAGCAATTGCCTAATGTAAACTTTTACAGTTTAAAAATTAGCAAAATTAAATACTATAGCTGATCTCAATGATAAAAAATATAGAGATTTATTTTGATATTCCTGATTCAAAGATGCCGATACGGTCTTTTTAGTTTTCGTTCAACCTACACGTACCCAGGGAGACTTTTCAATTTAATAATATTATTTTTCAATGACATAACTCTTTTATACGTCTACATAACACTTATTTAAGCAGTTCAGGACATCTAGTAAGGCCTTAATCCACATATACTGAAACATCTCTTCAGAAAAGTAGTAACACATTCAGAAAAGTAGTAATAAAAATAGTATTATATGGAGCAGAAATATGCGCACAATATATGATCGAAAGAAAAAAAACAACTAAAGGAAATTCAGCGCCCCTTTCGCCTTCGAATAATATCCTATAGAACTATATCCAACTCAGCAATTTTTTAACTAGCGGGAATGCGCTCCTTTTGCATCACAGCATAGAGATAACATTTGCAAAAAGTTACCTTAAGACTCAGTAAACATCATAACATAAAAGAAAGAAAAGCACAGAACGCAGAAAATATGAATCCACATATAACTGTTATGAAAGATATCTAACAACAGTTATAAAACTCGGATGTTACAATCCAAGACACAAAGACCTAAGAATCACATATGTTTATTTATACTTGTGGTCTCCAAAGTAGAAGCAGAAAGTGAATATTTAATGTTTATAACTACTTTGCCCATGTTTAATTTAGTAGAAACTTGTTGAAATATGTAGCGACTTATCGCTGGGTCCAAGTGTGTAAAGGAAAAGTCCAGAAAAGGGTGAAACTCACCCTATATTATCTCAACTAAGAACACAGAAGGCCCGTCTCTCGCGCTTGCAGAAAGCCTTGACTTTAATTTCAAACACAAGAAAATAAAATAAAAAACTAATCTAATGCTAAACTAAACGGCCGAATGTAGTTAGCTTTAAACAACGAAGTAGCATGACGCCAATTACGCGCCACTAAGGACTCCTAAGCTCTTCTGATGAAGTAAGAGAAACCTTTCTTTAAGTTCTCTTTCTACGTCATTATACAACGCCATACTAAAAACGTATTCTGGTAGGTGGGAAAATAGAATAGACAAAAATTAAAATAGCTATTAGAAACTTAAAACAACCTCTGCAAATGTGTCTATATTTTTCGAAAAACTCATTAAAGTAAAATAATTCTAAAACTAGCTTATAAAATGAAAATAGTATATTTCAACCTGGAACGCTTTGCAGTCAAGATTGGCCTTATATACTGCACTGAAAATAATCTGAAAAATATTAAAATATACACAAACCGTCAAACTGCAATACTAGCATTGAAAACTATAAAACATAAGTCACCATAACTACAACAGTTTTTTACATTAGAATATCTGATGCAGATATTCACCCCAAAATACAGGGTGTTTATGAAGTCCCGGACCCATTTTGATGTTTAATAACTCATAAACTAATGAAGATATAAACAAACTTATGGCATTTATTGATGAAATAACTTATTTATTTTCCTTTTCAGGTTTGAATATCTTTACTTTTGTAAATATCGTCTGCGCGTGTGGTTAATTTCAGATAATTTCATTTTCCAGTCTAAATATCTGTACTTTTCTAAATATCGTCTGCTTATTAATTGCATTTTTCTCTCTTTTGTTCTTGGCAACTATTGGCTATTATTATAGGCCTAGGAGGATGGCCTTTGCAGCAAATATGTTAAGGAGGATAGAAGATGATGCTGAATTTCTGAAGCGCATAATGTTCTCCGACGAAGCATCCTTTCATCTTTATGGCATCGTTAATCACCATAATGTGCGCATATGGGGATCTGAAAACCCCCATGAATACCATGAGGCACAAAGGGATTCCCCAAAGGTTAATGTGTGGTGTGGACTAATGCACGACCGAGTCATTGGGCCTTTCTGTTTTACAGAAAAAGCGGTCTCATCAGTCGTATACGTAGACATGTTGGAAAACTTCGTATATCCACAACTAGAAGAGCTTCAGCAACATGTCGTTTTGCAACAAGATGGTGCACCACCTCATTGGGGTACCATTGTTCGTAGTTCTTTGAATGACCATTTTACAGGAAGAGGGATTGGGCAAGGAGGTCCAATTCCTTGGCCACCCAGATCACCTGATATAACGCCGCCGGACTTTTTCCTTTGGGGATTTGTAAAGGACAACGTTTACAGGAGGAGAGTGTCGAACATTGATGACCTAAAAGCCAGAATTACACTCGCAGTAGCCTCTGTGGATGCCGACATGCTTGCCGGTACCTGGCGTGAAATTGAATATCGACTTGATATTGTCCGTGCGACGAAGGGGGCACACGTAGAAGTTCAATGACAAGGGTCATGAAACGTTTTGAGTCTATCTAACCATTTATGTTATTAATTTTAATCTATCTTTATTATTTTATTAGTTATTAAACATCAAAATGGGTCCAGGACCTTATAAACACCCTGTATTTTGGGACAAAGCACAGGTAGGAATAACAGGAAATGAAGATGCGGATGAAGCAACAAAATCAGCAATAACTTGTAGGAATAATTTTAGATTTGCCTTGGCCGAAATCTCATCTCACTTGGAAATTGAAACAACTGTGGAAATAAGAAAGGCAAAACGGAATAAACTAGAAGACGTCTTTTTCATTCCAAGGCAATACGGAAAGAATTTCTGTTAATTATTGTATAAGCTGGTATCTAACAGGAGATAGACCTTTCCTTATATACTTCCAGGAAAGGAATATTGTATTCTGAAATACTTTCATATGTGAGTACAGGCGCTATCCAAATCCCTTTTTCATCATTTGCTTGCTAACGGGTAAACTAACGGGAGACTCCCACCTCTTCTAAATGTATATAACTGCGAAAGGCTTAACTGTTTTAAATCTTTGCATATCTTTGAAAGTGCGAAAGACACCAACTGTTCTAAATTATTGTAAATGCGAAAGGAACCAGCTGTTCTAAATTTTTTACAAGTGAAAGGCACCAAATACTGTATACTTTTATAAGTACAAAAGGCACCAAGAGTTCTAAATGTTTGTAAATGCGAAAAACACTAAATCCGAAGCGTTTTTCAAGGAACGCGGAAAGTCCCTCATGTGTTGCAGCCTAAGTAATTAGTGCAGTTGGACTGTACCTATATTACATAACTGGGTGTCTATTGTACTTCAATCTGACATGTACATTTTCAAAAGTTTCACATTCAGTTTTGTTTTCAGATTTAATTCAAATGCATGGTCGAACCCTGTTTCCTTCGACTACTCACACAGTTTCAGAGGTTACAACTGTAATGTAAATAAAACTCAAAAGACATCAGTGATAAATATCCATGAAGTAACCATTCATCATGTGAAAAAGTTCAGTTTAACACATATATGTCCAAAACTTGAGACATTCAAAAATGCCAAACACGAAGTAGGAGTTTTCAATTATCAATTCCAAATAATTAAAAACTGAGCACTTTTATTCAAGGATTCAAGGATTGAATTCATTATTTATTTTCCTTTAATAGCTGACTGACTTACTGACCACATTTGGTCAAAACAAAGTATTGTAAATATATTTTACGGTACAATAAACCTAGAAGTCATTCTATTAATTAAGCGTATACTTTTCGTTCACTTCTAAATGAAATGGTCTTTCTAACAATAAAATATAGAAAATGGCTTATCAATCTTTTGGGAATTTTCTTCAGCATAAAATTCTGTCTGAATCAACGCGAGTTATTTTATTCGAAATAATAATAATAGGTTCAGCAATTCAAAACAATAATTGATCGTTATATTGAAAAATAAAAAAAAACTGAATTTTTTTTATTCTTTTCACTAGAATCTAATCTCTGTTTACTCATTGTTCTACGTTTGATGAATGTTGCTTTGTTATGGTAATGACAAAGTACTTTTGAAATTACACGGTTGAATATCAATTATTTCTTTCTTTTTCCTGAACTAATTAACGGAAATAGTGAATCTAAAATGAGAACTCAGCTGAATGCTAAATGAGTTCTTTTATTTGGATTACGTAATTTGCGTGTGATGAAAGAAATGCAAGTGAAAAAATAATGTATTGTTGAAGAACATTTTTTATCATCTTATTTAGACTTTCGAGTAGATTCCTTTTTCATCTTTACTTATTTAAGAAAAAAAAACATTCCATCATCTAATATTTTTTATGAGATGAAAAATCGATGATTTCTGTTTTTGTCATGCAAAAAGATGTTATCATTTTCTATGCAAAGTTCTATGAGTGCATTAGTATGCGATGATACTATATTTCAGGTTTTGTGCTCATGATTATGAAGAAACTTCAGTAATAAATGATATTCACGTTTTGTGGTAAATGCTATTAACATTTTATGGAAGTTATTTATTTAAATTATTCTCTCTATACAAACTGAAGTTTTGCATAGAATTTTCTTAAAAAAACTGTTGGTTAGATTTAATGCCATATGCTTTCTGTGTTATTGAATATACCTACGAAATTAAATTCGAAAAGAATTTATGCAAATTATATTTTACGCAGCTAAAATATTTTTAAATGGATTTTAAAAATACATATATTAAAATAGACTTTTCGTTAATAATTTAATCTTATTATTAACCTTATAATTATTTCTTTAATTTAGATATTATTTCGTAAGGTATTCGAATGATTAAATAATTTTAACATTAAATAAATACCTTTTATATAAAGGCGATGTTTTTATAAAACATAATTTTCTCTTTCTGTAAAAATTGGCCATCAGAATTAAAGGTTCGATTTACTTTTTAAGTTGTATGATATGCAACGCGTGAAATGAAAACATCCGCTTTGAGATACGTAGAACTTAGCATACGTTCTGCTTGGACGGGAAAATTTTAGTTTGGCATACAACAATTATTAGGAGGAGGACTCGAATTCGATGAGCCACAACTGTGTACACTGTACTTGTTCACATATTTCGAGACAGTATTACGAATGCCTATGAATATCACCAGGCCTATTGCAAATATTCAATAAACAATCCATGCTATATAACTGAATTTTTCAAGTGATTTTGCGTCCTGCTTCGTAAAGATTTTGTAAATTCATTAACAATGAATTTTAGGAAAGTTTAGAAGAGTGAAGCAGTGAAGAAAATTGTTACCATCATCATGGAGGTAAAAAAGAAAATTCCTAAAGAGCATGAAGATTTCATGCGTATATTCGGAACTTGGCTTTGCATATCGTATGCCGAGAACAGTGGTATGTGTGATTAACCGAAGATGCTTTTGATCTGGTTTGCAGATAACATTTATGTATAGTATAATGCGCAGTGCTTCATCTATGTACAATGTACACTGTAAAAAAAGTGGGTCAATTTTATAGCTCCCGTTCTATCGAGCCGATTGACGAAATTCAAATTGCACTTTTTATGTCTCGAAAGCGCGACTTAGGATATATATTATATTTCTATATACCATTTTTCTAACATTTTGACGCAAAATCGCACTTTTTTCTGATATAACATACCAAATCGTTCTCATATTTCGATTTTACGAATCAAATTATGCCAAACTGCCAAGTTTTGTAAAATTCGCACGAGTAGGTTTTAAAAGATTAGCTTTCAAAGTTTTAGCTCCTCCATGTTAATTGAATTTCGTATATATTTATTAATATCTCTATTTTTACTAAACTTATTTAATTCTTCCTTTCATATTTCGAAATTTAAGTTCATTCCAAATAAAATTTAGCCATTTTTATTATTTATTTTTAAAATTTGTATATAATTTTTATAATTTTTTTGAAAAAAAAATTGTATTATAACCTATAAAATTTTTACCATCGTCTTAAAGCAGATGTATTTCTAAGCATACCTACAAATACCTGAACTGGTGTTATAAATTTTCAACGATCATTCTGATTATAAGCTTAATTTTTAATGGGCATTTGTCCCAGAACAAAGTAATGTCAAACTCATAGGCTTGCTGTAGTCAGCCAATGCCAGATAACCCACGAAATCCTTGTTTAAGTTTCGCTTGGGAATTAAAAATTGGAATGGAGAGAAATCAGACATTTGTGTCGAAAGATTACAGCACAAATTATATAAAATACGGCACACTTTTTTATAGAACGGCAATGTGACGATTTATTCACCAGCTACTAATTTATGCTTATGCGAAAGAGAATGAATATCATTGTAATACAAAAACAGCTATTAACTTATCCTTGTGCTATCTCTCCGGGATCAACTATCTCAAAATTCTAAACTGAGAAAATTTTCAGTCAAAATTTCAGACAGAAAAGTTTTAATATTCTTTCTTCAGGATGCAAATTTGGTACAAAACATTACACCTAATTTCAGAATACCTTCGAAATCTTGATTAAAAGAACAAAAGCCCGTAAACTCAAAGTGAAATGATTTCTTCTAACTCATACAGTTCCTGTTCAAAATCTGGGATTATATTTATTTATTGATTGATGGATGCTTGACCTTAATTCATACTCATTTATTTATTGATTCATATTATGCAGTAATTGATTCATATTATGCAGTAATTGATTCATATTATGCAGTAATTGATTCATATTATGCATCATATTATACAAGTAAATGTAATTGCTATTGAAAGAAATGAATACCTGCTCCAAAATTAATTACGTAAAATAAATAATAAGAAGATAAATTACAATTTTTGCCAGTTTAACTGCGCTTTATTCATGTTTCTTTTGGATTTAAATCAGATCCATTCTCAATCGCTTAAGTTTCTGTTTAGCTGAGAAACTGCGTATGAGGGCAATGTATGGTAAGTTTCAGCTTTCTTTCTTCTGCTGCACGTAAACGGTACTGGCAAAGAAGACACACATATACAGTAAATTTTACATGGAAAAGTGCAAATTTAGTGGTACCGCACTCTTCGTAACATAGCTAGGAATAGGCTCATTTAACTTTATACTTATCTTATCATTTATGTTTTCGTATGATTATCTTGTAACAAGCAAAACAATGTAATCATATAATTAATTCTCTTGATTAAAAGAAAATTAACATTTTATTTACTGTTCCTCTTCGCGTTAGATTAATCTAGATACAGGGGGTATAAATGTGATTATACCCATTTCTAATAGATGTTGAAAATACTGGTTGCATGCAACTGATAATGGAAACACTTTGGTTTAAAAATGTTAACAACATCGTGTAATAATTAGTATGTTACAGTTACTTTAACTGTAAACAATTGTTGTTTGTGCCTCATTAAAGTATCATTTTGTACTGCAAAAGCAGCAATTGTGGGAAATTTACTTCATTATTTATTGCAAAGGAAATTTCAGCAGAAACATAGTATTTGCTATTGGAAATTTATGTCGAAAGTGCTGCGTGTAATGCATGTCTACTTGTATTTAACACATCTTATACGGCTTTATTTGCAGTATGTTACATCTAATACGGCGATTAACATGATGCATCTAATATTCGACAGTTTCGACAGTTTGAAGGATATATTTTGGTACTCATGACGGGAAACCATAGAAATATTTCAGCTGCTACAATCAAGTCAGACAAAATTGAGATTCATTGCGAATAACATTTAATCAGTTTTAATGAAGTACTGAATGCCCAGAATGTTCACCTAAAACATCTGGATTATTTCAAAGGACACGACAAGGCTGTCTTCCAACAAGTTTTCAGATGTTACATGAACAGAAAGAGAAATGTCAAAGAAATTTCAGAAGCACTTCTTTGAAACATGCTACTCCTTCCGCTGTATTTATGTTATTGCTCCTTCAGATTGTTAATCCATGCAGAACGGCTTTTCTGGATAGCCTATCAATTTTAACTATGACATCAGAAACTGATTTGACTAGGCTTTTTAAAATTTTCAGTTCTCTAAATGTTTCTAATATTACAGTAATTTAAATTCCCAAGCTGTTCTATATAACTGGAGTTTACTACATATAAAGAAAAAAAAGAAATTTTTAAACAAATCACACACTTTCGTCTTTCACGGAATCTGTTTCCCGATAGGCGAATACTGTAGATTTTAACAGAAAATATTTTGAATAAATATTTCTTATTTTCATTTAACTCCGAAAAGAAAACATGTGCTTTTATTTACTCAAAAAAGAAGGGGAGTTCATGTTTACATAACAGAAGATTAGATATTTTGTATCTCCACTTCCTTTTCATCGAAGAAAATCATTTTATGACTTTTTGGAAATTCAAATATAAGGAAAAATTCGATAACATTTCTATACATTGTAAAGACATTAGGTTATTTAGAAGCAGAAGACATGAAAAGTGAGCCCTCACCGGGACTCGAACCACGGACCAATCGAACATGCGCTGAGTGTGCTGACCACTACACCACGAAGGCATGCTAAGAAGGCGGGAGAAATACATTATATACGCCCCCTTTTAACGGGGATTAGGGAACCCAGTCGTCAAATCATGGTGGTGGAGAATCATCATCCACCACCCTTTTAGTTCGGGCGCCACTGTGGAGACATTAGTATTTTTCGAAAGCATGAGAGATGAAAAATGAGCAATGCCCTCGAAGACGCTCGAACCATGGACTTCTCGAATACGCGGCGAGTGTGCTGAACACTACACCACAAAGACATGCTAAGAAGGTGGGAGAAATACCTTATATACTTCCTCTTTTAAAAGGCGACTGGGGATTAGGTGACCGAATCGCCAAATTCTGGTGGTGGAGAATCATCATCCACCACCCTTTTTAGTTCGGGCGTCACTGTAGAGACGTTAAGGCATTTTTTGAAAGCAGGAGAGGTGAAACATGAGCAATGCCCTCGCCGAGACTCGAAACACGGACTCTTGGATACGCGCCGAGCGTGCTGACCACTACTCCACGAAGGCATGCTAAGATGGTGGGAGAAATACCTTGTAACATACCTTAGGGTATCATAAGTTATTCATTTAGGAGGATAACCGCAACAAATATTAATAGCACTCTGTGAATCAAACTATAAAGTCTGCATTTTTCGAATTATCAAAAAAAAAAAAAATGATGCAAAGATAGTAATAGAAGGATATTTAAAAAAGTGAATGTACGTTCTAAGAACACCCTTTATTCCTACATTTTCTAATGCGATATAAAAGAAAGTAAACTTTTCTTAAAAAAGGTAGAGAAAGAAATAATTTTCTCATCGATCTTTTTCTTTGTCCTTTCCCATCAAAATTCCTTCGGACGTAACAAAACAAAGAAACAAATTTCCTGCTACTCTTGACATCCTCCCTTGATGAAATTAAGGACTTGCCCAACTTCGCTAATCATATTTGCGGTCGTTTAAAGGGATAATCTCTCTCTTACCCTTTCTTTCTCACCTTAGTAAGACATTTTTTTTATGTTTCCCTCGTATGTCTTCCTTCAGTGGTTCTGTAACTAAAGAAGGCAAAGAAAACGGAATTCTAAGCTGAACATTTAGCGTTAAGTTACAGGTATGTTTTAATTTTTCTTTCTTATAGATTTACGTAAGTAATGGTGTAGAATTCCCTAAAAATAAAGTTGAATTCGTAAAATATTGATTTTTTATGAGTTAGAAAAAATTAGAAATGCTTCATAAATTACTTAGAAAACACATATACTTGACAATGCGTCCAGTAGATCTTAATGAAACTAACTGATAAAGTTTGGAAATTGGATAACTGTTTCCTTTTAAAGAAAGTAAAATTAAATTTTTTTCGAATTTATTTACAAGTGTTTAATTTTTTTGTTACCTTCAATAACATAAAATAATAACACAGTATATTACATATATTTAGGAAGCTATTAAATCAACTTTTATAGATATCTATCCGCATTCAAAAAATTTAACTTGCGAATGGGCAGCTTGACTCTTAGATTTCAAGACATGTGTAGTTGATAAATGCTAATGGAAAAGAATTATCAGAAATAGTAATTACGTTTACACAGCTGTAAACATGAAAAAGGTGCATTACGCTCGTCGAGAATAGAACACCGGAACTTCCTGTTGCTATTCGTACGTACTTTCAATTATACTATTGCACAAGTAAGGCACCGAGTTATAATGAGAAAATACCTTACAAATATGCGTCACACACAGATTGGCCTATTAGTTTTAGCTTACACTGGGAATCGTTGGGTAGACATATTAAACGCGGCTTTATTAAAGGTAGATTAAAAAGAAACGTGGCGACATTTGCTAAATACTGGCTTTTCACAAGGAAGGATTATTTTTAGAGCATGCAGTGTAGCTACAGTAAACTAATTTGAATGGCTGTTAAGTGTGTTTTATATTATTATTTGTGTGTTCACTTTAATATTTCACTACGTTACTTTTTCGTAATAAAAAACTCAATATTTTAATTATCTTTTCAGTTATTTATTTATCAATTATATGGCTATGCATATTTTAGTTTGCATTGAAAATAGGAATCTAGTCTGCTGCATTTTGTAATTACTGCAGTGTGTTACAACCCTAGGTATATACGGTATTTCTCCCGCCTTCTTAGCCTGCCTTCATGGTGTAATGGTCAACACACTCGACGCATATTCCAGAGATCTGAGGTTCGAGTCCCGGGGAAGGCATTCCTAATTTTTCATGTCCCCTGCTTTGAAATAACTCAATATCTCTACAGTGACGCCCGAACTACAAAAGGTGGTGGATGGTGATTCTCTACCACCAGAATTTGAGATTGGGTCGCCTAATCTCCAGTTGCCCTTTGAAAGGGGGAGTATATAAGGTACTTCTTCCGCCTTCTTAGCATGCCTTCGTGGTGTAATGGTTAGCACACTCGGCGCGTATTCGAGAGGTCCACGTTTGAGTCCAGACGAGGACATCGTTTTTTTTCACAGCTCCTGTTCCAAATAACCTGATGTCTCTACAGGCATTTTATATAACTGGAGTTTATTTCATGCAATGGAAAACGGATTACTAAAGAAATTACATACTGATGTCCTTAATTAATCTTTTTTTTCTCTTTAAGAAAGTGAAAAAAATGAGAATCCTCTTTTCAGAAAAGACTATTAAGAATAATTCTGAAAACATATCTTATTATTAATTTTAATAAAAATTTAGCAAAAATATGGATTATCCTAAAATGTAACATAACTTGCGAAGTATTCTAGATTTTGAATATATTCTACAAAAAGGCTCAACAAAGTGCAATGAAAAACATCTGGCAAAAAGAACACTACTTAAACGTTTGTTAGCATTTAAAGGGAATACATAGGTTTGAAGAATATTTGATAAGTATTTCAAAATTAATGAAAATTATAAAATAATATTTATCTTTACAAAGTCACGAAGTGATGTATTTAGAGGCTGAATGTACTTTCCATAATTTTAAACAGAGCAACACAATAACATACTTAGTTGCGCAGAAAGTACCAGGAAATAGATACCCACTGAAAAAGATACAGGTCTTTAGCAATTTTTAAAAGCATCAGAGATAGTGGGATGTTATAGTGAATTTAGGGGTGTAGGGGTCATTAGGTTTTTTTTCTGTTAAGCAGGAGATGTGAAAAAAGTGCAATGCCCTCGCCGGGAATCGAACCTGGATCTCTCGAATACGCATCGGGTATGCTACCGTTACACCACAAAAGCATGCTGGAAGGAGGGAGGAAATATCTTATATATTCCCCCTTTTAAAGGGCAACTGAGGATTAGGGGACTCTAGTCGCAAAATATTGGTGATGACGAATTATTGTCCACAAGATTTTGGCTCGTGCGCCACTGTTGTCATTAGACGTTTTTGTGAAATAGGAGATGTGAAAATATGCAGTGCTCTCGCCCTGAATCGAACCTGGACCTCTGGAATACGCGTCGAGTGTGCTATCGTTACACGACGAAGGCATGCTGGAAGAAGGGAGAAATATCTCATAAGATGCAAAATTGTTTTTGAGATAAGGGGATCTCTGCTTTTTCGTTTTAAAAACTTAGCTCCTTTATTTAAACAAAGTAAAGGTTAGATTTTACCATTTATTAATAATTAAGTGGCATTCCTTTTTCATCTGATGCTTCTTAGGTTTGGTATTTGATGTCTTTAAGCAAATTTAACTCAAAAGAAAACATTAAATATTTAGTGCTGTAGTTAAAATTGCATCAGAAAAATTTTAATATATAAATATTCGGAAAGCATATTTATATATTAAAATTGAAACAGTTTGCATGAAATCAAAGATCAAAGAACTGTTTGAATTTTTTTTAATCTGCACAGTACACGATACAGAGCTGAGCATTTCACATTCGTAGAGTAAAACAGTATACAATACTCATAACACTCAACACGTTACACTCAGTTCAATTTTATGATATTTTAAAATTCTCTGTTCAGCTAAAAATTTTCATATAAACAGTTCCATTTTAGCGAATCAAACATTTAGCATATCACATGGGATCAAAAATGTTTACAATTTGAATGTTTGTTTTGCTTGCAGTTTCCTTTACGGCTCTATGTTTTTAAAGATAAGCCATTCATGAAAAATAACTTACCTCTGCTGGAAATGCATGGTGACCAACTTTGTGTTCAGATCCTTGGTTATCCGTGCGACCAAAATGCAAGTGGATTTCTTGAACTCGATAATTATACGAAAGTGGTCCTCCACTGATGTTAACAACAGGGGCTTGAAGACCAGAATCAACTCGAAAAACAACTCCGTGTCCAGTATTCTGTATAACACCATTCACCTAATAAGAAAAAAAAAGTTACCCTTGTTAATGAATTTATCCATGCAAATTTATACGGGATAATTAAGGATATGTTTTGCTTACAAATGCTTATTAAATTTATGACTGGTTTGTAGTAACTTTAGATTAAGTTTTCCATAAATTTTGATTTTAATATTATTTTAATATACGGTTTGCTTAGTTAATATCACAAAAGCAATATGATTTAGATGAATATGTTATGTAGTAATCTGACTTCATGGAAGGTTAATTATTACTGAACTTTTGTTTGGATATCATGAAAAGAAAGGCGAGAAATTTTTGCTGTTACAAGCGCAAGGAAAAACAGATAAACAAAACGATAGGAATAAAGCATTCCTATCCCTTTTCAGTTTCAGGTAACGTAACAGAGATGACTTCCTGTCATTCAATCGTTCAATCAAGAGGGTCAAGGAATTCGTTCAATCAAGAGGGTCAAGGAATTAAAACTCCTCGGCCTCATCTTTAATGAAAACTTCACTTGGATTCCTCATCTGCAAGCTCAAAGGGTGAAGGCCACCAGCATTGCGAATAAAATTAAAAATATGCAGGGCAAAGATTGGGGAATACGACACCACATCCTCAAGACAATCTACAAGACAGTAGTTGAAAAATTAGTTTTGTATGGGGCAGCTATTTGGGCCGTACCCATGACTACAAGGAAATTAAACTTACTCAATAGCATCCAACGACCTTTCGTCATTGCTATAACGAAAGCATACAGGACAACGGCCACAGCAGCAGCAGCGGTTCTAGCTGGACTTACTCCCCTGCCAATAGCGGCATTACAAGAGGCAACTGCCTCAACTGTCCCGCTACTTAGGAAGTCAGCATCATATAGAGGAGCTACATTTGCCCCATTAGACTTTGAGAACAAACATTGTCGGCTTAAAGTTCATCCTGCTAGTTATGGGATAGGCATTCATGCCCATACCTCTGTATCTCGGGAAATACGAGAAAGAGATGCAAGACACGCAAACTCCATCAGCATATTCACTGATGGTTCAAAAATTAACGAAGAGACAGGCTGCGCTTTTATTATTAAACGTCGTGAAGAAGTTTTAGGAACATGGAAAGGTTACCTTGGGGTCAACAGATCTGTATTCCAAGCAGAAGCAGTAGCATTGCGTCAGGCTATCACAGCAGCTATGAATTCTGTTGATCAGGAAGTTTGCATTTTCTCAAATAGTCAGTCATCAATCTTCGCTCTTCGTGATCCATTCCATCCGTCGCCGATAATAGCAGATATGCAACGTCTGCTCAAAGAAAATGCGCATAATCGCAATATCCAGATTTTATGGATTAAAGCGCACGCGGGCCACAGGGGCAACGAGGATGCAGACACTTTCGCAAAAGAAGCTGCGAAGAATATCGGTGGGCAGGATATCATGATTCTGCTTCCAAAATCTTACCTGAAGCGAGTTTGCCGAGTTAAAGCTCAGCAGCAATGGCAAGAGGAATGGGATTCTATATAGCAAGGCCGTAGAACCCATGACTTCATTCACAGAGTTTCTCAAGATCGACTCATCTCAGCCCCTTTTCTTTCCCGCTTCATCACAGGCCAAGGACCATTTCTCCAGTATTTCTATGAAAGGGGATTAGCAACAACTGACCACTGTGTTTGTAATGAAGTTGGCACACCTGACCATTACGTTACGTCTTGTCCTCTCACTGAGGCATGGCACATGAGACTTCCTGATTCTGACATTCCCTATAAACGCTTCAGCAAACCTCAGGAAGCTCAAAAGCATTATGAACAAACTTGAAGCACTAGGACTGGATTTATGTAGTCCACATTAAAAATTTCGTGAGAATGTGTCGTCTTTAATTCGCAGAGATATAGAGTATGAATGCTTACTGGTTTCCAGTGGCTTCTGCAAGAGGTCCATTTTGTGAGTCAGTGCGCAAAGTAACATTAGGCTGAGAGTACGAAACATATATGTAAATATGATAAAATAATCTTTAAATGTAAATGGTATATATATGTATATTTGCAACAGGAACATTTCAAATTCTGCATAGGTATAGTAATGTAAATATATGTGTATTATAAATAGAATAATGTATTGTGTAGGACAATTTGTATAGTGCCTAGTTATATAAATATATAGTATTGTATCTAATATTGCTAGTAATCATTGTGTATAAAATATAGCAACGAGGTTTGTAAAGGTGTCTAAAATACAGTCCAATGTTCAGTGTAATGTGTATCGTAAAATTTATAGTGTATATATTATAGTATATATTCAGTGTTTTATATATAGCAATGCGCAATGTAAGCAGGAGAATATATAATTACAATGTTATTTTTGGTATGCTTTCGAAGTACCGCAAAATTTATGCAAAAATGAGCTGTTGGCATAATGTTATTCTACTAGAAGTAGTATGGAATATATTATGCCTTCAAATCTGTTACTTGTATTTTGTATGCTATAAGTACGGCATAAAATAACCTGCCCATGATTTATCCATGTGTGTTTCTGTATTATGTAACTTGCTTTTTATTTGTGATTTTTTTTAAAGAATTTTTTATCAAAATCTATGTCTTTTAAAATCACGTTATGTATTATATAATCAAGTCATGTCTCATTTCATCAATTATACTTTTAGGAAATTATGTTAAATTTATAATTAATTGTCAAGAGTTATAGTCATTATAATATGTAGCATAGAATATACATTGCATTAAGTTTAGCATTGTGTCTAAAATGTATTGTGTATTGAGTGTAATAACGAGTATGGGTAGCAATGTGTTAAATGCAATGTAACCGAAAGAATATTTAATTACAAAATTATTTCTGACATATTTTGAGAGAAGAAAAAAATTTATACGACAGTGAACTTTCAGAATCTATTATTCAATGTAGTGGTAAATATTGTATATGTGTTATAGCGTAAAGTTTTTGTGTTATAGAAAGTATAATGTATCAAGCGCAGAATAATTTAATACTTTGCCCTTGTATGGCCATGTAAATTGTCTCGATTTCGAGGTGTTGCTCTAGATAGTTGCGGAATCCGGACGATACCCGATTAGTCTATGTAAGCCGTTCGGGTGTCCGGATCTGCTTTCACCTGTCACCTGTCGTTCAATCGTTTCAGAGAGTGGGGGATAAGTGAAAAAGAAGATTACTGGCTTGAAGGTAAATATTTCCTTGAGTGTGATTATTAAATAGCTAGAAAGCGTGAAATTAGGAAATTTTGAAATACGTAGGAAAAGCAATCATTGTGAGGTTTGATCTATATGCGGTAACTTTATGAAAATTTCCTTTACTAAATATGATTCCATTTTATTGTTTGGCTTGGTTTTTAATTTGGTTCAGAAATAAAAAGCAGACAGATTGTTTGCAGGGCCTATTTTTTGAGTCATTTCATCCAATGCTCTGGATCACTTGTGCGGATGAGAGTTAAAAGCATGTTACTCTCCCTCACTGCAGATGGAGTAGACTAAGTGCTTTGCATAATTTTAATTATCTGAGCACTCCTAATTGGTGTGATAAAATGTGGTATGCCATACTCTACGACCAATGTAAGTAATTGCGTGAAAAGGCAGTTTTAATTACTAAATAGATGAAGCGATAAATAGAAAAATATTGAAGAAGACTATTGGAAGAAATCAGAAAAGGGAAAGGAAGGAGAAAGCTGGTGAATGGGACAGTCTTAGAGGAATTTTGATGCTATGAGGAAACGAAGACGGAAAAGAACATCAAAAATTAAAACTAAAGTCGGAAGATAGTGATATGAGGATTGCAGAGATTATCCGATTTTTATTAATTACAATGGAGGGAAGATTTACCGACGATGTATCTACTCGCGAATAATGAGTAACTGATATGTAACTGATTGTTAATTTGGTTGTGCTCGAGACAGTTCTTTGCGTTATAACTTGTATAAGATAGAAACAAATTGGCAAATGGAATATATTTTATAAAATAGAGAAAAGGAGCAGAATAAAAAGAGACAGAGCGAAAAAAATGGTGTGATGACAGAGTCTACTCTTATATTAGAAGGCACTGATTCTAAGAGTTGCTGTTCACCAAAGGTGAAGTGATGTACGAAGAAATGTTCAAACACATAAGCCAACGACATAAGCCATTTGACGACATAAGCGCGACCAGTGGGTAGTGTTTCTGTCTATTGCATCTTATTCAGGGTTTGCGCTCAGAGAGGATTCCTATTTGCGCCTTCCGTACGGAGTTTTTTTCTGTGATTAGTTGTGACTAGATGAGCGACAGTAACTAGTATTTCTGTCTATGGCGTCTTATTCAATGACTGCCTCCAGAGTGTTTTCCCTAATTGAGATTAATGCATTCTTGAGTGATCTTAGTGGTTCGGACCTGCATTCTACCGCCCTGAAAGCGTAGCGTGTGCCTTCGAATTTTGCTGCTTCGGAAGATGTGTTATAAACCGCTTTTGGAAATGATAAATCTTGGTGTATTTGAAGTGGGGAAACTCGCCGGTTCGTATGATGTATACATTTGTTACTCGTCAGGAGCATGTTTTGGGAGGACGTGTTAAATTATAACCCAAACGATATGTCGTAACTATGTTGAAACTTTTGATTGAAGCCCACGTAAGTACATATCATTTCCTTTTAGCGTGTAGAAGTTATTTTATAACCTTTTAAGGCGAATGCACGGTTAATGCTAACTAGGTCCAGTTTTTTCTTCCTATGTCCGTTATGAATTTGAGTAACAAACTCAGTCATCATTTATATGCATTAATTAAAATCGCCGTAAAGAATTTAATATCGTATCAAATATTTACATATGTTACATTTGTAAGAAGTCAGTATTAAAATTAAAAATTAATATTTGTAATTAATATGCGTGTTGTTTATCTGTCTACTATAGTGTAGTTTTAAGTATCCAAAATTTTGTTTATCCATTTGTAACTGGGTTATAAGTCTGAATTTTAGTACAAGTCTAAGAAATCAAAAATAGTTATCAATTCAAACCTTAGTTTTCATTTTCCCTATATGATTTTTAGCAAAGAAGTAGGTAAACTTACGTGCATTTTGTTGGAAAGTTTATTGAATAAATGCCAATTTATTCACATGTCAAATCTGTAGTAAATATAATGCGTGTATATGACAGTTTTGTTAAAAAAGCATTTGTTCCATAGTAAGAGCATTGCTACCTATTTGAAAAAATTGATGTTTGAGCTGTTTTAAACGTAGTTAAGGTTCGAATTAAAAACTGAAATTTTGTTTAAATATTTCGAAAAAGAAATAAGAATCACATAAAAAATAAATGCGTGGAAACATACAAATTCATGTGCTTTTCTTTTACGATACTCATAAAGATAAATAACTCCACAGTGTAAAAAAACATAGCAAATGCTGTTTTATATGCTTTCAAAACATTGGCTGCAAACAGTTTACAAAATTCTAGACTGAACTCATTTATCATCATAAAATTTTAAAGTGTATTTAATTGACAAAGATAATTACCTTAAATGATTTACCTTGACAGCTTTTATTCATCGTGTTTTAAGTAATTCACTTATTAAACTCACAAAAATATATAGCGAAAGTTTCTCAGTATAGAACAACACTAAACAAATTACATCCATTTTCGTGATTATTTCTTGATTTATTTCTGATTCGCAGTCATTTAATTATAAATTTCCTTTTGAGTCAATAAGTGTATGTTGAGTAATAAGCATCGATCAAAAGTTGTGAGTTATGATTTTACTTTAGTTCGGGTTACGAAAGTTAAAGCTTCAACGCAAGCATATTGTTAAAAATATTAATAATAAGAAAGCGAGAAAACGATTTTATAAAATAAGATTTTGTATAAACCTCATGCAATAATTGATGAAATGAAAAGTAATTTATCATATAGCGTCATGGGAATAAGAGATTAAATAATTATCTCAATGAAATTTACCTACAATTTTAGACCATGAATCAAAACGTAAGGTGATCTTGAAAAATTTCTAAAGATAATAGCTTATAATTCTGACAACATAATTCGATTTATAGATTTTGTTATTTTTGTGCCCACCTTTTTGTTATTTGTGATATAAAATTCTAGATAAATTTTGTGAAAAGAATTTGTTAATTTCTTTTTCCCATGAAACAATATGATAAATTATTTTTATCTATTTTATTTAATTATTGTATGACTTTTAGATAAAAGCTTATTTAATAAAAAATATTTTTTTTAAAAATTATTTTCATCTTTTTAGAATAAACAATGAAACAGGTGAAGGAATTCAACTTGAAAAAGCTCTAAAGTAGATTTTTGACGATACATAATTTATGAAACATTAAAAATACAGTCGAACTTTTAAACACAATGTGATTAACTAAAATGCAGAAAATAAATAATAAAATGTTGTATTATGAAAAGTATTTAACTGAAAATATACCCATATAAAAAATCTGTGACACCGTTTATTCTTGAAGCTGTTGTACATGTGTTATTTTAGGTTTGAAACTGTTTTTAAATATCCAATTTGTTCGATTGTGGTTAAATAGGTTAAAATATTTTAAGTATTATTCTAAATACAAAACAGTTATCTTTATTCCATGTAGAAGTCTTAATCTATGATCAAGTTTTTTTCTACAATGAATAATTTCAAATTGTTAGTTTTAAGTTAAGTTAAAGAAATAGTCACATATCCAGTTAAATATTTCTTGAAGAAAGCTTTTATGGAATAAAATCTACGAGATATTTGAGACTAGTAGGCTTTAAATACTTGCGTAAAATCACAACTTCAGACCAAACATCTGCAAAACTAACTAATATTACTAATTAAGTCAAGTATGATAGATATATATATAAAATTTATCCCACGTGCTCCGAATAAAAAAAATCTGATATAGACAGCACATAACTTCCTTGTACGACGTATTGAATTATACACATTTTTGCTACATTTCATTTAAACGCATGTCTTCGAATTTCATTACAGACATATTCCTCAATTAATTAACTCCGGTCTCATTTCACAGCAAGGCAGAAATACTCAAAACATCTTCATTAAAACTGCAAAATACAGAAAACACATAAACCATCAAATAAGGTTAAAAAAAATTTAAAACATTACAATTAAAATTAGAGTTTTCCCACAAAAACAAATAACTCGGCCAGCGGGCAGGAAGATCAATTTTTCAATGCACATAACGGAAAATTTACTTTTGGTCCCACTCGGGAAAAAGACACTGAAGTTGGTGCAGAAACTGACTTAATTCACTATTGTACTAAGAGTTTCAATTTTAAACAAATAGTGGCCTCGTTAGGCGCAGTAGCAATAAAACATGTTTTAAATTGCAGATAATTCTGCAACTATTGCATGCAGATTAACTAAAGGCATAAGACCTTCAAGCGGAACATTAGAAGAACATCAATCAATCACTTTTAAAGCAAAAAATGCACGATTCACCAACATATAAGACTAAAATCCTGAGCTCACCAAGCCAGGTAACTGAGTGGGTACATACATATATATACACTCATGTCCAAAATTATCTTTACATACCCAAAAATGATGATATTCAATGAAATATCGAATCAATGTGATCCGTATTTGCAGGGAATGTGTGAAAACCAAGCCTAATTAGCATTATCCAATCAAAAGTAATCAAACGGTTTCTGATATGCAAATCTAGGCGTTACGTCATCCAAGGGTGAATCAAGCGCTTTGCGCAAACTGAATATTTGAGTGAATTTCTGCAACATAGCGTTTGATTTCAGTGTGTAGGGACTCAAAGCGGTTTGTTATGGCTTCGAAGTATCATTTGGAAGAATCTGTAAAGTGGCGAATTATCGGCCGTTTAGAAGCAGGGCAGTCAATCATGGAAACAGCCACATGTCTGAATATTTCAAGACAGACAGTCTCTAAGCTATGGAAACAGTTTCAAAATGATGGAAGTGTTGTAAGGAGGCCTGGACAAGGTCGGAAACGAATGACAACTGCTTCTGAAGATTGGTATCTGCCATTAACTGCCCGTCGTAACAGAAAGGCTACTGCTCGCCAGTTAAGTTCAGAGCTTGCAGCCGCCACTGGAACTGTTGCATCACGGCAAACAATATACAGAAGGCTTAATGAAAAAGGCCTTTATGCCAGACAGCCAAGGGTATGTGTTTTACTGTCTTCACAGAAAAAGAGGGATCGCTTTAATTGGTGTAAAGAACATCAAAACTGGACTGAACATCAACGGTCCCATTTTCTCTTTACTGATGAGTAGCGGTTTAGTTTAACTGGTGATTCTAAACGTGTTTACATCTGGAGGGAGTCAGGAACACGAAATGATCCCTCGAACATTGTGGAACGTGACCGTTTCGGTAGTGGAGGTGTGATGGTATGGGGTGGAATAATGATCGATGGACGTACGCCCCTACACGTGTTCAGCAGCGGATCTGTGACAGGCCAGATATATCGGGATGAGGTCTTAGATCCTTATGTAAGACTTTTCAGGGGTGCATATGGACCTGACTTTTTATTTATGGATGATAATGCCCGTCCACATCGAGCAAACCTCGTTGATGAATTCCTTGAAAGTGAAGACATTAAGCGAATACCTTGGCCACCAAACTCTCCTGACCTTAACCCGATAGAGAACTTATGGGACTACCTTGGAAGAGCAATTGCACGTATACATCCTCCTCCTAGAGATGTAAATGCTCTGAAGACGGCATTGCTGGAAGAGTGGAGATTAATTCCCCAAACTGTGGTTAACAACGTTATTTCCAGCCTTAAAACACGTTGTGATATGTGTGTACAAGTCAGGGGAGATCATATTCCATATTAAATTCGTAAGACTTAATTCTTTTTCTGAATCATTCCTTTTTTTCTTAACTCTCTTTGTCACACTTTATTACCATTTTTATTGTTTCATGCTACAATTTTATATCATATGAGGTGATCTTCAATTTTTTCTTTTGCATTTATGTGTCATCATGTTATGTATGATTGCACGAAAATTCATTAAATTATAAGTCACAGTCTCTGAGAAATCCGTGAATTTATGCATGTAAACATAATTTTGGACATGAGTGTATATATATATATATATTCATATAAAGCTAATTTAAATTTTAAACTATGGAAATGTAATGTAAACAAACAAAAGATTAATATTTCTGAGAATTAATTTTCAATATCATATAAATACAGAAAGCATATGCAAATCAACTGCAAGCATTCAAACACATGAAAAAAATATTTAATGATCCATAAATTAATCCCAAAAATTTTAAAAAACTTTTAAGACTAATTTAAGTTGCATAAAGTGTATAATTGTTGAGAAGGCAGGAGACAGATCATCGTTTCAAAGGGAAGTTGTCTCCAAACCTAACTCTTCAATTACTCAAGTCGCATTTCGTCAACCATATAAGCATAGGTAATGAATTATACAAATCCAAAAGTAAAATCAATAGTAGTGAACTGTCCAAATGGAGAAATTTAACTTTAAGAGAATTTCGAGAAATTTAGCAAGTAAATCCACGTACGAAATAAATTATTAATTAAAAGTACATTGCTAATGTAATTAAGAGTATAAATCCGAAGTCATTTAGAAACCCTTGCTTATTCTGTCGTACTTTTGGGGCGGCCAAATGAACCCAAAAAGTGCGGTGCACAACTGCATGTTACAGCATTCCAATATACAAAATTTCAATTTTCTTATGTTACACGTTTTTGAGTTACGCGAGATTCATACGTACAGACCTCACGAAAATCCATTTTACAAGCCATTTTGAGACAATGAGTCCTATATTCTGTCTGTATGTGTAGATTTCACGCAACAACATCTTTGAAATAGATAAGAGAGCAGTCAAAATGGTTATTTTATTTGAAACATGATACCCTGAATGTTTCGCGATTCCAGTATTTCTTTGTTTCATACAAGGAAGCAAAAAGCAATTTATCCTCTGAGGCACTTTAATTTATTGATGGGGAAATAACATTTAAAAATGTATTTAAAGTTGTTATACACAAGAGGGAGAGGAGCCAACGGTAATTATACTTAAAATAATAAGTACGAGTAAACTTTATTTGCAAATAATAAGTGCGTAGTAGTAAGTCTTATTACTTTTTATGATTAGATTTAACAATAAATAAAATAACTAAGAAGTAAGTATAACATTTCTTTCAGTTTAAGTGTGGAAAACTAAGATATATTTCACTCTAACGATCTCATAAACAACGTTCGTCAACAAAAGCTATAAATAGATAATAAATTAATTATTATTCACATCTTAAAATATTATTTAACGATGAAACGCGCACAAAAGAATTTTCGGACAACTTAATGAACGTTTCCAGATGAAGGAATAAATTAATTATAAATAATCTACTCTTAACCGACATCTGTGTTTACCAAAAATTTCACAATAGCTGCTACTGAGCCTTGGCTATACACCTAATTGTATTCGTTTCTAAATGCGGAACATTTCTGCATAATGAAAATGCCATTACCCAGACTTTATCGCCATTAAGGATTGATAATATCTAACACTTCATTAAAACCTCATCTAGAAGCTATTCGCTGCTTAAATAGGATATAAGTAACATTAAATGGTTCATCATAGTTATCCTTTCTTCTTAATGAGTAGCGTGTTTATGCAGTATCCAGGAAGATGTTTTGTTAAGTTTTACAGCGAATGTTTTATTAGTTTAAATTTACATTTTAATTACGTATTACGGTTATTTTGTTAATAACTAAAAGGAATTGGTTTTTTTATACAACCAAGCTAACTTTGTGATTAAATTTCCTTTCGAAAGACGTGTTTCGAAACATGTGATTTATGAGTTTCGTAGATTTTTTTAAAATCGGCTTTTCTACTTCTTTGCATTTAATTACCTTTGATTATTAACTTTGTTCTTGAAAACACGAACTCAGAAGATAAAAATAATTATATATGCCGCAGCGTAGAGAGATATTGTGCGACATTTTTGAATGAAAATATCTGGATAGTTTTTCATATGAGTAATTAGTTTTATATTAACTTTGAAAGCTTTATTAGCACAATTTAAATGAGAAATTCATACATTTGATATTTTGAAGTATGCATATTGTCAATGGATACAAATTTGGGTCTATTGTATGAAA
Source organism: Stegodyphus mimosarum (assembly GCA_000611955.2). Taxonomy (NCBI): domain Eukaryota; kingdom Metazoa; phylum Arthropoda; class Arachnida; order Araneae; family Eresidae; genus Stegodyphus; species Stegodyphus mimosarum. The sequence continues at coordinate 60,190 of KK114795.1, forward strand.
CATTGAACATTTTATTTCCGAGCAGGAGGCATGGAAAGTGTACAATACTTACACCAGGACTTCGGATAGACTTCGCTAGACATTTCGGTTGCCAACCGGAAGTACTAAGAAGGCACGTGGTAAAAATAGAGAAAAACATTATAACGTAACCAGTTATGCAGTTAGACTGCAGCAGCTATAATTATATTAGCAAACCTTGAATATGAAGATCGGCTGCATTTTTTAAAAATTTAAAATAATTTTGAAGGAAAATTTCAAGTATAAGATGTAAGATTTACAATATTCACATTAAAATTTTTAAATATTTACTTTATATATTAAAATTATTTGTGTTAAAAATTTTAAATATTTACATTAAAATTTAAAATATTTACATTAAAGTTTTTAATGTTAACATGACGAAAAAAATAAACCATTTACATTAAAAAATAATTGAGCTTCAAGAAGAAAAATGTTTAGTAAGCTCTGATTATGCGTTTACATTGTTCCAAATTTCTGTTCTTTCCAATATTCAAGGCATGATAATAATTTTTCCAATTGAAACTTGAATCGAAGTAGTAACTAGAACAGATTAAACATCTGAATTAAAAATTCTTTTGGCAATCTTCAAATATTTTTTGTCCTTCGCGAGACCATAAAGAACAGCAATTAAAATTAAAATATCGAAAAAATATTTGTAAATATTTAGCTGTGACGAAATATGAACTGAAATTCGCACAGTATCTCTCATTATACACGAAAGAAGATAAAAAAACTAAAATCTGAAGACTTTTAGATTTTACATTACGCCCAAAGAGGCGTTTTTAGCGCTTTGTGTGTTAACTTTATTTATTAAATATAATGTTCTTCTCACTTAAACCATAAAATTCGATTCAAAAACAATATCGCAAAATAATTTTAAAATGAGCATATCTTTAGAATTTCCGATACACAGCCTCTAACGCTGGAGATAATTTTTTCCCTATACCGTATTGTCATTGCTCGCTTTGAAATCGTTGAGTTTGTTAATCAAAAATTCATTAAGTGTTAAAAGATACGAAATAGACAATAAAACAAATTTCAAATTTCAAATTGGGGCTTTCAGATGCACATATTCGGTGAAGGATTACGTTATTCGCAATTCGATGGTTCTAAGTACAGTTGTTTTTCCAGAATGCGAGAAACATTCATGCATTCGAGTAGATTCTTCATTCTTTAGTTTCTCTAAGTATAGTAGATTAATAATATTAGGTGGCAGCAGTTTGAAAAGCGAATCAACACAAAATGCCAAAACGAAATTATTAGCTAAATTCAAATTCTAATATACTATCTTTCATGATAACGAAAGAAGGTAAGAAACCTAGAAATGCTCAAGATTTACCTAAAGAAAACACAAATAATCATTATTTACTAATTATGAAAACGTTAAATGCCCGAAAAACGTGTAACCATTTTATACAATCCCAAAATAGCGCTATCTTTATTTTAAGGGGGGATGATAAAATCTTAAGATTACTTCTTCATTTAAATAGAAATTTAGAAATTCCTTCTAAGAAACTATAAGCTGTGGAGTATTTTATAAAATTCGATCTAAAAACCAGAAACACTGCTGTCATTTACCTGATTTTGAAACCCATATAACTTATTTAAATTTATTTAAGTGTAAAGTTTTAATCTGCGGGCTTAGATACACTATTTTTACAAAGTCCCTCATACTCATTTCCGGTATTTTCTTTAGAATAGGTTTATGACCCAAGGGGCCCTAGTTCCGAATTTGGTAGATCTAGGCTGTAATCAGAGCCAGCCTTTGCTACAACACTTTGAATTTAAAGAGTATCATTGTAAAGATAATCTAAGAAATTAATTGTAATACTATGAAAGGACTACGATTAGACCTTGATTATCACTGAGACCTTTCCTTCAACAAACCGTGTTATTCTTGGATGTGTATAAAAACGTGAAGACTTTATCTTTGAACGTATAGAAGTTTTGAATTTCTACCATTTATATTAGAGATTTTTTTATCATTTAGAATTATTTTCTCTCATTTTTGCAGAGTGTATATTTCTGCCCATAATACACAAGTATTTGTGTAAACTTCGGCAGCATTTACAGAAGCATTATGCAAATTTTAGACAAATAACCACCTCCTTAATTCCTTGTAATTAGCTAATGTTACAGCAAGGTTGACTGCTCGGAAAGGTTTCTTCTCGGAAGATTCGCGCAAACAGTTTATTCAGTACTCGATTGAGGACTAAGGATGAATTGCATCTGTTCAGTTATTTCAACCATTCAATTACTAATAACCAATTTTTCACGGAACTAAATTATTCTTTACATAGAACATTATGAGACGTTCTATTGTTGTCCATAATCATCTTCTCAGGCATTTAAACCATTAAAAAAGATAAGAGCTGGCAATGATGTTAGATAAATGCGTTTTGACCAGTGAGTTTTATCCGTGATTATCAATATTATCGTGACAAATTATTTGCAATAATTCCTACAGTAGCCTCAGTCGTATCGTTTAATTATTATAAGGCATAATTAAAATAGTACTTCATAAGAGCAAAGCAAAACAATACAAAATAATTGATAATTCCATTAATAAATAATATAGAAAAATAAACCTGTATTGGGTATAGATACATGACTTTAGAAACCGGTTTCATCGCCAGCTAAACTAGAGAGTACTCCTTAAGTGTTCTGTTAAATTTAAGGAGCAGACTACATAAATATTTAAGAAAAGGGGCAAAGAAAAAGAGTCAATGGATTAATGGTCTTTTAAAGCATAGGGTATTATAAAGTAAAAAAATTACAGCAAGTAAATTTTAGGGCACACAAGGTAAGGCAAAATGCAAAACAGAACAAATGGAATTGGATATATTACATTGTTAAAAATTTTACATAATGTAACATAGAAAATTTGAAGAGGTTGAAGCTCTGCGTAAAAATAATGTTACAGGGGCAATTCTATTTAACATTGAGGTAAATAGCTATCTGACTAAATTGGCGAGATATCGCCAATTTAACAATGGTTTCGACAATTAATTTTTTTGGCGACATTTTCGTTCCAACCCTCGTATAACTGTAATCAATTCTGTAATTTATCCCTATAAGAAATTTGTAATCGTATCCAGCCCTAACATGTTTAACCGTATATGCCTTCCAGGAACTTACAGAAATGAAAGGTACTGTAAATTGGTACTGTACTGGTGAAGAGAGTATCACCTCTCAGTTTTTAGTTCAGAGGTGAGTTCGGAGTATTCAGAAATGTCCCTATGATCTTCGCTGTTTACATGCGCTTTGTGTTGCTTTGTGGTTATCATTCTTAGTAGTTTAAAGTGGTCATTATTTATTAAGCTTTGTCATACTGAGAAGAGATGTACGAGTACTTCTGTAAAAAGTTCCGTAATTGTAAACTATTTCTTTTGTAAAAATAAATTTTATTAAGCTATCACTGGTTCTATGTGCATACAATTAATTACAAACAAGCATGTCTATTATGGGGAATCGTACTACAACTATTTGACCTAAAGAAGAGAAGCAATCGTGGAGGATATTCTAAGGGAAACTGGCTCATATTAATGATACATATAAATTAAGGCAAAACATGTAGACAGCCATCTCTCCAGGCTTGGACCTCAGACTCCTACTAGTGTTGAGTGGTCCTATTTCTTTCGGCCTTTAGGCCGTACAGCAGTGGTCTCAAACTCAAATTTTAAGCTAGTCAAATAAATGCTCAATTTGAAAGCAGCTGAGGGATCAGAAAATATTTTTAACAAAACTTGAAATCATTTTAACCAAGCAAACAAACGTAAATTGATAAATAATTTTTAAATTTCATTTCCTGAATATTTATCAAAACATACATAAAGCAATAATAGTAATAATGCAAACAAAAAATTTAAATTTATTTTATTTTGTCTCTAAAGGTTTGATACATGCAAGAAATTTCTATTGGTTATACTTAATAATGCAAACGCTTTGACAGGTAAAATCTAAATTTTAGACTGATATTTATTTCAGATAATTCCGCTATAACGGTCGGAACTAAATAGTAAATGACTCTTTTTTAACCTTAACCGGAAAAACGGAAATCTCAGACTACTAATGCGCCACACGCCGTCGACTGGCAGATTAAATTTACTGACTGTACCAATGTAGAAAATTCTCCATCTTATCTTAATCACATGGCCTGATGTCCAAATATACAGTAATAAAGCCCCAACCTATTCATTCTGAGTTTAGTCGTTATCTTTATGTCTTAAAACTATAACCACCGTATTTGCAAGAAATAAATTAAATTACATTCGTGAGCTGCATAAAATTGCTTCCGGGGGTCGCGATTTGAGATCACTGGCCTAGAGTATAGATGAGTTTGGTTTGATTTGATAGATTATGACAAAGAACACTAGGGCTATCTGCGTAAAAGGAGAGGTGCTTTCGTGGGGGACCTTTTAAGTAAAGCTTTAGTTAGTATTCATGTTACGCTCGGGGAAAACCACGAAAAGACCCCTATACCTAGTCCGTTTACCTGGAATTGAACGCAGGTCGGAACCACCAGCGTTTAGCGATTTTACTGCTCGGCCTTTGGAGGGCAAGGATAGATGGAAATAAGGCATAATGGATTGGAGACGTTGTGATTTCTTCGAGAGACGTTGAATACTATAGTAAGTAAAACAGATTGAAAGTGAGCTCAGGAAACTTTTACACAAACTACATTCATTGTAGGTCTAAAAAATCCCAGAAGTTTCATACTAGAGGCGAATGTGAAAGGAAATTTTAAAGCGCACAGTAAATTTCATATGCAACCCTTATACACATTAAGTTTTTGTTATAATATTCAATACAAATACTTAAACAAGTATTATCTTAAAAGATTTAATCGTATTTGCGAATTTTTAAACAGTAAATCTTGGCAAAATATGGAATAGTTTTATATTTTCCAGATTTCAAGTATTTGCGTAAAAAGCAAACATAATGTAGAAATAAAATTGAATTATTTCATACAATTCTTTTATCAATATAATTAAGGCAAACAATCCAAATTATTTGCATAAGAATTTTTATCTTTTTATTTCTATAAAATGCTTTTAATTCTTTTCAATTACTTTTCAAATCCTATTCAAAAGTCACTTTCACGTAAAAAAATATTCCCTTTAGTGTTCGCGATTTATAGACTTTGTCAACTGATTATTTTACCAGGCAAAAGAGCAATTTTTTTTTAACTGAAAAGCCGAAACAATTTTCTTTAATTCTTCAATTACGCTAATTCGTTTAATGGAATAATTCAATTTTAGGAAAATTACTCACTGAAAGTGACTTTCTAATCAGTCCTTTCTCTTCGTAAACGACTGTCAGTCTTTTCTTCCCCTCTTGCAGCTGAGTTTCGAATTGTAGAACTCGGGTGTGAGCATTAATTATAATTATTCGAAATTTCTGCCCCAGAGGAAAGAGAAAATGAATGAGGAAATGAGCAGAGAGGTAATGATGATTGGCGCAGTGTTTGTGCAGGATTAAGCCCTGAATGGTGAATTTTATTTCGCATTTGATTTTTCACGTCTTTGATCCAATGAAATATTATCTGGCAGAATTTAACCGTGGAACTACATTTGAGTAAAGGAAATTGCTGTTGAACAATCGTGTGATAATCATCTGTCATTTTAACTTGAGTTTTATGGTAATGGGTCAGATCTCCAAACCTTAATTAGTGGAGCATCAATAGAATTGTATTGTTGTTATAACATTTTAAACAAGGTTTTCTACACTAAATGCTACTTTATTCTAAAAACATCTGACATGACCTTCACACGAACTCCCGCCAATTCTATGTTTTAAATAGCAACTATCTTTAAATAAAGTACTATTTCCGGTTGCCCGTTTGTAAACAAAATCCAGTTTAATTAAGATAAAATAACACGTCGAACAAGTATTAATCTAGAAGTCAAATAACAAAAACAACAAACAACAAACAATCTCAGCACACCAAAAGGCACACTCGAGTTTTAGGAGATTATAAGAATTCTGTTGTCATTCCTTTCTTTCCATCATTTAGCTATACAGTTGCACGTATCTTACAGAAATGTAACTTTCGGTCGTTTATTCTCCTATCAATAAAATTAGGAGTTCCTCAAGAACCCCATTCCGGATATGAATTCCTGGAGTATTTATAGGATTCCTTGCCAGTTTACATTGGTGAAACTAAGAGAGCCTTAAAATTTCGCGTTAAGGAACATGAGGCATATGTTAGAAAAATGGAAACATAGAAGTCCTCTGTTGCCCAGCTTTGTTGGTCCGAAAATTACACCTTCAATTTTTTCTGAAGCCAAACTTATTCGGAAAACATCTTCCATTGGTGAATTGGATTTTCTACAGGCGTTTCACATTCAAAAGAATCGTTCTGTTCTAGTTAGCAATCCTAATTCCAATCCATCTTTGCCTTCAGTCTCTAAGGAAATTAAGTTTTAGTTTTCGTTTCATTAATAGATGGCGCCAGTAGCTTAACTCTTGAAGAATTCATTCTTATCGTATCTTATCTAATCACTATATCTTATTTCGTTCATTTGCGGTTTGGCAGCTGCGGTTGATGGTTCGGTAAAACCATCGAAACTAGTCCTGTAGAAATTTGCAAATATAACGCTGATTTTTGTTGTTTGATTTCTAGATTAAAATTCAATTTATTGTTCCAATAAATAGAAGCGTCTCTAGTACGAAATGTTGCATTACATATTATTAGGTACATTTAGCCATACGTAAAAAGTGTTTTTTTTAAATTAAAACAAATATAGTCAAATATCTGCGTCTTTAATTTTTCTAATAAAATTGTAATTAATTTCGCATATCAGTTAATTGGTGTTTAGTTTACAAAAAGTAAGATGTTAATAAAACATTTAAAACAAATACTTTGAAATGAATTTCAAAACTTCATTTCCCTTCATCGTTATTTCCATAATATCAACAAATCTAAGTTAATTTTGATTTGTCATATATCTCGCAATATTTAGGTAACAGTAAACAATACTCACACAGTTGCAACAATATGTTATGGTTTATATACGCAGCAAAATATTATGCTGATCACTGCAAAACTATCATAGACTTTATACAAAGTACCACTTCCAATTGTGAATTTGACTCGGAATCTAATCAATGTTTTATAATGAATGCAGAAAGTTTAAATACAGTTTTCATTAAAGTTCGATGTGAATTATCGTGGTCTACAAAATTCGTCAAACACAGACACACTCATAGATAGACAGACAGAAAAACATCATCGTAAAGTGCTTTGTGATCCTAATTCGTGCTAATGCACTGAAAACTCACTATCTAAATTATGATAATCTTGAACAAAAAATATTGCTTAGAAAACTTGCTAAATCCACTAACTAGAAATAATTGTTTAATTTCTCTTGTTTTGACGAATTAAATGCTTCATAAAAGTCAAACTATTTTCAGCAACATAGACAGGAGACAGCAAGAGGAGGGAAAGATACCAAAGCTTCAAAAACTGTTTTACAGCAATAGTCAGTAAGGCACAAACTGCACAGAGCAATTCCATACTTTATGGAGAGCATTCCGGCGGGGGGCGGAAACGAAGCACTTCTATTTCGTTTTATCTAACCACTAAACTTCTGGACAAGACTTTCGGTTTTCCAGTATTTTAAATGTCTCCATATCGAACAGAAGGTATACACTTAAAATAATCCAGTCCTTTCGCGGAATTAGAGTATGGGTCCAACGAGACGGCAATAACCAGCGTTACGAACTGTTACACCGATCATTGTCAGAGGTTAACTACAAGATTTATTAATACTACGTTTGATAATTCAGTTAAAAATTAATAAATAATAATCATCGCCATCTGTGGGGCTTAAAGAACTCAAATATCTGAAAGAGCAGAAATTTCATTCTAATTCTTCCCAAAATAATTCGGCTCCATTTGAAAGGTATTATAACGCTACTTTTAACAAGTACGAAATTCATGAGCTAAACTCATGGGTCGGCAAGAAGAGTTATTCCTTTTCTGAATTAATACTCTATTATTAGGGGATTTCTACAATACCTTGACTAAAAATCAAATTCTTTCGCTATTTAAGTTCAAATTATTTTACACTTTTGCGAAAGCTGATGGAGGAATTACGAAATGTAGAAAAGCAATTAAAATAGAAATGAGTTAGTTAAAATAAGCTTTAGCAACTTGCAGGTGTAAAACTGAAATTAAAAAAAAAGGCTGTAAAGCTTTATAATCTGTTACTTTGAAACAGATACTTTAAAGCCTTTCCAATCATTCCCCATTAGATCCCTTACGTATCAGCACAACTCGGCCACCACATCTATTTTAGCCACCACATCTGAATGTGTAGCTCAAGTCAACCCTCATTCGCACACTTTTCGCGAAGGGAAATACACTAAACAGAAATGAGTAGGGGAAAAATTAGGAGACTTGACCATCTTCCGCAGCTATCTTTACCATAGATACGAAGAAAACCGGGCCGAAAAAACCATCATTAAGTGCCTATTTTAAAGAAATTAACAATATAGTAATTTCTAAATGTGAGTCACATAAAATTTTGAATATTTTCGCTTTGTTACATGACTAAGAATCTTCATAACCCCTAAATAATTTATTGTCATTAATTAGAGGTTGCCATGCTGTCTATCGTGTTCTGTGGGTCTGCCGTTTTACCTTTCAGGTTGTTCGATGTCGATCACAGCAATTCTTGAGAAGTCTACAACACTTTTCTGTTGTTGGATTCTATAACATATGAGCAATTGATATACCAGATTAGACAAGACTCTTGGATTGTTTCTGACTCGAGCCTGATTTCCGTATGAAAGATTAGCCGATTTCCAATAACAAAGTCTGACTCATGGGGTTAAGCTAACAGCTGATATATGCTCATAAAGCCAATATTGAGCAGCCTCTGTGTTTTCTTATGAACGTGTGAGATTATGGAATTTAGCTAAGAATTCTGGACTATCCAAAGCCGTAAACATTTTCGTTCTTATTTTTATTTGTTCCTCTAACGATAAACTAGCAATGATGTTTATAAGAAGGCTTCATTCGTTTCAGTTAAATTTATTTGTAGTTCTTTAGAATCAATGAGTCTCAAAGGAAAACCTCATTCAAGTTATAAATATGTTGCATATTTTTTACATTTTTCTTCTTGCAAAAGGAAGTATTATTTTAAAATGATAATATATATTAAAACTTATGTAATTGCCGAAGATAAAAGATTTAGTCTCTCTCATTTTCTGATTATGCTGTATTAACTTCTTGATGCATGATGGAGCGCAGAAGAGAGGAGGGTGGAGAGAACCAAAAAAGATTCGGAGTCAATTCAGCTACGTTCCATTTATCAAATGATGCGATTAGATTTTAATCTTTTTCCTCTGGGTTACTCTACTCTCCGATCCCCAACCTCAGGTTAATTTAGTTCTCTTTCTTCAAATGATTTTTTTTCCTAAGAACAGAGTTCACCGATTGATACGATTCCGTCTCTTACCCCTTCTCTGAAGTTCACTCCCCTCCCTGCGTGTAATTCCGGTGGCCTCGATTCCTTTTAATGAAATAGAGTTCCCTTTAAAGGGAAGAACAAAAGGAAGGAAGCGAGAATCACAGCAGATGATTTTCAAAACAGATTTATGTGTGCAGATTTGACAGAAATAATAGCATTTAGGAATGGATTCTTTCGAATGGTGCTGTAGGAAGAAATAGATTTGGAATGAAGCACTTGGACAGATAAAAATTGAATCTGTATTGTACATTTCAATGTCCATTGCTTGAGGGGATTAGGATTGAGAAATGTGTATTGCTTACTTAATGCAGCCCATAAAACTTCTAAGAAGTTTAAATAGGAACTAATCCATTATTTCAGTGCAAATACTTTAAACAGATCAACTACGGTGATCAAAAGTAGTTCTAGAATGTTAAATTAAAAAGCTATGTTTTCCAGTTTTAAATGAGAAACCTTTTATTCATCCATAAATTTTGAAGGAAATGATTTTTGCCTGTAGCTTTATCAAAATTTTTTGACTGGCTATCCATTGACCTGAGCATTAAATTAAACCTGGATTGCAACTTCTATAAAATGTTTAAAAATTAATAGTCATTAATGACTTCATGTTATGGAGTTTAATATAAAAATGCAAAGACTTAGAGAAGAAGATTCAGTTATTATTACTCAGGGCCAATGTTGATGATGGAGATGGCTTGTAGATATGAAAATGAGTAACTGCAGTTAAATGCCGCGAGGCGATTTAACACGATTTATTTCTGGATTAAAACCAAATTAAAAACCACATCCTGAGTATCAATTACATATGGCAACTGGTGCTGGGCCTAAGTTATTTTTCACAAAATGAGTTTTAGTTTACTTTCTCTTGATTGGCTAAAGCGTTTATGTATATACACCACTAAAAACTAGGACAATTCTGTATCTCTCCTTCTACTGGGCCGATTGACGAAATTAAAACTGCGTTTTGCATGTCTTTTCATTGTCATGTCATTTTCATTGCGACTTAGTATATATATTAGATTTATACATAGCGTTTCTCTAACATAGGTTTTTTGACACAAAATCAAACATTTTCTATAATGGCATGCCAATATTTTCCATATTTGGACTCTACGACTTAAATTATGCCTAATGTTAAATTTTGTAAAATGTGGGGCGAAATTTACGGAGAAATTCAAAAATTGATCTTGGTGCAGTTCTTATTTTCAGTTTTCGCCAAGAACGGCATTTGGCGAACTTTTTAATATATGACAACCTATTTTCTTTTCCCTTTAAACATTGTGCACGACGGAGAAAAAAGTCACATCGTTCTACTTTCAAATTATTTTAACAAAGTGCCTAAACCACATTTGATGTTTTATTGCTTTCAACAAAAATGCCAAATTTTAAAACTCACCAATATATAAATTCACGTATATCTTCGGAAATGTTGAATAAAACGCTCTAAAGTTTTGCAGGTATGCTTAAAATACATCTACTTTAAGACGATGGTTAAGATTTTATAGAAAAATTTATAAAAAATACTTCAAAATACAAATGTTTAAAAAGAAGAAAATCTGAAAGGTTTCAGATTTTAAATTACATTAAAAGTGGCATTTTTTCAACATTTTGTGTGTTACCTTTATTTATTAAATATCATGTTCTTCGCACTTAAAATATAAAATTCAGCAGTATCGCACAATAATTTTAAAATGAGCATATCTTTAGAATTTCCGATACATAGTCTCACGCGCTGGAGACAGAACTGTTTTTTCTGTACAACGTTGCCATTGCTTGCTTTGTTAATAAACAATTCGTTAAAGTTTTACAAAATATGAAATCGATATTAAAACAAATTCCAAATTTCAAATTTGGGCTTCCAGATGCCCATATTGGCAGTAGGATTACGGCATTAAAAATTAGATGGCTCTAGGTACCGTTGTTTTATCACAATGGGAGAAACATATATACATTTATGCAGATTCTTCACCATTTAATTTCTTCAAATGTAACACAGGGCGATAATATTTGGTAACAACAATTTGAAAAGTGAAACGGACATTTAGAGTTATTCGACGCAAAGTCGCAAAACGGAAACAATAGTGTCTGAGGGACAAAGACCCTTCGCATTAAAAATAAATCATAAAAATTGGGCGAATTTTATTTTCAATGAATCTAAATTTTGAAATGTAAAAGGAAGAATCAAATAAGTTTAATAAAATATTTTTTAATAAATATACACCATATTCAATTAATATGGAGGAGCTAAAATTTTGACAGCTACTTCTTTAAAAACTACTCGTGCGATTTTTACACAACTTGAGAGTTTGCCATAATTTGAGTCGTAGAATCGAAATATGGAAACAAAATGGTGTGTCATATCAGAAAAAGTCCGATTTCGTATCATAATACCTATATTAAATCAATGGCTATATATAAATCTATGGCTTTCATGTCTGGAAAGCGATATATGAATAAAGCGACTTAGGATATATAAATCTAATATATATCCTAAGTCGCCTTTCGAGACATAAAAAAAGCAATTTGAATTTTGTCAATCGGCCCAGTAGAACCAGAGATATGGAACTATACCCCTCCTTTTTTTGCGAAGTGTACCCCCATAAGTTTCATTATGCAAAATTTCGACACTGATCAGCTTGGAATTTGGCAGTTTAGAGAAATTTATAAGCAGTTCTATTTTTAATATAGAAAAGAAAAATAGCCAAATTAAAATGAAGAATTACTACGCTATTGAATATTAAAGTTAATACATATATATATACATTTATTGACTATCAAAAAGTAGATAACTGTTACTTTTAAATTTTAAAAAATTTAAAAGGATTTTTAATGTCCGTTTCTTCTATCATTAACCGAAAAATGTTCTGAAGGATTTCAGATTTTAAAAATCTCCCAATAGGATTTATTAAGGTTTTTTACTCTCTCGCTGAGCTCACAGTCTACCAGTTTGTTATTGCACTCACTCATGTTAACCTATTTCTTTTTGTCTTTTTAGCTTTATTATTAAGCATCATTTTCTTTCCCTTCACACCATACACAATTCAACAGCAAATTAAAAAAAAATGTAGCATAGCAGCATATGTTCAGAATTCCCTTTACAGACATTATTTTTCTACTTTTGTTTTCAGTCTTTTCTCGGTTCATCATATCAGTGCTCAGTGTTCTTACTAAGATGTCCTGCAAAATACCTTGTTTTGGTCTTTTTGGTATTTAACTTTATTTATTAAATACCATGTTCATTGCACTTAGGCGACATAAAGTTCAATTCAACAGCAAAATCACAAAATATTTAAAAACAGCGTATCTGGAGAATTTTCGATAGACAATTTGGTGACGGGAAATAAATGTGCTTTATTCCGTATAGTGAAGTCACTGCCCGCTTTCAAATCGTTGAAGTTGTTAAACAAAAATTAATTAAAGGTTTACAAAACATGAAATAAATAAAAAAAATCCTGCATCCAGGTGGATATGATCGGGAGGAGAACTACGTTATTAAAAATTTAATGGCTCTAGTACCTTCATTGTTTCCCAGCGCAAGGAACGAAGATACATTCCTCATTATTTAATTTCTTTAAAAGCAATACAGGGTAATAATATTTGGTGGCAATAATTGAAAGTGATTCTCCGTTTATAGCGAACCGATGCAAAATCCCAATTTGAGACTAATAGGCCCTTTTGGGTTAAAAATTATATCCACATTTACTGAAAGCAAATTGTCTTTAAAATCAAACAGATCGGAATATGACTAAGAAAACTTTGAAAAGTAAATTGTCGTTAACATTACGTTAAATGATGTTAAAATTTTGCCGAGCTTGATTATTCGATTTTATCATCGTTTTTAATCGTTTAAAGATGGTTTCATTAATTATGCAGATTTAAGATTTAAAGTTAAAATTACTTTCTTCTTGTTTCACTTAACATAGGAGTAAATTTAATTCCTGAATTAATACTTCATAAAAAGATGGAGACAATCAAATTGTTTCATTTAAGTTACTAATAATTATATACGATTAGGAAAAAATTGACACCTCTAATTACTTTAACGTTTATCTCATTATGTTTCGAATTCTGTTTAAGCTTTTGAACAGAAACATATTTTTTGTCCGTCCGTAATTATAATTCGTTTTTTGTTGTTTAATTTAATTTAAGAAAGTAGGAACTGTTCAAGGAATCAAATGCGAAATGTTACCTGACAAATCTCATTAGTTTGCTAATTAAATTCATGCGATTATATCACTCTAATATTTAAACCTGCATTTTTAAATAAATTTCGTCATTTAGTTCTGCGATGAGTATTTTTTAGCTTTATTTAGTTTTAACGTTTTACTATTTTTTTACTTTGAGAATTAAGGAACCAGTTTTATACTGAGATCGTATTTAATAATCTTCGAAATTTCTTTGATCACAAATGTTTTTAAAATTCTTACTCAGAAAATGTATGAATTAGCACATAAATTAAATTATATTTCTGAGCTATTGTTGAATGAAAATACTACACGATAACCATTACATGATTAATATAAATTTTGAGTAATGCTTACTTTATCAAAGTTTCATTATCTGTTCTTGGAGAAAATTTAGAAAGATGTAAAAATAAAGTAATAAAATTGCGAACAATAAAGCTGTTAGCGAAGTTTATAACTCTGAAAGAGAAAGGTTATGCACTGGTCTTAACGAACGCTATTCCTTAAGGAGATGTTAAGTGTTACAAGTAATCGCAGTCAAGAGTTACATTTCAGTGTTCTTGAACATTACTGAAATCACTAGCCAGCTTCGAAAAACAGTTTTTAATAGAATGGCATAAATCTTTGAGTAATTTCAGTATGTGAGATTATTGTGCTTTCCCTTTTTGTTTTACAATATCTCATTTGACTGATGTACATTTATGCTTTAGACAGCATTTTTTCAGTTTTCGTTAACTTTACAAAGCATGTGCCGCATAGAAATAAGTTTAGAAACTTGAACATAAAACTAAAAATCAGCTAGACACATTTTAGATTTAAAATTTTTATATTCGGGTTGCTGGTAAATGTTTCGCAATAAGCAAGTAAAATTCTATATTACATAAAGGTTTCTTTTTTAATATAAATCTCTTTTTTTGGCTACTGAATGATTCAAAGACATGAAACAATAAAGCGACTAAAAACAGTCTGTGGAAATTGATTATTACACTGCTGGCCACCCAAATTGCAACACCAAGAAAGACAAGAGATATCACAAGAAAATTTATTTAGTAGATAACATGTCGGCCAAGTATCAAATGATTTAATTTATAGACTTCTGTGACGTGTGGTTCCTTCCAGAATCAGTAGCCAGAGTAGCCGCCATTGTTGGAGATCACCGCTGCCACTCGCCTTGTCATTGATTCAAAGAGACTTTGAATGTGTTCTTGGGGTACAGCAGACCAAGCAGCTTCCACACGTTGCCAAAGTTGATCTGGTGTGACAGCTTGGGATGAAATCTGGGTCAATTGTTCAGTAACCAGAGACCAAATGGTTTCTATCCGCGAAAGATCCGGAAAGCCAGCCGGTCAGGAAAGCAATTCAATCTGGCGATTGATGAAGAACCCTTGGGCAATGCGTGCCACGTGTGGTCGCGCATTATTCTGTCGAAATATGGCTGTGCGCAAGCCCTGTAGGTGAGGAAGGGCAACTGGATCCAACACCTCGGAGATGTAGCGCTGGCTGTTTAAAGTATCGGCAATGCGTACTAGAGGAGTGAGAGAGTGATATCCAATACCGCCCCATACCATATTACCCGGTGCAAGACCAGTGTGGCCGTGCATAACGCAGCTGTTCAGCATCCTCTCTCCACGATGTCTCCAGACTCGAATCCGACCATCGTGGTGTTGCAGACAGAAGAGTGACTTGTCAGTTAAGACAATTTCATTCCTTTCTGCCGTCCACATCCTTCTTTCATCGCACCATTGGCGGCGGAGATGTTTGTGGTTCTGCGCCAAGGGTAGACGAAGCAATGGACGTCTTGCGGACAGACCACTCTGCTGTAAATGGCGTCGAATGCTACGCACAGACACTGGATGATGCGTTACAGACTGAATGTGCTGTACTATGATTCGTGATGGGACTGAGCGATGCGTCACTGCCATGCGCACAATGTTCCTGTCATTACGTGAAATGGTGCACTGAGGTGGATGCGATCAAACACGTTGGTCCGTCATACCTTCCTGCAGCCAATCACATATCCGCATTACAGTTGTTTCGTTTCGTCCAACACGACTACCGATTTCCTTGAAAGATAATCTACACTCTCGGTAGGCCACTATCCTTCCTCTGTCGAACTCGGATACTTGATCAAACGATTATCGCTGTTTACTACGTGGCATAATGGATCGTTTTTTTTAAAAAAACCACAAGAAAAACACAATTGCCGAACTTGAAATCGAATCGTCGAAAACGAAAGGCCTTATATAGCGCTTTGAAATGGCGCCACAGGCGCGCGTGATGTGCGTCTGCGCTGAAATTCTAATCATTTGCATATCTCACCTCCGCTAATGCATGTTGTAAATTTCATGTTATTTGCATGCTTTCTTCAGGCTGTTGCATTTATCGTGGCCAACAGTTTATTTAAGTATCTTGAGCTGATTGTTCAGTTTAATATTTTGCATCAATTCAAAACACAGATGAGTCTTTTCAGATTGTTTTAATAAATCTACGAATATTTACAAACCAATAATTTGAAATTTAAAGAATGTATTCACTTAGATCACTTCACTAAGGGAAAGTGTAGAGAGAAATTGTAATAATGTTAATCTGTGTTAGTGGAAAACCAAGTCTTCATTATGTGTATCATATATCGTAGCAAGTAGCTGAATTCAAATCACCTGGTCATATTTTTCAAAAAATATCATCAAGATAGAAATTTGACCAAATAAGATTATACATTCAAGTATCAGCCATTTCGCCAGTTCAGGTGTATTGGACTTTCTGATATTCTAGGAAGAAATTATATTTTAAGTGCTTTGAATTTTTTGGACATCTCAGGAAGACACTATGCTATTATTATTATTTTTTTATGAAATATAAGGACAATCCTCATATTAGAGTATGAAATACTTCATCGTAATCAAAGGCTATGCCCCGAGGTTGAAAAATCTTATTTGACCAGTGTGACCACTTACACTACAGAAGCAAAAAGGGAGGTCGACGCTTGCCGTGGTATCTTATTTTTGGACTATCTTCATGAGGTTGTAGAATACTTGTAGAATTTTCCAACAAAGAAGAATATTTTTTATCAGCTTAAGTCACCTAAGTAAACGACTCTCACAATTCCAAGTTTCTCTAGCAGCTTAGATTATCAACGCCTCTACAAAATTTGCCATTTGCATAATTATACCGAACTATGCAAATGAAAAGTGATTATTCTTAAAGAACTGTAAGATTCGTTTTAATTTTCAAACCTGTTATTTTAAATTAAATTGCTTTTCTATCAAGCGTCGTTTCATTTCTCTGACAGAATGTTATTTTCCAGTGCGCGCGACATTTAAATTAGGTAGAAAGAAGCAAGTACTTAAAGGACAGTTTTGGAAGGGGAAATCAGAGCGTATTCTCCCTGCTTGAAGGGCCATGTTGCTAACTTTGATTCTCTGGATTGAAATTCTGCGGCGTTGAGTTATTCTTACTATTAGGCTTGTTTACGCCGACTTCAGTCAGAGCCAACTTGTGCCCTAGCTATATACTGTGAAGCTATTAGAATCTACTTAAACTTCATTAACTTTAATTTAACCGTTATCTTTGATTTAAGCCAAAAGTGCTGGCTTCTGTAAGTTGGCCGTCTGTTAAACTCTATTTGCATTAATAAATGCGTCCTTTGTACCCTAGACTTTGGGTCTAATTGTATGCTTCCTAAAAAGAATAATATCTTATAGGACTTTGGCTGTAGTCCATTCACCGATTATACTGCTGATGAAGAAATATAAATTCCGGATGAAAATAGCTTGCGGACTTGGCAATTTGACTATTTCCATGCGTAAAAAGTGTTTATGCTAAGATATTACAACGAGTGTGAGTACTGTCGTACACGTTAGGCTTAAAAGAACAATGTTTCGAACTGTACATCATATTTATAAGAAACTGTGATCGGATATAGCGACAACACAGCTATGTAGTTATGTGGATTTCTAATAATAAATAATTTTAACTTGACTCTGCTCATGCCTTCTCGGCACTATATGTTCATTGACAGATTTTTCTTTCTTTTCATCCTGAATCGAATTACCACAGCACACTAACTTATTTCCTTAAACATTATATTTCTAGTTATTACCATCACTAATTAAATCTTTTGTTCATAATTTTTTTCTGAATTATTCCAGTATAAACTTAAAATAATAATTAAAAT
Organism: Stegodyphus mimosarum; assembly: GCA_000611955.2. Classification (NCBI taxonomy): domain Eukaryota; kingdom Metazoa; phylum Arthropoda; class Arachnida; order Araneae; family Eresidae; genus Stegodyphus; species Stegodyphus mimosarum. The sequence goes on from KK114795.1 coordinate 78,048, forward strand.
ATCTTATAACATATGGATAGTCGAAGATGACCTCAAATGAACGATGGTAAAACGAAAACCATAATGAAAAAAGTAATGTATGCCGGTTTCTTTATATCAATAAAATTCAAAATTCAGTTTCTCAGAAAAATATTAAAGTTGTAGAGTTGCGAGGTTTTCTGAAGCTGGATATGCGAAAAATAAATATTGCCGCGACCCGAACCTGGGCCTCTCGAGCACGCGCCGAGTGTGCTATCGTTACACCACCAAGACATGCAGAAAATATCTTATATAACCCCTAAAGGGCGAATGTGGAACAAGTGAAATAATCACCAAATTCGACTGGTGACGAATCATCGTCCACCACCTCCCAGTTGGGGCGCCACTGAGAGTCATTAGGGTTTTTTTTGAAGCTGAATACGTGTATGAGACTCGAACCTAGATCTCTCGAATACGCTCTGAGTGTGTTACTGCTACATCACGAAGGCATGCCGGAAGGAGGGAGAAAATACTTTAAGCCATAGACCCCTAGTTTTTCTGATCTTGTTATATGCGACTTCCGTCAATTTAATATAAAACAAAATGCACGCATCAGTCATTTCATTCCGAAGTTAAAATTTATGACCCTATAACAGAATATTTTTAACCAATTTCAATAAATGGATGGCTTGAAGCATTTAACCTTTGGAAAATTTGTCCAGAAAGTACGTTGATGTTGGAAGTTATTATTTTCAGCACTCCTGACATCTGGTAGATTTAACTTACCATTTAGCTGCATCTAAAAAATTTCACACTAACAGCGTATAGTGCCATCTTTCAAAGAGAAAAAACAAAATATAGAAGTGATTACATACAATGTAATTACATACAATTTAACCTTGGCTCGGGCATTACCAAGAAACTAATGAAAAATATTGTTCAAATCAGTTATTAGTTTAATAAAAATTTAAATGCGATATATGCAGCAAAATATTAGAGATTTTGTTTGTTCTTATTCATTATTTAACCTCATATTTTTAGAAAATGCTTAGCTAAAATACTACTTTTAGATTTGCTTTTTAAAGCACTCTCGGGTCTTTTGATGGTGGAGTGAATATGACCACCAAAACAAGGGGATTCAGTTTGGATTAATTAGTTAGTCTGTCTGTTTGATTGGTTACGAAAAAAACACCACTTTGTTCTCCGGCTTGGTGAGCTCAGTATTTTTATTCTTATATGTTGGTAACTTGTGCATTTTTTGCTTTAAAAATGATTGAACTATGCTGGTCTTATCTTTCGATTAAGGTTTTTATGCCTTTAGTTAATCCGCATGCAATAGTTGTAAAATTATGAACAATTTAAAAGTTATTTAAGTGCGGTTAAGCCTAATGTTTGTTTACTATAGCAGCCATATTTTTTTTACATTTGAAACCTAAAAAATAGTGAATTAAATAAGTTTCTGCATTTTCAATTTTTTTTTTTTGCCGGATGGGACGAAAAGTAAACTTTTAGTTTTGTGCACCAAAAAATCTGCCTTGTTAGCAGCTGGCCGAATTGCTTGTTTTTGCGGAGGTACTCCAATTTTAATTGTAAAAATTGTTTTAACTGTATCTGCTGTTTTATTTTTTCTATATTTTTCAATTTTCAGTGAAGACATTTTGAAGTTTTAGGCATTTTTGCTTTACCACGAAGTGATAACTGATTTAATTGAAGGAAAAATCTATCTCTAATGAAATTCAAGGAAATAAATTTAAATAAAATGTAGCAAAAAATGCGTATAATTTAATATTCCGTACAAGGAAATCATGTGGTGTCTATATCAGATTTCTATGTTATATATAGCAATTCTAGAAAAGAATTAATATTAAATAAATAGTCATATTTCATTATTGTTGCAAATATATGTTTGGAAATGGGGATGGATTTTGAGCCTTTCAAACTAAAGAAGGCCTTTTAAAGAGACCAAATTGAATAATAAGATTTTTTTTATGAGAACTAATGATACGCCAAGAAAAACATGAATAATATGAAAACTACGCTTATAGTATTCTATTCATATTCCCTTTTTACAATGATTAATGTTGAAAATACTTTTATTTTCTAGTATTCCATATCAGTTTCAGATTAATTCATATTTACCCATGCAATATATAAGCTAGTTTTATGAGTCTTCCTTTAGCTCACTCATGACTTTTGTGTTATTGTCTCCTGGTATTCTATCAAGCTCTATCTTTCAAAAATTCGATTTTTTTTAAAAATTTTATCATAAAACGAATGTTTGCACATATCTTTGTATAACGAACAAACAAAAACTCATACATTTTTACAGTTTGCTCTGTGGTGTAGAGCAGAAAAATTATTTTAAAAGAAATTTATAGTAAATTTTTAACGTGATTTCTGATTTTTAGCAAATAATTTGGATCAATATTTGATTTTTTTTGTCAAAAAACGTTGGATGTTTTCTGTCATTTAAATGCATCAGAATTATTGGACATAAATGAGAGCTTATTCATTTTTAAAAATAGTTTTTCAATTCCATAATTCGACTGATAGCGTGCCATCGATATTAAAAGGATGAAAACAAAATAATGTTTTTAGAATAAGCTCTTTTTGGAACTCAAATTTATTTAATAATCAATGCATTAAAAGGATAAAAGTAATAAAAATTTAATGGAAATAAGAGATGAATAATTATCCTTTCAAAATTTATCTACAGTTTTATATCTCGAATAATGGAAGCATAATTGCTTAAACCAAGAAATCTATTAATAAAATTGCATTGTCAAAATACAATCCATTATGTTTATAAATTTCTCAAGGGCTTCTCACGCGTTTCCCATTCGTGGTATAAAATTTTAGATAAACTTTCTAAAGACAATAATTTAATCTTGTGCTTTTATGAAACGATATTACCATATTGAAACTATGAAAACTATATTATAAACTATATTACTTTACAGAGGCTGTTCTTACATTTTTTAGACGATTTTGGTAAGCGGTAATAAAAACTCGTTTGCTGCAAAAGAAGTAATTGCAGTTGTACTATGTTTTCAAAAGTCAAAATTATCGTCTGTGGCTTGAAAGTTTTGTTTTTATTCAAAATGGCGACTTTAATAAAGCAGTGGTTCGAATGCCACATTTAACGTCTATAGGTAATATCATCAACAAGAAAGGAAAAAAAAAAGTCAAATTGGAGCCTCAAGTGGGACAAAAATTCCAAACAAGTATCCAAGGAAAAAACGGACATCTTCGACTATTGCAAAGGTACGTTGTTTAATATTAAAAGAAAATCCCCCTAGTCAAAGGACACTTCTAAAATCAATAAAATGCTCGGTGTCCACCGTAAACAAAATGATAAACGTTGATTTAAATCTTAAGAAAGCGAAAAAACGCAATGTGCATCGTCTTCTTCCAAATCATATCGCTCAACGCAGGATAAGCTGCAGAATTCTATATGAGAAACACTTATCCAAAGAAAAATGGAAAACAATTGTGACAGTAGATGAAGCATGGGTGTATGAAAATGATTGTAACAAAAAAAAGAGCCATTTATTATCATAAAAGGGGAGAAAAAAATTTAAGTACATGGTTCAAAGAATCGAAAGAAAGTTTTTCTAAGGGATTCATGATTGTTGCTGGTTTGTCTTATAATGGCAAGTTAAAAATAAAGAGAGTGCAAAATAATGTCAAGATTAACTGCAAATACTATCAGGAACATATTTTAGGGCCAATTTTTCTGAATGAAATACCATCGCTTTACCCACAGTGCCATCAATCTGTGAGACTCCATCGGGACAAAGCTAGCAGTCACACATCAAAATCCACTGTAAATTCCTAAAAGAAGTGGAACAAAAAACTGGTATCGTAGCCATATCCTTCACTGATATCCCTACTAAAACTCCCGATGTGTCACCTATGGATTTTTGTGCTTTCGGACTTTTAAAAACTGCATTCTCCAAACGTTGTCCAAAACCCTAAAAGGACTCTGGAAAGCTGTTCGGGAGAAATGGGATAGAATACCTCTTCTAACACATCAAAAGGCATTATTATCCTGGAAATTGCGGTGTTGAAAGATAGTTCAGAATAAAGAATGTCAAATAGAACATTTACAACACAAGAATTTTATGTAATTTAGTTTTGTGAATACAATATACATCGTCTAAAAAATTAGCGAACAGCCTCTGTATGAAAACATTTATTATTCTTATTATTAAACTTACCCTATGTTTATCAACATGTATAATGCGTAGGAAAGGGTCGTAGAGAAGTTTTGATGGATCAATATCTAGTGGAGATTGCCGATGGCCTTTGCTGCAAAGATTCCACTCCGGATTGAGGAGACCCCAGAAATCAGGACCTGAAAATAGAAGAAAACGAAGGTAATTATTGTATTTGCACCAAATAGCATAAATATAAAAAGAAATCTCTGATGAAAACAACACGTGACATTCTTTATCTACTCTTAATGCGAAGCTGAAACGATATTAATTATACTGTATTATTTTCTAATTTATTAGATAATAATGTATTATAAGAATATAATTTACATATAGTAATTGCCTGGAATAGGTTTTCTTCCAGGATTCATAGATAATTTTTAAATGGATAATATATAATGAAATAGTTGAAAGAAGCAATTATTTAAATTAAAAATATTCTTTTATGCTACAAAAATTGTCATTATAATATAAGCAATGAAATTTAATTTTCATAATTAATATGCCAAGAATTAGCCAGTTGCAGAGAAGTATTGCATTTTTATTTTTTATTTAAAGCATCAATATCAGTAAACTTCCTTCAGGTTATAATAATTGTTATGAAAATAATTTAGATTTCTCACAAAGGATTTCTCCCAAAGTAATTAGTTTACACAGATTTATTATATTAAAATGGGGGGGGGAATTAAGCCAAAACGAGAAATTAAAACGAAGTATGAAATGTATATCTATGAATTATGAAGTATTTTATATGCATTATGAAGTATATTATCTACGAAGTGTGAAATTTATATGCATCGTCATCAGAGGGTTGGTACAACGAAAGAACTAAATAAATGAAACAATTTGTTTCTGAACCGAGAAGACTCGAACTGAAGTTAAAAGTTCTTAAATTATAAAAAGGCTCTGGAAAAACAATAAAATTAATTTCTGTATTTATCAATCCAACCCCCTTCAGGCCTAAGAAAGCAGTGCAAAAATTCGCAAAATTGTAGTATCAAAAATATAGACAGATTTTAAAATATTGCAAAATAATAGGCAAATTTAAACGAATTATTTTGAGTAGGTCGGGTCAAAAACAAGAGTTATAAAAATAATAATCTAAAACTTAGAAAAAAAAACCAACTGTAAATTTTTCAATCCAATATCTGAAAAAAAATCTATATGGAAATTTTGAAAACATACAAGCCGGGTTTAAAACGACATAGTAATAATCAAGCAATAAAACTTAAAAATCTAACAAAAATTTACACTTTATTCGACCGAGTTCAAAAACGTGTAAAACAGAAGTAATCCAACATATGAAAAAGTAAATGAAATAAATGAAAAGTTGATCTAAAAAACATAAAATAGTTTCTAAAATCTGAAATACAAGAGCAACAAAAGTTTGAAATGGAAACAAATATTTTCGCCTGTATAGCGCAATCGTCTGCATAGCCAAAATGTGTTAAGTAATAAATTTAGAAAACAACAAGTTTTAAGCGATTGAACTCAACAATCCTTTAATTCAGAAGTCAAAACAACAAAAATCAGCGTAATATTCTCAATATTTTCACAGGACTAGTTTCGATGGTTTTTACCGAACCATCATCCTCACTTGCCAAACCGTAAATGAAGAAGATCGGAAATAATGATTAGATAAGATAAGAAAGCCTGGACAAGAATAAGCACGTGGCGCCATCTGTTGGTGAAACCAGAGCTAAAACATAATTTCTTTAAAGGCCGAAGGCAAAATTGGATTGGAATTAGGATCGTTAACTAGAACAGAAAGATTTTTTTGAATGTGAAATGCCTCTAGAAAATCCAGTTCTCCAATGGAAGATGTTTTTTGAATAATTTTGGCAGCAGAAAAATTGAAAATGTGATTTTCGGACCAACAATGTTGAGCAACAGAAGACTTCTGAGTTTCCTTTTTTCTAACATATGCCTCATGTTCTTTGACGCGAAATTTTAAGGCTCTTTTAGTTTGGCCAATGTAAATTAAACCACATTGGCAAGGAATCCTATAAATCCCCCAGGAATTCATATCCGGAACGGGGTCCTTGAGTATGGAACTCGGAATTTTATTGATGGGAGAATAAACGACTCGAAAGTTAAATTTCTGCAAAATATGTGCAACTTTATAGCTAACTGATGGAAAGAAGGGAATGACAACAGAATTTTTATAATCTCCTAAAACAAGAGTGTGCCTTTTAGTGTGTTGAGAAGAGAATTTTTTAACTGCTTGATTAATAATGTTGGGTGAAAAGCCCCGGTCAATAGCTATTGCTTTTAAATAATTTAGTTCTTTATCAAGGGATAGTTTGGAGGAGCAAACTTGAAGAGCACGGAAAACATAGGAATAAAATGAAGCTAACTTTTGTTTAGTCGGATGACATGATTTAAAGTGTGGTGGAAGGCAAACCGATGAAGGTTTACGGTAAACCGTAGTACTGAAGTCGTATGTGTTGCGTGTGACTAGAATGTCGAGAAACGGAAGAGAATTGCAAGTCTCAACTTCAAAAGTGAACTGAATAGCAGGATCAATAGAATTCATTGTTGAAAGAACTTTATTTAAATCATCTTTATTACCTTCAAACAGGGTAAAAGTATCGTCTACGTAGCGGAACCATACAGGGAAGTTTAAAATTTCAAACAATCTTGATTCATAATAATGCATGTAGATATCAGCCAGGATGGGACTGAGGGGGCTTCCCATGGCTAATCCCTCAGTTTGCTTGTAATATTTATTTTGGAAAACAAAATGTGTTTGTTTCAAACAGAGTTGAGTGAGAGAAATTAGCTCATCAATTTCCATGCAAGAGAAATGAAATTCGCGAAGTCTGGTTTCTAGACATCTTAATGCACCCTCCACTGGAACATTGGTGAATAATGATTTTACATCAAAAGAAACCATGAGTAAATTTCTAGGAGAAATGTTTTTAATCTTTTTTACAAATTCTATTGAATTTTTTACGGTGTAAATGTTATTGTCTAATAGAGTTGAAAATCTGGAAACTAAATATTTAGCTAATGGATACGAGGCAGTACCTAAATTTGAAACAATAGGGCGGAAAGGAATACCACTTTTATGAATTTTGGGCAGAGCATATAATCTGGCACAATTCGCAACCGATGGGATAAGCGAATGTTTTAAGTTGCTTGAAATAATTTGTGAAGATTTAATCGCAGTTTTTATTTTTGACAGGTCCGAAGGTGAAGGATCTTTAGGGATCGGAATATATGGTCCTTCGTTTAAGAGTTTGGTGACACCATCGATGTAAGTGTTTTTATCCATGACGACTATCTGGCCACCTTTGTCGGCCTTTGAAATGATAATATTCGGGTTAGAATGAATTTCGCGCATTGTAGTTCTTTCTCTCGCAGTTAGATTTGGTTTCAAAGGTTTATTATTGAATTTAACATTATGAGCGATAAGATGTCTAATCATTTCTTTCTGTGAATCTGAAATTTTGCTGAACTTGAAAGCTTTTTCGATAGGAGCTAAAATCTTTGGAATTGACGGCTTACAGGTTTGCGAGAAGTTAAAATTATATTTTAGAATTCTCTCTTGTTCATCTGATAAACTAACATTAGAAATGTTAACTATTGGCCTAATGTTGACAATGGGAAGATTTTTTGAACTGCTTGAACTGGAAGACTGTAAAAGAAGTTTTTCGAATTTAACTGCAAGGGTGTTTTTATGACGGCTAACTGCGTTCTCCGTTCTAGACCAAGACTTTTGTTCAAGGGCAGTAAATTTTGGATATGTATTAGCGAGTTCCAGATGAAGCTTATAGAGCTCGTGTTCAATTTTGGACAGTTGTTGACGTGTATTCCTTATGATGGACCGAAGTGAGGCAAGCTTGCAATTTAACAGAATTCTTGAAATGCGACTGGAAGGTTTTTGATTACATTTGATTTGAATGAAATTAGGAATCAATTTTTTACGTTTACACTTAAGTAAAAAGTCAAGATGATTCAGGAATTTTTGCCGTTTCAGGCGTAATTTAGTGAAACGATTAACGGATGAAGGCATGATAACGACTGGCCAGATAGTCGTCATGGATAGAAAGGTGGCCAGATAGTCGTCATGGATAAAAACACTTACATCGATGGTGTCACCAAACTCTTAAACGAAGGACCATATATTCCTATCCCTAAAGATCCTTCACCTTCGGACCTGTCAAAAATAAAATCTGCGATTAAATCTTCACAAATTATTTTAAGCAACTTAAAACATTCGCTTATCCCATCGGTTGCGAATTGTGCCAGATTATATGCTCTGCCCAAAATTCATAAAAGTGGTATTCCTTTCCGCCCTACTGTTTCAAATTTAGGTACTGCCTCGTATCCATTAGCTAAATATTTAGTTTCCAGATTTTCAACTCTATTAGACAATAACATTTACACCGTAAAAAATTCAATAGAATTTGTAAAAAAGATTAAAAACATTTCTCCTAGAAATTTACTCATGGTTTCTTTTGATGTAAAATCATTATTCACCAATGTTCCAGTGGAGGGTGCATTAAGATGTCTAGAAACCAGACTTCGCGAATTTCATTTCTCTTGCATGGAAATTGATGAGCTAATTTCTCTCACTCAACTCTGTTTGAAACAAACACATTTTGTTTTCCAAAATAAATATTACAAGCAAACTGAGGGATTAGCCATGGGAAGCCCCCTCAGTCCCATCCTGGCTGATATCTACATGCATTATTATGAATCAAGATTGTTTGAAATTTTAAACTTCCCTGTATGGTTCCGCTACGTAGACGATACTTTTACCCTGTTTGAAGGTAATAAAGATGATTTAAATAAAGTTCTTTCAACAATGAATTCTATTGATCCTGCTATTCAGTTCACTTTTGAAGTTGAGACTTGCAATTCTCTTCCGTTTCTCGACATTCTAGTCACACGCAACACATACGACTTCAGTACTACGGTTTACCGTAAACCTTCATCGGTTTGCCTTCCACCACACTTTAAATCATGTCATCCGACTAAACAAAAGTTAGCTTCATTTTATTCCTATGTTTTCCGTGCTCTTCAAGTTTGCTCCTCCAAACTATCCCTTGATAAAGAACTAAATTATTTAAAAGCAATAGCTATTGACCGGGGCTTTTCACCCAACATTATTAATCAAGCAGTTAAAAAATTCTCTTCTCAACACACTAAAAGGCACACTCTTGTTTTAGGAGATTATAAAAATTCTGTTGTCATTCCCTTCTTTCCATCAGTTAGCTATAAAGTTGCACATATTTTGCAGAAATTTAACTTTCGAGTCGTTTATTCTCCCATCAATAAAATTCCGAGTTCCATACTCAAGGACCCCGTTCCGGATATGAATTCCTGGGGGATTTATAGGATTCCTTGCCAATGTGGTTTAATTTACATTGGCCAAACTAAAAGAGCCTTAAAATTTCGCGTCAAAGAACATGAGGCATATGTTAGAAAAAAGGAAACTCAGAAGTCCTCTGTTGCTCAACATTGTTGGTCCGAAAATCACATTTTCAATTTTTCGGCTGCCAAAATTATTCAAAAAACATCTTCCATTGGAGAACTGGATTTTCTAGAGGCATTTCACATTCAAAAAAATCTTTCTGTTCTAGTTAACGATCCTAATTCCAATCCAATTTTGCCTTCGGCCTTTAAAGAAATCATGTTTTTGCTCTGGTTTCACCAACAGATGGCGCCACGTGCTTATTCTTGTCCAGGCTTTCTTATCTTATCTAATCATTATTTCCGATCTTCTTCATTTACGGTTTGGCAAGTGAGGATGATGGTTCGGTAAAAACCATCGAAACTAGTCCTGTGAAAATATTGAGAATATTACGCTGATTTTTGTTGTTTTGACTTCTGAATTAGTTTCGTTCGGCGTGTTATTGTGTCTTAATCAACAATCCTTGTTTTTGGAATCAATATACATAAAATATTTTTTTTAAAATTTGCCTAAAATTTGGCAGTTTTTTTTTAATTTGTCTATGTTTTTTTACTATAATTTTACAAGCTTTTGCAACTTTTTGCCCTGCTAAATTCTGCCGGTAGAACCGGACTGAGAAACACAGATTACTTCAATAATTTTTCTAAGAACTTATTATAAGTTTTTAGATTTTAAACTTCAGTTTGTGTCTTTGTTGGTTCAAAAACAGGCTAATTTATTTGTTTACTTCTTTCACTGAACCAGCCCCTTGATGAAAATGCAGCAAAAGATGGAAAGATCTTATTTTGTTTTTCGTTTTTGATTTTGGCATAATATGTCCCCCCATTTCCTAGAGTTTGTCACTGTGCTCCTAATGTTTTGGTATGTGAGTTATCCAGAACTGAATGTGCGATGAATTTTAAACGTATTTTTATTTTATTTTGCATTATGTGTGTCTATATATATATATATATAATTAATTATGGACTAAAAATAATAAATTTTGAACAAACTTTGTATAGACATGAAGGAAATTAAATTAAAAAATACATTTGTGTTATTTTGAAATTTTTTGAAAGTTAGTTTTTGTAAACGAATTTTTTTAAATGCAGAGTTTTAAAATTAGGAGAAACTTTGAAACAATGCAGAAAAATACATAAAAACGGGAAAAAATGCAATTAATAGATTCAATGAATAAGGTTCTCGTACTTGAAATTTGATATTTTTTTATTAAGATACACCATTTTACCTTTTCATGATACATTTTTATTGGGAACAATATTAATAAGGTATGGAAAAAATACAAGAACAGTCTTGCCTACATCAGAATGAAGGTGTTTTAAATAACGGTTAAAAATTTGTAATTAATTTCAGATTAGGTTCTACAAGCCAATTATTTCTTTTTTCAGAACTTTTTTGGGATCCTGAGAAAAAAGTATTGTTATTGTAATAACACTGACTGAAATTTATGCTAGACTTAATTTTTTATCCCTAGACTCAGCTTTTTAAAACTATAATCCCCTGAAAAGGATATTTCACTATAATATACCGTACACACACTGGATTAGAAGATTTTATTTTAAATTGTAGGCAGCATAATTTTCTTTAGCGTCTTTTATCTTATTATTTGCCACCTGATTTTAGCTTTTCTAATATGCATTTGAACAGGTCATTCTTTTACATAAATTAATTAATTAAAGTTTGAAAGTAATGATTGCTTTTTTTTCTGCATACTTTAGGGCTGTACATAATCAGCTCATCTAGTTGTAACCTGTGGCTTTGAAATTGGCATGTCAAGGACATGTTCCCTACTGAATCATTTCGTAACCATAGCAAAGACTGCAGATTTTCCAATCGTCTAAATTCAGGTAAAATGCCCTAGTTCTATCTTTACGATGATGACGATACACATAAACGTCGTATGTGAGGAGAAGGTAGGTATGACTTTGAAATGCCTACTTTAAAGTCACAAATTACAGAATCGTTAAAAATGATATTTCGAAATCTGCTAAAGTTCGATTTCGTGACTTCAAAATACCTAACGGTCTCTACGAATTAATGTAGAAAGAATAACTAACCTGAACTTTAAAGTAAAAACTTCCAGGGAATTTTACGTCCAAACCCGTTTAACTGATAATCATGGTAACAACATCTGCGGAAAAAAGGGGATTCACTAAATTTTTTCCACACTTCATGTGAATGAAGGCTGACTTCAAGTGCAGTCTCAAATGACGTGGAGAAAATAGATGCTGTGCGGTGATGACGCCAAAAGTTACGATGGCAAGTGGAGAGGGGTGGCAACGGCATTGAATTGTTTACTTTACAGTAACAGCCTAAAATAACAGAAACCCAGCAATTGTTATCTAGTTGTTTTTTAATAAACAGAGTGTAAATCATTACCTGTTTAGCAGTAGTTTGCAAATGCATTGTAATAGTTTCCACAAACTTAGAGCTAAAATATTTAGTTTCGACAAACAATAGCTAAAAATGTTAATCGCGACGATATTAGACTTTTTTGTTACTTTCGAAATCAGATGCTCCAAGGCTTTTGCTTTTAATTAGCTTATTGTGTTTCTTATTTCATTTTAGATCCGAAAAAAATGGAAGGATATTATTATTTTACACAGTCATTTTGATGATTTGATTAAAGAAAAATTGATTTCATCCTGATGTCTGTGATCGAGCCTATTGGCCTTTTGGGTTTTGACATTATTCTGAAGACATGCAACTGTTGCAAGCAGTTTAGAGGATTTTAGGCTTGTTGTTGAAAGTTTAAAGATTTTGTCGGGTTTAAAATTAAACTGGTTCAGTTAACGAATTAAAATCGGCTGCGTTTTCCCTTCTGTAATTACCTTCGTGGTTGTAATAAATTTTATCTTATGTAATTTAAAAATGTACCTGATTGTATTCATTAATCCTAATTTCGCCCTTAATAAAATAGCTAGCAATTAAAGCACTCAAATGCATTTATGTGTACAGAATTTTTCTATTCCTTCATATGTATGGTGATTGCTTAAGCACGCGAAGTTAATAAATGGAAGACCCAAGGCCAAATCCAACAAGAGCTTTGCTGAAGTCCCAGTTTCTTCGAAAGTTTCGAATGCCTAAGGGATCATTTCATTGGTCCAAGAATTAAAAGTTTGCTGGGAAGAAACTCAGTAACAAAGGGATTTGATCGACTAAGCCTTGTGCAATTTTTCAGTCATTCTAGTGAGCAAGAATTAAGGATCCTTTTACCATATAATGCGTAATTTTATGGCGTAAGTGGTTAGCGCATCTAGTTGGCAAGTGAATCTGCAATTGGAATCTTGGTTAAGAATATGAATCAATACAATTAATAATATTTATCTTAACAAACCATTCTGTAATATGTCGTCTTACCAAATGCATTTTGCCTAACAAAGGCAATATCCTGATAATAATGTATCAGTATCACCAGACATAACTTGTACACTTTATCTAACAAAATGAAAGCGTCACGTACAAGAAAAGGACTGCGAAGAAACTCGAGTAAATGAATTCTGGAACGAAAAGATGATTATCAATTCCTTGTGCCGTTATTTTTTGTTTTCCTTTCTTTAACGTTAGAAAGATTTCCTTTAGTCGAAATTTGCCTTTTTATTAGACCAGAGGGGCAATTTGCTAAGAAGGACTATTAATTTCGTTTTGGAATTTTGCCTTGATTCACTAAAAGCCTTCTTTCACTTTTCAGATTGTTGCCACCAAATATTATCACCCTGACTTATATCTAAAGAAATTAAATAATGAAGAATCTGCATAGAGTATATATGTTTCTCGCATTGTGATAAAACAAAGGTACCTAGAGCCATCAAATTTTGGATAATTAACGTTTCCACCCGAATATGGACATCTGGAAGCCCAAATTTGAAATTTGGAATTTGTTTTACTATCGATTTCATATTTTGTAAAACTTAAGCGAATTTTTGATTAACAAACTCAAGGATTTCAAAGCGAGGAATGGCAACGTTGTACAGAAAAAATATTTTATCTCCAGCGCGTGAGATTGTGCATCGGAAGTTCTAAAGATAGGCTTTATTTTGCGATATTGCTCTGGAACTGAATTTTGTGGTTTAAGTGCGAAGAACATGATATTTAATAAAAAGGTAACACACGAAATGTTAAAAAAACGCCCCTTTGGACATAATTCAAAATCTGAAACCTTTCAGATTTTTTTTACTGTTCTTAATTTTTATGTTATATTAAGTTATTTTACACTATTAGGCCACAGTCCCCATCGTTAATCAACCACATAGCAGGGAAAATTGCATTTTCAGGTTAATCTCTGCGTTGCATGCAACAAGGTACATGCAATACCATATTTCATATTATAAACTGTATGATGTTGAAGAAAATGTATGGTTTTGAAAACGCAAGTGCGGTGACGATTTAGAGATAAATGCTTTTGGACAGAGGTTAGTAGATTTGCATAGGACCATAACTCTGTACTGATGCTAAAAGTTATTCTAATAATACAGAATATAATAATAATAATACACAACATAATACACATTTCTAATAAAGCACAATATAATACACAATTTAACTACGTTATTTTACGCTGAGGAAATTATTAAGAAGAATGAAGATTTCTAAAGACTTCTGTATTTGAAAAGTTTGGAACGATATAATTTGATACTTTAGATAAGGTAGGGCTTTACCGGGTTCTCAAATCATATCAAAAACAATCACCGCTATCTTGATTGAAAGATATGTCAATAAGAAATGCTGTTGCAAATTCCAGAATACGAATTCGAAATTTATGGGCAATGTAAAAGAAAACATTCCAATATTTTCTAGCCATACAACAATGAAAACCATATTTCAGTCTTTATGGGAGAAACATAATTCCCCCAAGAAATTTATATAAAAAATAAAGTATTTTCTATATATCTTCGAATCCATTATATTGATGCTTTAATGCCCAAGGAGAAGGTATTACATTAAATCAAAAGAATAAGTTATTCCTTTTCGTTTTAGTTATTTTTGTATTACAATGTATTTCAAAGAATCATGTATATGTTATTTTTCTTAACGCTTTCTTGCAGATATCTATCGTAACATTTCAGAAATTCAATTAGTTCGAGACCACGTTCGGCTATATATCTAAGGATAATAATATGAGACATAAAAATGAGATATTACTGTCTGACTGTTATATTAGTTTCGTTTTTCATTATTCAATTATATCCCTTGTTCCTATGGTTAAAAGCTGTATGTTTTATTTCATTTATTTGTATAAATGAGAAGATTATGCATTTATCACTTAGATACAAAGAAAATGCATTAATAGAATATATTAAAAGATTAAAAAAGTTAAACTAAATTGTGATATTTTAAAATAAAAAAATGTATTTAGTATATATTTCAGTATCTAATGCACCATCCATCGAGATACTATCAGGGTTTCGCGAGACCAGACTCCATCTGTTGGGTGTAGCCAAGTATACAGGTAGAACCTGTATGGTATACTTGGCTTGAATCCACAGCATTCAGCAGCCGAGGAAATTTATCATTTTCTGTCTACCGAAAATAACGAAAAGTATAAAATCCATGACTGTTAAAATTAGCTTGCAGCCAAACACGCTGGATTCATTTGGATGCAATATGCATTTGGAGAAAACATATTAATAGTATCATATATTGGTAACAACAATAACATATTGTTATTAACCAAAAGATTATCGTAATATGCATGCGATGATATAAAGCCTGAAATATGAAATAATTATAAAGTTCAAAAGAAGAAAAATTAATATCATTAAAGTTTCTAAAAGCGATTATGCAACATTTAATGTTTCTGATTTTGATTTTTTAGTCAACAGCTGAAAGCTTTCTACTGCAAGAACTGCTGGAGCTAAGGATTGAGATCTATGCCTATTTCTAGCATTTATTAAACGTGTTTGGAATACACAAGTACCTCTTTTGAAATGGTTCTTTTAAGAACCTGGACATTTTAAGAGACATAAGGAACGATAAAAATGACTCTTTTAAGAAACATACTTATCAAATATCTCCAAGGCCTTTCACGACATAGTCAATTGGCGTCTGAGTTTCCAGAACATAATCCATTAAAAAATGTTACTTATGTTTCCGAAATATCTTTAAGAAGAGTTAGAAGTACCTTTGCGCCGTTTCGAAATAATAATAAAAAAAATCTGAAATTTTTCAGATTTTATACTATACCCAAACAGGCTTTTTTATCATTTACAGACATGTTTCGAGAGCATTTTGGCTAACGCCACTTTGGGCTGAAAACATTTAAAAACAGCATATCTTTAGAATTCCAGATAAACAGTTTTGCTTGCTGGAGTTTAAAATGTTTTATCCTATACAGTGTTGCCACTGCTCGGTTTGAAATCTTTGAGTTTTTTAATCAAAATTCGTCTACGTTTTACAAAATATGGTCCAGATAATAAAAAAATTCTAAATTCCCAAGTCGGGCTTCCAGATGCTCAGCTCCATGTTCTGGTGAACAGCTACGTTATTCAACATTATTATATTCTACGTTATTCAACATTTGCTTTTTGTTCAACAGGGCTCTAGGTACCTTTGCTTTTTCACGATGCACGAATCATAAAAAGTAATACATACGTTCATGCAGATTTTTTATTATTTAATTTATTTAAATATAATACAGGGCGATAATAGTTGGGGGCAACTGTTTGAAACGTGATTCAAACTTTTACAGTGATTCAACGCAAAATACAATTTTGAGACAAACAACCCTCTTGGCTACCGCCATTTGGGCTAAAGAAATGTCCTGAAAATTCATAAGCAGCTCATGATGTTATCGAGATGCTTACACAGCTTCTTTACAGTTATCCTTTTAATTAGTGTTGCTTACTTATAAGATATTTTTCCTGCCTTCTTGGCATACCTTCGTGGTGTAATGGCCAGCACACTCGGCGCGTATTCGAGAGATCCGATGTTCGAGTTCCGAGAGGGCATTGCTCATTTTTCATGTCTCCTGCTGCAAAATAACCTAATGATTGTACAGTGGCGCCCGAACTGAAAAAGGCGGTGGGTGATGATTCTCCACCACCAGAATTGGGCGATTGGTTTCCCTAATCCCCAGTCGCTCTTTAAAAGGGGGGAGTATATAAGGTATTTTTACCGCCTTCTTAGCCTGTCTTCGTGATGTAATGGCAGCAGACTCGGCGCGTATTCGAGAGGTCTGAGGTTCGAACCCCAGCATTGGTTATTTTTCACGTCGGCTGCTTCAAAATAACCTAATGTCTCTACATGTTTAATTTGCGATAACAGATATTTATTTATACTCCGTATTTATTTAGTAGTAGTATCGTTTTTTATCATAACTGACGTATTGTAGTTACCTACAATGCAACGGAATGCAAGAAATTTAATGCCAAAATATTTTGAAGCTTATATACTATACATACATAGTGGTAATGGGAGCCTACGGCTGTACGGAATGACGCGGGTTCGAATCCCGGAGAAGGCTTAGCTGTTAATTGTCCGTCCCTTCATGGGAGGTAACTGTGGCTCACCTATTAGGTACATCCACAGTAGAGTGACACAGTTCTACAGTATTAGGTGCTTCCTGCCTTAGTAGCGGCCAAGCCTAAGTCAGGTAAGTGCCACCAGTAGAAAAGAAAATATAATTCATGGAAAAATACACAAATTAAATGGGAGGAAATTCAGTATAGGCTTGTTTATGGGAGTTGTCGGAGTGTAGGGTAAAAATTTCATACAACTTTACCTTAAAATTTAAATATAATAACATCAATTTTAATTTTAATTGCAAAGAAAAGAGCTGCAGCATATATGAGAGATATTTTAATAATCACGAAAGTATTCGCGTAATCTTTTCGTACAAGTGCAATTTAATTTTATCGTAAACAAACCAAATGAATTATCGGATCTGCTTTTTAGTATTTGTGTAGTTAACATTAGTCTTCATGCAATTTTTAGAAACGTGTAATTAAAAGTTTTAGTATTGGTTTAACTTAATTTTAATTGTAAGAAAAGAAATGAAGGATATCCTAACTGCTTTTCGATTATTGGTATATTTAATGTCATTCTTTGTTATTTGCCGTTGTATAGTAAGAATAACATTGAGCTCTATAGCTGTTTGTTTTAATATTTCTGGAAACTTTATGTAGTGATGTTTCGACATTAGATAACGTCGTATTTGCGTTAACCAATCTGACATTAGTTCCCGCTGTAAGAAGGATTTTGGCATTCTTTGTTATTTCACAGCTATATTTTTTACGTCTCCATTTATGTTAATTATTATCTTTAATCATTTTAGTAAAAGACCATATTTTACTAAAACTGTGTCTTCTTCTCCAGGAGATAATGCAATAACACTATTTTCCTTCACAGTTTTAACGTAAAAGCTTTTCCTCACATATCCTCAAATCTCTTTTTTCGCAATTTACTATTTTCTAATGGCTTCATTTATTATGCCATTCGTTAATTATAGAAAAATTAATGTACACTGCGAAAAGAAAAGGACAGTACTATATCTCTCGTTCTACTGGGCCGATTGACCAAATTCAACTTGAGTTTTTCATGCTTCGAAAGCGTGACTTAGGATATATATTACATTTATAAATTCCATCATTATAACATTTGACACAAAATCGGACTTTTCTGAAATGACATGCCAATGTTTTTCTATATTTCGATTCTACGTTTCAAATTATGCCAAATTGCCAATTTTTGTAAAAATCGCACGAGTAGTTTTTGAAAAATTAGCTCTCAGAATTTTAGCTCCTCATTGTTAATTGAATTTGATATATATTTATTAATATCTTTTTTATTAAATTTACTTCATTCCTTCTTCCAGAATTTGAAATTTGGGCTTAATCCTAATATAATTCACACATTTTTTCATGATTTGTTTTAAAATTTGTATTTTTAAATAATTTTTATAAATGTTTCGAAGAAATATTTATGTATTATAACCTATAAAAGTTTTAACATCGTCTTAAAATAGATGTATTTTTAGGCACACCTATAAAAGATTAGAGTTTCTTTACTCAAAATTTTCTAAGATATGCATGAATTTATATATTGGAATGTTTTGAGATTTGGCATCTTATTTTTGAGCAATAATAACTCCAAATGGGGTTTAAGTACTTTGTTAAAATCATTTGAAAGTATAAACGATAACTTTTTTTCCCCTCGTCGGCAATGAAAAAAAAGAAAGAAAAATAGGTTGCTATAAATTAAGAAGTTCGCCAGCTAAATTATTCTTGGCGAAAACTGGAAATATATCCGTAAATTTTTTGCACCAAATTTTACTAAATGTAATATTTAGGCATAATTCGAGTCGTAGAGTCGGAATAGGAAAAAAAATGGCATGGTTTTTTGAGAAAAAGTCCGATTCTGTGTCAAAATACCTATGTTAGAATGATGCTATATATAAATGTAATATAATCCTAAGTCGCGCTTTCGAGACATGAAAAACGCAGTTTGAATTTCGTCAACTGGCTCAGTAGAACGGAAGAAACTGTCCCCCCTTTTTTTTGCGAAGTGTAGTTACAATGCCATTGAATGAGTCTGCATTAATTTCTGAAGCAAAAAGAGAATTAAAATTTATATTCCAGAAAAACATTACTTTTTAGCAATTTCTATTGAATTCTGATTACTTTTTAAACAATATTATCTTTAAAAGATAATAAAACTTTACTTAAGTTAAACATAGGAGAGCATTTTGAGCATAGAGAGCATTAAATTTTGTGTTTTTTTTCACGTACGATATATTTTATCTATCGCAACATTTTTAAAATCATAACTGCAGAAATATCTACATAACACAATGAAGTTCGCAATGTTACTATTTTAGGTGATTAAGTATATATACATAAATACATATACATACATATACGCATACTTTAGATAGTAATATCATTCGAGATCAGTCTGAACAGCTTCTGATAAAGTTGACTTTCTGTTATACAATTGTTTTATTCAAACGATTAATTTTCAGGATTTTTTAAAGATACTTCTTTATTCTCTTTAACTGAGTTCACAAACTTCATTCGATTTCATATTTACACACCCGCTTTAGAAATTTTTTTGCCTTCCAAATTATTGTTTTGATAAAGTACAGGCATTGCATTTGCCTTTAATTCTAATAAAATAAAATCCAATGAAAACAAATGATTATAGGTCGCTCTTCATACAGATCGAAAATAGATTTTTTTCAATGAAATCCTCCATACGAAAAGACTAAAATAGTCATCTTATATTCTACAATTTAAATATAATCTATAATATAGATTTTCGTTACTTAACAACTTCGTGGTTGTATTAGACAAAATCTTCTTAACCTCATTAAAAATTTCCGTGATTTATAAATAACTAAAGGACATAATTTAATTCATTCTAATATCATAATTTAGATCACTTTTAGACCTAAGAAATATTATGTGTACGAACACAAGGTTCTTACCTGCTGGAGATGCTGCTATATAGTCATAAAACTCAAAACTGCGATCCTAACGACGTGATCTCTTCCAGTAAATCTTTAATTTCGTAATTTCAATGGGCATATTCTTTATGAGTTAACTCTTAACTACTAGTAGCTGCTTAGAAGTCTTTGAATACCCGTAGCGAAATTTTTCTCAAAGGCTTTTCATTTTAAAATTTAATTATATATATTACGTGATTACAGTTTTGAATTACATAATTCTCAATGGCAATCCTTAGAACTGTAAATGTTTTTCAACTATAATATCTAAATTATACACTGAACAACTATTATGAACTGAACTATTTTCCTAAAGACCAACGTTTGGTGACTAAATGCTATATCTTTGAGGGAAAATCGTTTGGAAATTTACTGTCGAATTACTCTGATCTTAACTATCATCGGCGTCATGAATTTATGTGGTGGAATAATATATCTATTGTGTTTTAATTAGCAACCATTATCCAACCCATTTGTCAACTATCACGATTTTTGATTCTGTGACATGTAATTTATCTCAGTTATACACTAATCTAAGTATTAAGTTTCTAATAATTAAATACTCGTGATATATTTAGTGGAGTTGACATTTTTAAATGAATAATGTTTGTTAAAGGATTCCAATAAATCTTTTGAAAGCGACGTGTCTCGTTTAAGGTGGGAGAGTTTTAAAACTTGTGGAGTTTTTAGTCTGCACATTTATTTCTGAGTAGGCGCCCGAAAAGAGATCAGATGTTAATTAATCTTGCAAAGTAAAGCTTTTGAATTGCAATAAATATCTCAGTGCTATGTTATATAGTTACCTAAGTATTTTTTAATCTTTTTCTGTAAAAGGTCACGCAAGTTTCCGATTCATCACATATAATTTTGGAATTTTCTTAAAATATTCATAGCTTCGCAAATTTCATCAAATGGTGGTAAATAAATGTACTTTTAAATTCTATTTATGTTTTCATTTCCTTGTAGGTGAAAGAAGTATTGCAAATGCAAAACATTTCGGGTATCATAATTTAGCGAAAATAGCCATTTTAACCGATCTCAAATCCATTTAGAGGATTTTTTGGATGATATCTGTATACAGACAGAATAAAGAACTATTTTTTCGAAACGGGTTGTAAAAGGGGTTTAAAATGGATTCAGAAGAGAATATTTCGTGACATTTGCACGTACGTTTATATGTATATATTTCGCATAACTCAAACACGAGGATCCGTAGAACATTACAATTTTGTATATGGTACTGCTATAACATGCATTTGTGCACCTCCCTTTTTCATTGCAATCGGAAATGTAGATATATATATATATATATATATATATTCACATTCTGTTACTGGACTTCATTATTTTCTTATCTTATATGTTGACAAATTGTGTACTTTTTGCTCTAAAATTGGCTGTTGTTCTTATGTTCCGGTTACGATTTTTATGCTTAATTACTCTGTATGCAATATTTGTAGAGTTATGAGCATTTAAAAGATCAAGTGACGCTAGCTTTAACGAGGCCGCCATTTATTTACATTTGAAACTCATAGACGAACAGCACATTAAGTCATTTGTTTCACCAATGCCCGGTGGAACCAGATGTTAACTTTCAGCGTTATACACCAAAAATTTTGGTATTTCTGTCCGTTGGCTGAATTGCTTGTTTTTGAGTAGTTCTAAACGTAAGACTTTTTTGGACTGTTTTTAACTGTATTTGGTGTTTTAGATTTTTCTCTATTTTACAATTTTTAATGGCAATATTTTGTCACGTTATGCATTTTTGCCTAGCCGCGAAGTGAGAACTGAATTGATTGAATGACAAATGTATCTCTAATGAAATTCGAGGAAATAAGTCTAGCAAAATATGTGTATAATATACAGAAAGATATGTGTGTAATTTAATAGGCCGTACATGGAAGTCGTATGATGTCCATATCTGATATTTCACTTCAAAGTCAGCTGCAGGTAATATTGAAATTTTTGAGTTTTTTATGTATTCAAAATAAAACTTTTACCGAAACTAAAATGCTTTCATTAACAGTTCTGTACATTTTCCTATAGCTCAAATAAGTCACAGACAGCAATTTTGCAAATGAATCTATGGTTCCTAATATTTTAGTCGATTAATTAACATTTGATGGGTATTTTCGGAAATTATAAAAAATATTCTTCAGCATTTTCTTAAGAAAACACCTGCAGGTTTATTAAACTTCTATGGAATTAAATCTCAAATATTTTCAGAAAAAAATCACAAATTCGTAAACTATTTCGAGAGCTAAAATGAATAAGAAACCCTGAAGCTGAATAAAACGCACTTTAGTTTAAAACTAAGTTACAAAATATTAAACGTAGTTCTTTTTTTAGTTTCCTTATTTATTTATCTTTCAGTTTATTTCTAACTTCTTCTTAATTTAAGAACTGAATTTAGATTTACCAAGTTAAATTCTAAACAAATTAAAAATAGGCAGATAAATGTCATCAATCAGTTTTTAAATAAAATAATCAGATTTATTTTAAAAACTGAATTAATCAGTTTTTTAACAAAGTTCGAAAGTAGTATTATTAAATAAATTATTACATATTGCAAGATACTTTAAGTTAATTTACTGATTTTATAGTATAAATCTTTACTAGTCCTTTCTGTTAACCCTCGCCAGGATGCAAATTACACTGATGAGTACTTAACGTGAGTGATCTGAATATTTCATATAAACAGCAAAGAGCTTTTGATAGCTGCGCTTGAAACTTTATTTTCCATCACCCAGCTTTTGTTGTTAATATTCCGGCATTAGACAGTTTGCTAGCTGAAGCTAAAACTCGCCGTTAAAATCTTGAGTCATCTTAATTAGGCCAAATTTCAGTAGCCTCCGGCTACCATACTTTTAAATTCTATCATTAATTATATTTTAATTTATTACTCGCGAGCAGCGGAGTTTTTTTATTAGTACGCACAAGGGGTGGCTTCTGTTTAATTTTAAGTTAAATAAAAAGATTATTTAAAACTTTCATAAGATTTTGTTGAATTCCTATTACTCGGAACTTTAACTCGACCGCCATTCTACTGAGATCAAGGATATTTGAGTTACTCTCACACCATTAGAACCGTATAATAATAATTTAATGAAAATGTTTTATTTTTAAATCATTATTTGAGGAAATAATCTAAAAATACTAAACTTATATGCTTTGTGTGCAACGTAAGTAACATTAAATGTAATCTGAAAAATAAAGATTCTTGATCTACTTCTGTGTTAAAATTATGATGAAAAAATAATTTTTCTTTCTGCTTTGTTGGCTGTTTTTAATGAATCTTATCATAATAACCACAAGAAAAGTGAAATAAAATCTTTACTACACTAAAGGCGATTAAGTTTATTAATGCTGTGTGTCTACATTAGAAAAATTATATTTCTTACTCTTTATTATGCATCTCATTTTCCTTCAGATATTTAGAAGAGGCGATTACTAAACAAGGAGCAGTAAACTGAATCTTCTACAAAGTACAATGCTGAAAGCATTGAAATGACAGTAGGAAAGCTGCCATTAAATTGCTCTCATCGCTACTAAATATAACTGACGAAACGAGTTACTTCTTGTAGAATGAATTAATATCGTCGTGGGATGGATTCCTATCATATTGTATTACAAACGATTAATATATACTGCAAAGTAACATTTGCCATTTTCCAATCATATCTGATGTAAGCAAATAGATTTATCATGTAATACGAAAGGTGTGAAAGACAACTTGTGAATTGACTATGTACCTTCCTTAATCTGCGAAGATCTATTGCTAAAAGAACACTAAAGCTGATGCAAATTATGTAGCAAAACCTGAACAATGTGATATCTGTCATTAGTCCCATGTTAGAAATTCCACACATTTGAAATGCTTCAGTTAAAATAATCAATTTACTGCTGCTACAAGCCTCATTAAATATATTTTAACGCTGTGGGTTGGTGCCATTTTAAAATAAACCAAACATTTGTTAGAACAAACTATAAGAAAAATAAAGCAATAAAATCTCCTCTAAATTATGGTGCTAACCAAAAAGAAGTAGGCATATTAGATACCCTCAGCCTTAATAAATTTAAAAGTACTTGTTTTAATCAGAAAGTATTTAGCGAATTTTTATAGCCTTCAAATGTGTGAACTCCGCCTTCCGTTTGTTTTCATGAGCAATTTTAATGCCATAAGACCAAAATGCCATGTGGCTAATGGAGGCTTATGGCTGCAAATCAAATAAAAACTTTCTATATGTTTTATTGGGCAAAAAGAAATTTTATTACTATTGTACTACATCGTTTTAATATTGCAATAGGCCATGCATATGCATTTTCCCGCTCTGTTTATATAACTTGAACATGTATGTGACCTTAAGAAGTGTGCCACCTTAAGACGTATACTTCTTAAAGCTGCGGCAGTGTTATCAGAACTTAGGTTCGTGTTTAGCGTTGTCTATACTACTGCTGTTGTCTATGCTATTTTCTCCTTGCTTCCACTTAAAAGCGTCTCCTGACTTTGTTCTCCTATATGCTGTACCTCCTATATGCTCCCTCTTGGCTCAATATTGTACACTGCTGAATTGGACAATTTAGCTATATGGCAGCAATGACGTAGTGTTTGGACTAGTTGCCTCGTTGTCGGAGGAAAGCAAAAGAAACGAAAAAGTGTCGCGTGGAGCAAAATCTATTTCAGCGTTGTATCGGCCTTCAAAAGACCAATATGGCTCTGGAGTGTTGCCAGCGAAGTAGTCCAGGTTTAATACTGTGTGAATGCTGCCTTTGAGGATACATCCATCATCAGGGTTTAGTTATGAGGATTTTATATCAAAGCCGCAAATTTTGGTTCAAAGATATTTTACTGTAACAAGAACAGAGGGTTGACCTTCATACAAAGATGAATGATCACAAAAGTTATAACAACGCATCCCAATAGTTTCTGCAACTGATAACATGGACTTGCTCAGACGTGTTTTAGCCGAACTTGACTTTATGATTGATATTAGTCCTGTTACAAAAGCGTCACTTGTATGAGATTTTAACTCATTTACTCAACCACGTGAATTTCAGCTCCTATTCTTCTAACTGTGCAAATATTTCAACCATATGAATAAAATTCGTAATTCTATAAAAATTGAAAACATCTATTTCTTTTAAGCTAGAGCCTTATAATTATATTGGATTTACTGGGTTACTTACTCTAAGGCTATCTGCTAAGAAAAAGGATGTCTTTGCGGAGGAGCGTCTAAGGCAAATTAACTCGTATTCCCAAATTTATGGGAAAACGGTGAAAATTACCATGCAGCCAATCAACTTGCTGATATTAGAACTTCAGTCAATTTACTAATGTTTAACGTTTTTTCTCACTCGATTACTAGTAGTACTTCAAAGTAGGAACAAGACATTGTAGAAGCTAACACATTTTTGAATCGTTAAATGTGAAACAGTAGCTTGCGCTCTTGCCTAGATTCAAACTGCAGACCTTCCACTTACCACTTGAACTGTGAGGAGCAATTACGCCACTACAGCGCGTACAAGGGGACGAGATATTTTCTTGCATTCTATCTCACATAAACGGTAACTGAGAAGAGGCAAGAGACTCCGTCGATCAAATCCTTGTGGTGACGGGTTATCATACGCCACATTTTAGTTTACATTACACTGCAGATACAAATAGGTATTTTCGAAGTAGAAGAAATCAACTGTGGCTAGCCGACATTCGAAACAGGCGACTTCCAGTTTGCTATTTGGACTTGCTGAGCACTTAGGACACAAAACCACGCATAGATGAATACATTTTTTAATGAGGCAATGAACTCAGGCTACAGAGACGGAGTTTAACACATTTAAAAGTTAAGATTAACTTTACGAACGTTATACTTATGCAATACATTTCGGGGAAAACACTGGAATTAAAATATTCATATTTCTGTTTAAGTTAATAATGTTTATAAATAATTCAAGAAATGTCATTGCCTGAGTTTTAAGGCCTTGAATAATATACGCCAGACAGTGACAGACGAAGCAGATGAAAAGAACTCTCTACATTACTTATCAGTTAGTAACCCATGAGGTGTATGATTTGAAATTCATTATCTTTACAATGGAAAGAAATGCTTTCGGTAAGTCAAAAACATAATGGTGAGGTGTTCTCATTTAAAATCCCTTATTTTGACACAGATGCTTTTCTTCTGAAATTAAAATATTTTTAAGAGTCGAAAAATTTCACTTGAGAGATGAAGGAAAAAATACACCTGGAATTATTTAGCAGATACAATAAGGTATATTTACAGATGAAACATACTACCAAATAATACCATTACTTTTATTAAGACGAAAATGAAGATGTAAGGCCAGTAATATTACTTGATACATTCCTAGTAATACTATGAATAAAGTTTACATGCGCGATAGTGAATCGCTTCATTAATAATGCTGTTAAGAATTCATAGTAAAATCGATCTGATCAAGATCAACCCATATTTGGCGCTACCTCGTTTTTATACCAGCAGGGAAGGCAAGTTTGTGTTTACGATATTGCACGAGAATGGGAAAAAAGATCTTCCTGGACCATACATCTATGTAACCAATCAATCGTTAAATAATACACCAGTAGTAAGGTTGCCAGAAGCATCGAAGACCATACGCACCTAAGGGTTGATGTTACTCCATGGTAAGGCTTGATATACTGTCAATAATCTGCTGCAACCGCTTCTTTCAACTACTGCGTATGTCCCAGTTCGTCATATTCTGTCATAAATCTCCTGCACAGCTTAAACATTTCAGGAGCTTTGTCTAATGGTGTTTATAATTTATCTAATTTTTTCCTAGCTGCTTGCATAGAATTGCTTTATTCTGTATTTTTTTCTTTAGAAATCTAATGAAATATTTCCTATTTTCTTTTGCAATTAATCGAATAATGTTGAACACCACAGCTTCTACAAGCGTTAAGGTTTGAATACCTTAAACTGTTGTGGAATTTATTAGACCAAAGGTGCTTTATACCTGAAGGACTATTTGTTTTCGTTTTGCTATTTTGCGTCGGAAATAAAAGTCTGAATCACTTTTCAAACTGTTGCCACAAAATATCGCAGCCCTGTATTATATTTAAAGAAATTAAATAATGGAGAATATGCATAAATGTATGTATATTTCTTCAAATGTGATAAAACAACGGAACCTAGAGCCATCCAATTTTGAATAACGTAAGTTTCCACCCGAATATGCGCATCTGGAAGCCCGAATTTGGAATTTGTTTTATTATCTATTTCATATTTTGTAAAACTTTAACGAATTTTGATGAACAAACTCAAACGATTTAAAAGCGAACAATGGCAACACTCTACGGGGGAAAAAACTTTTTATCTAAAGCGCGCGGAACTGTATATCAGAAATCCTAGAGATATGCTACGTTTAAAATTATTTTGCGATATTGTTGTTGAACTGAATTTTATGATTTAAGTGCGAAAAACATGATATTTAATAAATAAAGGTAACACACAAAACGTTAAAAAATGCCACTTTAGATGTAATTTATAATCTGAAACTTTTCAGATTTTTTTTATTTAAATTTTACTATCGGAATGTTAGTTATACTTCTTTCCTTCTTGCTCCGTTTTGCCAAGAGGTTTGCCCTGTATTTATTTTTAAATTAAAACATACCTAATCTAGGTAAATTATTTAGAATTTTTTAGAATCGAGTAGCAAGCAGTTTCACTATAAAGAGAGAGAAAAATTAGGAAAGAGCCTGTGAGTGTTTAAGAGTTGTTCAGGTCTGAGAGCGCCTCCAGTCCACTGCCTTGCCGATTAAAGCAAAGTTTGTTGGCCACTCTAACGCTGAACTTGAATACTGTAGATTGAGGTTAGATCCTATTTTGTTAAGTGAGATGTTGAATTTCATTAGCGACATAGACAAAGCTTGTAATCTTTAATCAAATTAGATTTAAACTGCTGAGTGGATACCTATTTTGAAAGAAAGCTTTGACTTTTAAACCAGGTTGGCTGATAAAGTTTTCGTATTTATGTTTCAATTTTACTAATGAAAGGCTATTTAAACATAATATATTTAAACATATTTAAACATGTCTGCTTTCTACTTCTTTTCGTCATGAGGTTAGCTTTTTCTAGAATATATAAAAATTTTGAGAATCAAGCAGTTTGACTACAAAGTATAGAATTTTACGAATAGAACTACTAGGTTTGTCCTGCTGGCCTGCCTATTTTAAAAAGACTATTGGTGACGATTATCTGTTCTTGCTGGGGTTACCTTAGACTGTTCACTAAGCATGTATGTTTAGAATTAGATCACGATCTAGAACACATTATAGTCTTGCAGAGATTAAACTTAATTTGTTGAATTTATTCCTGTTGTGAAAGGACGCTTTATTTCGAAACCAGGTCTAGGTTGGCAGGTACTTTTATGCTGTGTATTTTGAGTACTAAAATGCGGTAAAGTAGAATAAATTTATAAGTGTTTTTATTATGTTGTCTGCTTGTTGGTTGGATATTCTAGTGATGATAATTTACTACACAGATAAGACATAACAACTTATTAAAGTTGTAATTGTACTATTGGAGTGTTTAAATTCTGTGTATGTTTGATTGATGGTTAGATACTACAGTGGTGATAATTCACCTTTTAGAATACACGTAACACCTTATTTTTATTGCATGGACTCGACTAAGTTATTTGGTATCTCCAGAAGGTATGCTACTAAGAAAAGTACAGTTCTGGAGGAAGTAAAGTGATGGGGAGTGTGTCTTCTTATAGCGACGTATATGACGTTTCAGAGTAGACCATAACTTGGTCATCAGAGCATCGCGTTTTTGTTGTCGAGCAGTTTATTTGCAATGGAGAACTGCCAATAGCAATGCAGCATGCTTTTCGCAACCACTTGGCACTTCGGTTCACAGAACCCTGTTTCCGAGGTATTACCCTGGATGTCTCGCTAATTAAAAGCTCTGAAGAAAGCGATGTAAAAGGAAGTTACTGCATTTGTACACAAACTGACTGTCAATGTCACTACTTGAGTGATGTCTTGTTTAAAACAAAGAAAACGTATTGATGTAAAATGTTTACTTTCAAAAGAAACTTTCCATATTTAATTGATTTGGATTTTATTAGCTTTTTAAGTCATGAGAAGCTAATAAAACCCAACTTACGTTGCGTTTTCTACTCACCCAACTTACGTAACACAGGCAATCACTGATTTACCGAAATTGCTGAAAAATCGAAACTTCGATTAATAATTTTAACAATACCTCGACAAAAGTTACAGAATAATGTAACTTTTAAAGCCTTAGATGATTTTTGGACGTCAGCTGATCATCTTCAGAAATGTCAGTTTATTTAGTTTGTATGCAATAAAGACTCATTAAACACACGGATTAAGCTCTTCTAACAAGGTTCCAAATGCAACTGAACAATATATAGTCGATGGCAATTCTTTGTTACATACTTATGCATTTTACATTCTAGTTTTTTACAACTGTTCACATCATATGCCTAAGTAATTCATATTCCTACAGTAAAAAAGACATATTTTAACTTCGAAGAACTGGTTGTGTATTAATTTAACTTTCTTTATGTTTACAGCTAATCATTCAATATGCCTGTATATTTTATACTATTATAGTGAAATGTAGTCTTACGAATAATCTTATGAATCTTATATATTAATCTACGAATAATCTTACGAATAATCTTTTTGATTTCTTTCCTAATGCCTTTTGTTTCGCTTACATCTAGAACTGAAGAGTCTTCAAATAGAACTGTACAAATTTATATACCTGTGCTATTTAAACAAATAATTTACTTAGAAGGAGGTTTTGCTTCTCTTATGTAATAAATGCATTCAATTTGTTTTATCTTAAAAGAAATATATTCTTTCGTTTAATAATTTAAAATTAAAAATCACTATTATGTACACTGAAAGAAAGTTAAAAGAATAATTTTGTAAAAAATAAACACTGTAATGTGGAAAACAAGTTAGCCTCACTTGTAATACAATACATTATACCAAAGAAAGCATTACTTGTGATTCAGTAATAATTGAAGTTTAGTTTAAACTTGCCTTAGCATTTATAGTCTTTTACAATTCATCCTGTAGTATTCACAACCCTGGAAAAAGGGGTTAATTTAAAATTAAACAGAAGGTAAGATAACATAACTCTCTGCAGCCTGCAGCTACGCGAAAGCGCATTTTAGCTAGAGACTTAGAGAGCTCGAATATTTCAATTTGTTGCCATGTTCTGAATTGCTAATACATCATCCTGAAAATCTAGCTGAGTTACTATTCTTTTAGTCTGAATATCTAGCTTGAATTACTAATGTGTTAATCTGTGAAACTACCTTCATTAAGCATATCTGAAAGTAAGCTTAATCTACAGGTTGGTCAAGATTTTGGAATTTGGAGAGGATATACTCCACATAGACATGTGACAGAAACCAATTTTATGCGTGAGTAGCTGAAAGGAAATATGCAGATGACTTTAGTGATCAGTTCATGTAACCGAAATTCATTCTAACTATAAAACAGCGGTCTTGTGTGCTATTCGAAGCACATGGAAGAACTGTTGAATAATATAAACAATATAACTGCCACCCCTCAGGCTACTACGCGTATCGCACCGTTTGATAACAGACCGGCATGGATGTCAACGGTAGTCCTTTTAAGCATTTTCTGTAAAGGAACATCAACAAAGGTAATTATAGTGTAAAAAGAATACTTATTTTCTAGGCCAGTTTTATTTTGGCCACCCTGTATGACCTATTCGAGTTTATGAGAATTAAAATTATAGAATTATGTTGTTCTTGTGACTATATTACGATCAACAATAATATTATACCAGGTTCTCTACGAGATCACAGCAAGCCCACGAAATTCATCGTGGTAAGGAGTCAAGATTGCGCCCATCGTTGGCAAGAGCCTTCAGTACCATACAGGTGACACCACGACGTTGTCCAATTCCGCCCCCAATTTTGATGCAGAGCAATCCGAACCTCTCCAGAGTAGTTTCCGTTGCCCGCATATTTAGACTGCTCCCATGCTGCACAGAGACTATACCGTTACAAACCTCCATGCCTTCTCCAGGATTCGAACCCGGGCTCTTCGGTACACCAGTCAGCGTCTCTAAGTACTATTTCGGTTGGGTGGCATTACAGAATTAGTAGTTAGGTATGTAAAAAACACAGTCATTGTTTTGGGCCGGTTATCATCATGTATTTAAATTTAGCTTGAAGATTTAAAATATTATCTACCCCAAGCAACAAGCTGATGCTTCGTTTGAGGAGTGATCACCTTGTATTCTATCTTTATGGGCATTTTTCACCAAAAATGGGCATGGAGCTGGACACAGATCACAGATCACTAAAAAGGTACGTTAAGTCTTAGCTAACGAAAGATGCAGCTATTTTCTCCTTCTTGCTCATGATGATTTGTTTGACCTGATTTGATACAGATCAGGACGAAAAGAAAGGACAACAAATCTGATTATTACATTGACGAAATTATTATTAATGGCAAAGTTCCAAATGATTTCGAAACCCTGCATATTTGAAACTTGGATAAAATTTAATTATTGTATACGACAGTGACATAGCAATAATTGCAAAAAATAAAACAGTTTTACAATAAAAGAAAAGGATTCTTGGCGAAACAAGCATTTGAAGCTTAATGGAACAAATGTTGTAGAAGATTTATCATGGCAGAGGTAGATGTATATAAATTGTAACTATAGTGAAATTTAAAAAAAAATCAGACATTTTTTGAAGAAATCAGACAAATGTTTTGTTTAAAGTACACGAGCTGTATCGTCATAGAACGGTAGAAGAAAAATACTATTTTTATGATTTTAATCTGGACTATTACTTCTCTTCTCCTTTGGACCTCATCAGAATGGAAATGAGTGAAGAATATTTAAGGCGAGAGTTTTGAATGTTTTAGATACATAGCTTTTGGTAGCGATGTTTCGCAGTTTGTATTTTCCTCGCTCAGCTCAACTAAATTGATTTTCTGGCATTAGCCATTTTGCTAACCAAAATTAAATCGCGCTATTAATGTTTTGAGCCAGTGCTTAGTTAGAAAAATTTATGTAGTACAGGCTATAATTTATTTCAGATGTAATGCCAATTTCCTTTTAATGCCCGCGACTGGCGGAATTTGAGTGAATGCACATATTCTGCCTTACGTTCAAGCTCAACAAAGGCTTATTTAACACCTCAGACTTGTCGCATTACCACAGAGGCAGCAGTAATAGGCTTGGCAGTCTAATAGGGTCTGAAGGACTTTTATTAGCACAGCACAAGTTGGACCTTTTACAATCAGAAGAACAATTTCAAACTCCGCTGAGATGATTAACCCATAGTGAAATTAATTTCGTCTAATGTACAAGAACTATCCCGACCTTATTGATCATTATGCTTCCAAGAAAAGGAGAATGGCGATAAAATTCAAAGAAGATAAAGGACTATATTGATAAAGTAATATTAACAATTTTAGAAGTCAGCTGAAAAGTTTTACTCAAGGTTATAGCAAATGCTTTCAAGTACGAGCGAATGAAAATTAAACTTAAATATTCTAAGGTAATGCTATATCGTTAAATTTAGATGAATAATGTTACAGATCATCTACAAGATTTCGTCTATGGTTATACCAACTGCAGCTCTGGTTAATAAAATACACAAATTAAGGATTTATGCTTTTTCTCTGATGTGGTTTTCTACAAATTTAATGGTCATCTAGCATTAATTCAGATCATCAACACTTATTAATAAAAATCTTCAAATCCACCTAGAAAAGAAGCTATCTCAACTATCAAATAAGAAAAATGGCTAGTCTTTAAAAACCTTCAACTTCCCGGTCTTAAAATTATTCGTTCTTTTTTTATGTCAGTCCCTATACATCCAGCTGCTTTGCAGTAACTTCTGGTATGCAGGTAAGCCCAAGTTACAAAATCCCAGTCAAACTAAATCCCAGGCCATGCATTTGAAGGCGAACGTGTCCTGATTACCACCATCGCAGAAATGCCTGTTTAAATGTGAGGAAGGCGGTGGAGAAGTTGGGTAAAAGAAATTTCATAAATGTAGTTTGGGGTCTTGAAATTCAGCTGCTTCTGTAAATCAACTTAAAGGAGGGGTTGAAATTTTATTTGTGATTTTTCTTCGGCGGATTCCGTTTCGGAAATGCATGAGAGGTGTCAGCGAATAATATTTTCTTTTCTCTCTTAAGCAACAATTTTATTCCGTGTGCCGATGTACGCTTTCTCGCACATAAATTTGATTTTCTCAATCTTCAGCGTTATAGTCTCAAACCGCTTTTAAAACATCTGCACACTGCCTGTTTATTTAAAGTATCTAGTTGTATTATGACACTCGACAACATGCATGTGATCATTAGCATAAAGCTCTTTTTTCTTATGTATCGAAGTTCATATACATTTACAATTATGGCCTGTAATTGCATTTATATAAATAATTTGTAAGACTAGGAAAAATTTAATTTTTTTGCAGGAACAAGTACCTTGTTATGAGTTTTATATTTAACAGTTTTATGATAGACTTTACCTGAAGTAAACATTTGGGAGAAATTTCAACACAATCGAATAAGAAACAGCATAAATTCAAAACTGTCAATTTTTCATTTCACGTGTGATCTTTCAATTGTTTCTCAAATGAATTTTCTGCACGGCAAATGGATTTTATGTAGAATTGAGAATATAATCTTCTTCAATTCATATTATATTTCACATATAAACAGATTGTTTCCCTTCTTATGTGTATGCAAATAATAATGTTCTATGTTAGCTTGCTTATATATGCCATAGCTTGTAAATTCGCAAAATTCAATAATAGCATTTATAAACCAAAGAAATCTGGATTTATAAGCACATACTCTATTTAAAGCCCAGTCAACCTTGTTAATAGCTTGTAATTCTTTCTTCTCTAAAAAGTTACGTTTATAAATAACCTGAACATTTTACCAACTTTGATAAAAAGATTTAGTTGAAATGACATTTTAATGAACTTCAAGGATAACCAAATCCTGAATATATTTTAATCAGATGTGATTAAAAATATCTGTAATACGAAAGGAAAGTTTACAAAGTGAAATAAAGCAAAACTGGTAGAATATTCGTTAATCAATCCTATACTTATTAGGAAATTATAGTACGACTTTATGCTTAGTATTTTAACTTATTTTCTCCCTCCATAATGCGCGCCTTCCTGGTGTAAATGGATAACATGCTTAGTTAGCATCGGGAGGTTCGGTGTTCGAAACCCGGAGACACATTTTTCACTCCTTCTGCTTCAAATAAATCCTAATTATTCTACAAGTGATACCCAAACTAAAAGTGTCATCACAAGGAATTGGGGATTTGGTCAACTCATCCCCGGTCATCCTGTGAAAGGGGGATATATAAGGTGTTTTATCCTTCATTATCCCCTTCCTTATATTCCTTTGTGATGTAAATAGATAGCATGTTCAGCTAGCAATCGAGAGCTCAGGAGTTTTAATCCCCGCGAAGGCATTGTGGATTCCTTCAATTTCCTGACATCGATGAAAACTGTAATGGATGACTCTAAAAGTTCTACAAGTGGCTAAGGCGTCGTGAATGAAAATTTGTTACCAGGACGATTTGGTTAATGGATTTCCTCTTCACCTGTAATCTTTTAGAAAGGGAGCCATATAAAACATTTTCTTTCTCCTTGCCGCTCGCCTTCGTGGGGTAAATGAATAATAGTCTGACTAGCATCAGGGTACCAGCTTCCGAATCCTGGCAAGAACACTGCACATGTTTCATGTCTCCTGCTTCAAAAAAACCTAATGACTCATCAATATAATTATTAAAACCTAATTTACTTTAAAAATATGATACTAACCAGTTAGGTACTTGAAAACACGCACGTCTGTGGGAAAGTTTAGAGATCATTCTGGTTTTCGGAATAAGAGACATGAAATGTGAGCTGGGCCGAAGCTATCAATCTTACCAACAGTATATACTAACTAGGTACCACGCGAGAGAACGGATGAGTAATGCCATAACTCCTTACAAAATGACGCACATCTTTTCTGCCAGATATTTAAAAAATAAGTGGTAATTTTTATCAATGTATAATTTTAAGGTTTACAAATGTTTAATCATCTTCATATCTCATTTTTCAAATGAGGCCGAATCATTGCTTAAGCATGATAATTCAGCTTTTTAAATGCAGTTATTCGAAATAGTTTGTGGCTCCAAGTTTTGTTTTTAATGAACATTTTAGAATAAAGATGTACATTTAAATAAATCGATATTTTCTAGAAACTTGGTAATCCAATAAATTGGTTTACGCACTAAATCAATTCCGTAAGGAGGAATAAAATGGCTTACATCCTTCTCCACTTAACGAGTGAGTGAGAAGACAGGAGAACAGCCTTTGCAGATGCACAAGAGAAGAACATTTCAAATATGATACGGTGATGTCTTAATAATCAATGAAGTCTCAAATGCAAGCATGCAAATGCGCATGAATTGCATCGTAGAGGTGCCGTATGTCATTCTGTGGCATGGAGTTCCATCTTGATGCACTTGGTCAATCCAATCATAGACGGTCCGTGCTGGTTGTGAATGATGCTGGATTTTCCGTTCCATACGTGCTCGACGGGAGAAAAATCGAGAGATCTCTTAGTTACATGCATGTCGATAATCTGTAGAGCATGCTGGGTGATAGCAGCTGTATGGGGACAAGTGTTATCCTGTTGGAAAATTTACCCTGAGACATAACCTTGTTATGACCTTTGCTCTCAACACGCAGGAACAGTGGATACATACATACAAGTCTTTTCGCAGTGTCGCGAAAAGAAAATGCAGTGTCTAGCAACCTTAATAATTGTCCTCGTTCAAACTAATAAGAAGGCAGATGTTGCCTTCTTCGTCTCATTCACTACATTCTCTCTCACAAGGCGGAATCCGAAATATAAATGAAGTACAGGAAGTTTACATCGCATACGTAAAGCAAACACTATTTGCATTTTGATACTGTCACTACTAGATCCACATTTACTCGTGTAATGCAAACTTTGAGCAGATAGCATCTTTCAGATGTTTAAACTCTTTTTCTAAATCTTATTTATCTGGCGCAATGCTTTCTTAATGTTGGGATGTCATTTTAGATCAGTATAGTTCCATTTTTAGTCTTCTACCTAGCTATTTCCTCTTAGAACACTTACTTGTAATTCTGTATTGCTACATAGACTGAACTCGAAAACACCCAACTAAATTTTGAAACGTCGATAGTGACTTTCTTTGCATCATGGATATGACACACAGAAAGTTTAGATTTATTTGTTGAGATACATACGCATCTGACAGTTATCTGGACCGAAATACACATTTCTATTATTTATTACTTATTTTTTCTATCACCAACATGTCACTGTCTTGTATCTCATTGTTTAGTTTAATACTTGTATAAATGTCTAAAGAAACATCTAACAATACTTGATATTTTTTAATGTTTGAATAAACGTATTCTTTAAAGCTTAAAAGCAAGAATTTAAAATTTCAAGTTAAAGTAAACCTATTTCTTTCATGTTAGCTCATCAGTACTGAAAGTTAAGTTTAGTATTTCTCCAATCTGAATCTTCTCTGAAATAGATTTTTGAATATCCTAGAAGAGAACTGTTATTAGCAGATACTAGCTTTTGGGTATCACTTTATGATTGGCATTTAAAAGTAACTTATTTTATTTATTTATTTATTTATTTATTTTTTGCATCCAGTACGACTCAGTGATGTAACCTTAAGTTTTATTGTTTAACTTTAATTGCTAAACATTTTGCCTTAGTCGATGTTTTCACCGACTTCGTTAGAGAGAGCCTGATAAACGTAGCAATTAGATGAAAGCGTTGACTAGCGCGCGTTTGCCTTTTGGCTACGTCTCTCTAAGTTATTGCTACGCTCGGCCGTGCATTAAGCACTCGTTTGGCTTCGCCGACTTAATCAATATTTAGGGGCCAACTACTTAGAATCTTGATAGCTTCAACTATATCTTTCAGTTAGCTTTAGTTAAGCTTAGTTTAGTTTAATTTCATATTAATTTAAGTTCAAGCCCAAGTGGAGGCTTTGCTGTACGTTTCGAGTTAGGAACTTATTGTATCATATTTATTTTGAGAAATAAAGGGTAGTTAACCCATCTTAAGTCTTACGTCTCTGTTCACACAGTAAAGCGATTATTCGCTTATTAGTGTTAAGGGTTTTAAAGGATTGAACTGTGAATTAAATAGGTGAAACCCCACATTCATGAAGTTTTTAATCGCTTTCATCTAATTGCTACGTTTATTACTTACTCAGTGACTTATCGCTATGTAATGTTAAAACATTGTTAATTTTCAATCCAAAATAACTTGGACGCAATGCGCTTAAATTTCACACTTATCAGGACTGCCTCGAAGGATCTATATCATTCGCGGTCACCTAATGAATACAATTGACTTTTTTATTATATGGGGCAGCCTGAAGAGAATGATTCACCAGAACAATCCACAAAACTCGTGACATATTATAAACAGGGACATATTATAAACTTGTGACATATTATAACAGACTATACGCAACACCATCATTAGTATCGAAGGAAGCGACTTACAGCAAATTGTATTGAAAGCGATTCATCGGGACAAAATGTATCTGGATCATAACGATGAATATTTTTAGTAATAACTTTAGAGACGGGGAAACCGAAAGTAAGTAAACTTTTGTCTTTCATCTACTTATATAATATCGTCTTGCGGGTAATGTATTCTTCACTTGCTTTGGGTTCCCTTTATCTTGGGCTATCCTCTTTGCACTACCCTTTGCACTTTGCTAGTGCTTATCAGCTTATGCCAATTATTACTTCAACTTAAGCATCTAAACATCCGAACATGTATATACAAGAAGTTTAATTTATAAATAAACGTTTTCTGTTTCTTCACCCAAGATTCAAATATTAATTACTGTAATTTCAAATAAATATATACATCATAACCAACAACTGTATAATGAACTAATTAGATACTTAGAATGAAGCACTTTTTTGCTTGTACCCTGTTTAGCTATTAAATTAATAATCTGATTACGCTGAGCAAACTCTCATTTATACGGTACTCATTATTTTCTCATAATAGCTATGTTTCATATTTATTCATCAGATTCTTACTAGAGAACAACGGTAAATATCTTAAGTATTACAATTGCAGTGATCCAGTTTAATTTATTCAGGCAACATTCGTTTATTCTTTCAATTACATAATTTTCGAGCGGAAAAGCATGAATAAATAGTTGTACTGATAAACAAAACAGTTGGTTGCCAAACTAGGTAGTGATTTTCAGGAAGTGATAAAAACTAATAAGAAGAAAGAAAACAACCGAATTCGTTGTTAACCTTTCAAATTTCGACAAAACCATATTTACCATATCTTATAATGAGATCCCCCAAAACTGTTAGATTAATGTGCTCGTCTGAAGATGTTTTACTATTGAGTGAATACAGAAAGGTATCGGATATTACTGAATTAATGTTTACTTACAAGCGCTAGAAATTTGTATTTACCTTTGCGTCTACACAGTGGTGGAAACAAAAAGCAGTGAAACCGTATGTATTGCCTAGTAGAAACCAAAGCTGCGCATCATCCTTATGGCCTATCGCATGCGGATATCGTGGTGGCCGTGTGGTGATAGTCCTGGCTTAAGCTGCTGTATACGCTATCGTGTAAGATGTCATTTGATACATGGAATGCTGACGTTTATGCAACTATCAAAGACAATGGTGTAAGAGTCCAGAAGTGTGTGAGATTCAAGTCTCATCCAGCATCTACTGTATATCAACGCATGACTTGCAATCAAGTACCTGACGACTTAATGTCATGCTAAGTATCCCAGAAAACATAAGACGCAAAGTTGTCAATGTCAAGTTAACAGATGTTATTTCATCATT
Source organism: Stegodyphus mimosarum (assembly GCA_000611955.2). Taxonomy (NCBI): domain Eukaryota; kingdom Metazoa; phylum Arthropoda; class Arachnida; order Araneae; family Eresidae; genus Stegodyphus; species Stegodyphus mimosarum. The sequence continues at coordinate 117,032 of KK114795.1, forward strand.
CTTTATTCATATGTGATAAGTTGACATGCATTGTTCATATATTATGTTAAAGTTAAGGAAAGTGCCAATTAAAATTTTATGTTATTTTCACTTACATCCAGTGTTCCCCCTAAAGCCTAAATTCCAACTACGTAACTATCACTTAACAGCCTTATAATAATAAGATATACCCATCGTTTGTTATTCTGTAGGTATAACGTAACTATAAGTATAATAATACTTAAGAGGCATTTTCCATGATTTGAAGGTTGTTTCAAACGCAAAAAATGGAGACAAGCTATTGTAAAATGTACAAAAATAATCACACATTAGTAAGTAATAAGCACTGAATATTAATTACTTTATATGTAAGGCAGGGCAGTTTTTTCAAATGCAAGTCAAGAAAATATTATTTTCTAGCAGTGGATTGGAAATTCTGCTAGCACAATTTCTATTCGAAACATACTTTCTCGAGGTCTGAATTTACGAGACTGTTATGTTCGGACGAATTTTTATACCCCCCCTTCGGGTTAAATGAAAAAAGCTGTTTGAAAAAATGTGGAAAGTTTGAAGCGAGAAGTGTCGACAAATGTTCACACGTCACCTAAACCGGATTTTCTTCTAATTCACTCCATTCCGCTCACTTTAAAGATTTTTTATACGTCACA
>KK114795.1:119590-206473 GCA_000611955.2 Stegodyphus mimosarum
ATCAAATTCTATTAAATTTTCTATTACGTTTACCATTAAACTAAACATGAACTAGCAAATTAAAAACACATAGCGAAGATATTAAACCAAATACTTTTAGTTCTACTGGAGATACAACTAAAATAACTATTTCTACATGATAGTTAAAGAATAGCTAGTATAACGAAGTTTTTTTGGAATACTTCCAGATGATTCATGCTGTAGAGTTCTACTGTCTAACTCTTGTGTGAAATCTGTAGAATAGTGACTGCACAGAAGAGAGGTTAATACTACCCTTTATACTCTTTACTTATTTACAATGCGTCAACTCGACGCTAACATACTACGCCTCTGCTTGGGTGGTAACTGAAACGGTAGAATATAACTCAAAAATTGAAGATATTCACAAGTAGAGAATTAAGCTACAGGGCTCATACAGTCCTGTGTCCTACAGCGGGTAGATGAGTTTAGTGGCAGCAAGGTAATAGGTGTTAAGCCACGTCTAACCAGCAATAAATGCTAAGCCGAAGCTTGCGTTACCAATACGCACAGACTTTTCCCAAACCCTCTCTAACTTTTCCTTCTAGAACTCGATATTTAAAGCTTTTCTCCCACAGGTAGAATTTGCATTCCTTACTCGCGCTACCAAATTTAAATATTCCGGCACTGACACTTAGGGAAATGAAGGCTCATAGGAAAGAGTTTAAAATTAAATTTAACTGGTTATTTAAAATAAATATAAATCCCTACAAAGTAACTAAAAATCTGAGCACTTTAATTGCTATCATATTTAAAAAACTTCCTTCATTAATCGAAGTTATCAAAACATTATCTTTTTAAATCAAACCAAATAGAAATCACTTCTTAAAATCCAATGTTCACGTTGGTCTTGTTTCAAATTAACAACGCTTGATACGATTTTTGGATTGGTTACTTTAGTAGGAAGACATGGAAGAGTACTAAAAAAAGACAGTCAATAATTCGTTTTGCAGAGAGACCACAATACTCCTGAGCAACTTTACCTTGTTATTGTGGGCTCCCTGTAAGCAGCAAAGCTGTAATTAGTTTAGTGTTATTACTTACAGAGTCATTGTGTTATTTTCAATCAGAAGACGTGAAAAATTTGGTGTGCCTTCCCCGGGGACTCGAACTCTGGACGTCTCGAAAACGCATCGAGTATGCTACCAATTACATCATGAAGGAATATGGAAAGGGAGAAAATACCTTATATACTTCCCATTTTAAAAGGGGCCTGAGGATTAGGGTACTCAATCATCAAATTCTGGTGGTGACGAATTATCATCCACTACATGTTAGTTCGGGCACCATTTGTCGATTCATTAAGTTATTTTGAAGCAGGAAAAGTGAAAAATATGCAGTGCTCTCGACGAGGCTCGAACCCTGGACCTCTCGAAAACGCTTCGAGTGGGCTTCCAATTACACCACGAAGACGTGGAAAGGAGAGAGAAAATACCTTATAAGACAGATATCAAAGTGATTTCCTAGCAGTTAGAGAGTTTAGTGTTCATTGGTAACATAAACTAGTTCCAAATCCCTAGCAGATTGGGAGAAAATTATCAATGCATCTGAAGATAACGACAGAGTCTAGGGAAGGCTTTGAAACCAACCTTTTTATTAATTCAGAATCTGAACATAAATGCACGGCTCATACTTTAAAACTATCCACCACTTGTTGCGATGAAACCTGAGTAACAGTCAAATTGAAGATTAAAAACTAAGCCTAGTAACCAGAAGTTTCACAAATGATTTAACTCGAAGTTCTCTCAAAACGTCTTATAAGGTTTCTCCTTCAATCTCTTGATTTTCTTCGTGAGCATAAGCTGTGAAACCTTATGTGGAGGACAGTGAGCAGATCTAGGCTATGTCCTTTTGTGTTGAAGAACTACAAAGTCAGAAGGAGGGTTTAAAAGTGACCCTTTAATTCAAATATTTACAACTCTTCAACTTGAGAGTAAGCCACTACTTGGGCTGAACTAAAATAATATAAAAATAAAGTGTGTTAACAAATTCAATTCCCTGACTTAGCTTAAGTAGGACGGCGAGGGAAGCTTACTCTTAGTGAAATGCAATAATGCGAATTTCACTAGCAAACACTGGTAATTGCAAATGCCTATGAAGGCGAACGTTCAGTAGACAGAGGAAATCTTTGCGCGCACAGCCTTACGGCGATAAATCCAAGGCTCTGTCTTTCCCCTCGTTAACTCCTGCCTTTTAACTGCTAACAGATATATGCGATTTGCATAAATATCTCACTCGCGCTAAATTCGGGCAGCAACTGAAACTTTGAGATATCGATAGGAAAGTTCAAACTAAAAATAATTTGGTTAATTAAAATAATGAATGCTACAGTCTCACCAGCGTAACACTTTAAATGTCGGCAATTACAATCCAAAGCCGAAGATTGTAATAATATCTGAATTAGCGATGCCTCATAACGCGGACTCGGGTCACATGACTTATAACCCGAAAAACCTCATCTTAAGTACCCTAAAATTATATTTGCATTCTAATAGGGAAACGAAAGGGAGAAGCTACACTAAAGCTCTAAATCATAAAATAACTGGCTATGTAAAATTGTGATGACGATTCATTTTCGTTCAATGATTACATAATGTGAGGATTTAGGAATCCAAAAATTATCATGCCACAAGGGAGTTATGCGAGACAGCCCTGAAGGAATGTTAGATGAGAGATGTTGCATGTCAAGAGTTTTGGACAATGTTTTCCTACTAACATTCAATAACAGCCGAAATTTTCTCCGATGCATTTATTAATTACGTCTGCCCACAACTGGAGGACCGTCAACAGAGATAATTTTTCATTAGGAAGAAACACCACACTGAGCATTGTGTGCTTCCAGGTTCCTGGACAGAACATTCCCCAATCGGATCGAGAGGAATAGACTCATTTTATGGCCGTTACGTAATATGGTCACAACGTACCACTTGACATAACCCCTTTTTGATTTCCCGTTTTATTCTGCTGGCATCTGTTAAAAATAGTCTTTACCCTTAGAAAGTGTTAAAGATTGCAGATCTGAAAACCAGATTCAGCAATGTCTTTGAAAATATTGATCAAACCAAACTGCACGGTACGTGGGCAGAGCTGGAATACCTGCTTGGTATTTTCCATGCAACCAATGCCGCCGAAATCAAGGTTGTATAATGAATGCTTCCCTTAAGTTTAGTCAGTATGCTTTAAGACTACTGTTTCAACAAAGAATTGTAATCCATTACTGAAATTCTGATATCTGAACAAGTAATTTATATTATACTTGTGTCTGTACATTAAAGTACGGTAACATACTATTACTAACTACACATAATAACAATGTGTCATCATCTGTGAGTCTAACAACGTGTCTTTCTCTAAGCATGAAGTATTTCGCTTGCCAATGCCTATTATGTGATTACGTTTAGTCAAATTTCAATTCAGTCATAGTCGTGTTATTTGTAGCTTGTAATAAAATATTAAATCTTTGTCCTAATTTTGTATTTAATTGCATTAAAAACAGCACGTAGAAAACGTACATTATTATGAAGTACTATGAATGGAACTCTTTATTACGTACGTAACTATTCTACTTTTCCGAATTTGGAGCATATAGTAATGTAGATGCCCGGTGTACTATAGCGTACTACAGGTCCGGTGTAGCGGTAATGTAGAGGCCCTCTACAGTAATATAGAGGCCCGGTGGCGCAGTGGCTAGTGCGTCGCGCAGCAACACCACAGTTCAGATCCTCGGGCTGTGCAAGGTTGACTCAGCTTTTCATCCTTTGAGTGGGCCATAAAATGAGTACCAAGTTCGCTTGAGGACAAAACAACGAGGTTCTGCGACAGGCTGACCACTTGTCCAGGCAAAGATGCTCAAGAACCTCGGAGCCCACGAGCAGTTATCAGGGCACTGCCGGCTATGGCTCTCTATGGGCTATTTGTGCCGCCGAGTTTAGTTTAGTTTTAGATACTAATGCATCAAGAAGTAATACTCTGTACACATATACGTACTACTCGTGTATCCATGTCTATATGTCGGCAAATTAGAAAATGATCATATCAATTTTAGTTTTATTATTCTGTGGGGGTTTCCTATTTAATCCTAAAGTTCTAACTTAGAACCCCACGAACACTAACAAACGAATAATTGCTTAAGTGTGTGAACAGAACACGTAAGACTTAAAGAGGATTTATAACCCTTTACATTTAGTGTATTTACAGTCAGTTCCTACTTGGAACTTTACACAAAGCCGCCACTAGGGCTTGAACTTAAAATAATAATAATTTAAACTAAAACTAGCTTAACTAAGCTATATAAAAGGTATAGCCGAAGCTATCAGAGATCTAACTAGTTGGCTCCTAAGTATTAATTAAATCGGCGAAGCCAAGCAAGGGCCTAAGGTATGACCGAGCGTAGCAATAGCTCAGAGAGACGTAGCCAAAAGGCAAACGCGCGCTAGTCAGGGAATCAGACTCTCTCTTGAAGTCGGTGAAGTTACGACTTAAATAGTTCTCTTTCTCATTTGCATTAACTGTGTTTCTGAGTTTACATTCTGGAGGAAACTGTAAGCCGAAATTATAATAAGATAGGAAAGATACAAAACTTAAAATAGCTGTTAATAAACTTAGGATAAACCTTACAATTCATATAATCTATGTTTATATGTAACTGCACTTAAATCTATTTGTATATCAGTGTCTGCAATAGTGTACTTTAGTATAATTTTATTCTTAATTTTAAAGCCTATATTGTGTAACCGAGAAGTGTATCTAACCTGAATAATAAGTTCGGTACTGAATTATGCATTTATATTATATGTAATATGTCTCTAACTTATGCAATGCAATTCTCTGTTCATTTGTAAAACAACACAATAATGATGTCTGTGCATTGAAAACTTGTACCCTTTTCAGGAGCTTTGTTTGCTGATGTTATTATTTTTTATCGAAACAAAGTAATGCTAATTGGACGGTCATCTCAATCCATGGCTGACGTTTGGCTGGAAAAAGATCCACTCTAATGAGATAATTCCGGGTGATGAAAATTCTGATCGGAAGCCAATCCCAAAAAATTTGTTAAAGTTCAAAACAGAAAGTTGTTAATGTGCTCAGGGACTTTGTAGATATCCTGCATTATATGTCCTTTCACCAATGACTGAATAAGTACCTTATTAACGTACTTTCAAAATTATGTTAACTCTATATATTTATCTCAAGGCAGAAAACTTTGAAAACGAAACAAAATTGAACTAAAGAAAAGCTGTTAGAGAAAACGTGATAAACTATATAAGTGGTAATGTATTTTCCACTGCATTCACGACACCTAATGATTTTAAACTATGTACCAAAAACAATGTATTATTATGATAACATTCCAGTTTTTACTTTTATAACTTTTATTTGTATTTTTTTAGACCTTGCTCGAGTAGATTTTCGACTATTTTCAAGAAACTAAAGTGCATAGTACAGCACGTAAATCTATATCACAATGAAACCTTTTAAAACATTTTGCATAAAAAATTTTTCAGTAAATAACAAACTGATATATTAAATCAATTTCAAATTTGCTTAAAAATATTTTACTTACACAAAAAATAATTTCTCTCATTAAACATCTCAAACTCTTCATTTAAAAGCTTCGAATTTATTCTATAAATATAGCTTTCGTTAAATATGTAGCCTCACTAGTGGGCGAGTGATTAAGATCGCTGAATACTGGTAGTTCGATATGGTTTGCGTTCGAACCTAGAGCGAAAAGGCTGGTTGCATGTTTGGTTTTCATAGTAGTTTTATCCATCTGTAACGTCAGTACAAGCCAAATTCCCTTAGAAATTCCTCCATGAAGGCATCCCCTTTCTTAAGAAGATAGTCCTCTTGTCTTTGCCATATTTAAGTAACGAAACCAAATTGTTAAATATGCATTCAAAAATTCTCCTTGAAGGAGAAATTCTAAATACTACTTCATGCATGATGAATAGAAACTTTCACAAATTAACAACCTTTAAATCAAATAAAAACTGAAAGCAGGAAATATAACATATATATATCGCCTGATATACGCTTACAAGCACTAGATAATCATCCGAAGAAGCGTATTTTGTTCAGTTTTCCTAACATATAAAAACGTGTGTCACTACTTCGAATTATTTGTCTGACAGTTTTGTGATCGCGCAACACAGTATAATATAAAAATTCTCAGCGACATAAATACCATATTCTAACTATAAGTTAGGATTTTGACGAAGCAAATATGTATCTATGTTGTTAAAACCTTCCAGGATTTTTTATTGTAAATAGCAAAGCCGGTTGTTGATCTAGTATAAAATAGTTTTTATCTGAAATATTTTGACTAATATTTCAGATAGTACTATAGATAAACTCTTCACTACCAAAAAACCAAACAGATCATTTTTCAGGGTAGATGAAAGCGACACGTATATCGTAGGTGAAACTTGTTTACCGAGTTCTGACAAAATATCCATGGTCTCCACCTGCTTACCTGCTGTTTTTACCCTTGCCTTGTTACTTTGTCTGAAGTGATTGAAATAAATAGGAAGGATTAATGCTTGTCAGAATCATATTTACTTCCTTTCATTGTGAAAGATTGCTTTCGTCAGTTGAGGACCTAACCAGTAATTGAATGGTAATCTCCCAATATTTTTTAACCATGCGTAAACTAAGTTGTTGCAATTGTGTCAATTATGATTCCTGAAACTGGGCGGGAAATATTCAATTCACATATAAGATATTGAAGTCGTGTTAAGTATGAAGTAGATACTGCAACAATTATAAGATATAAATAACGATCTGGAAACCCAATCCTGGAATGTTCTTGAAGTTTTTCTGAGAAGTTTTTGATAAAGAGGTCATGGTGTGCTTAGGTATATAATAGATATTATGATGAAATAAAAATACTACACAGAATGATTCAAAAATATACATAAGAATGTAAATGTAGTTAGAGGCTATCGAAATAAGCAGATTTTATAATGGAAAACTTGAGCGAAAATGGCTGGAATTTGGTATAAGGTACCTGTTGACCGATAAATAAAATCATTTTGTTGTCGTAGATCGTCATTCCCAACAGGAATATCTAAAAATATGATTAGATACAACAACGTACAGCTAGCCAATGTCTATTATGTATGGAATTCTGAATCACACGGAGGAGCTGCTGAAATGTTTTACAGTTTTTTGCATGAATTTTGAGTAGTAATTTATTTTAACCACATCATCATACATAAAATGCATGTCAGTGCGTTTCGCATTTATGGAATGACGCATACCACTCGAAATTCGTAAGGTGCATGATGACTTACGCTAGAAAAACGTTTTAATCTACCGATCAGAGAACCCTGTAATACCTAATTGTGCCACTTGTGCTCATAAAGTTTATTATAAAATTTGAATGTTTTGGTCTCCTTTATCTGCCTTTACACAGTAGAGTCATTAGGTCATTTGGAAGCATGAGACAGGAAAAATGAGCAATGCCCTCGCCCAGACCCCGGACCTCTCGAATACGTGTCGAGCGTTCTGACTACTACACCACGAAGGCGTGCGAAGAAGGCGGGAGAAATACCTTATAACATTTTCATGTTTTTTATTTCAAATGCTTTTTAGTCATCTTATCAAGGTTCCAGCTTGTATTTATGCTTATTATTTTGTATAAGTATTCATTGTGAAATTTTTATTTGACACTTTCATTTAATAAGTGATACGGGCTTCAAATGTGCCATTGGGAATCACTGCTGGAGACATAGCTTGCAAACTATTACATGCATCTGGAACGATTTTAGAAACAAATAGTAGGCGTAACACGGAAAATCCTGCAATGAATCCATGAGCATCGCGAGAATGTGTGACAATATAAATAACCTGCTTATGACTGACAAACTCTATTACGTCCACCTTTTGTGAATTAAATTCCCAGTCATTGATTCAGAGGAATGCTAAAAAAATCTTAATCCCCTTATTGGTGCAGTGTCAAATAAGTACCTTTAATTTAATGAAAGGATAATTGGATAATCCTTTCTTTTAACTTACACTCTGTCATAAGCCTTTCATCAGGGAACTGAATCTATGGTTGCTATTCTGAGTAATATATCCGGATTACTCCGCGGTAATCCTTTCCAATTGCATTTTCAACCTATCGAATATTGAAATATTAGCTTTTTGTTATGATTATTTTGTTTCATGGAAATATGCTTTACAAGATTAAGTAAGTTTCAAGCATCTTCAGTTAACATAGTTTACTGCAATTTATTTTCCACCTAACTACTGGAAAGAATTATTTTAAGATAAGGAATAAACTATTGCTACGGAAGTACCTGCGTGTAAATTTTGAGGCAGCAGATTTAAATTTATTATTTTATAGTCATAGAAAGAAGATAAACGTTATAAAGGAGTTAAAAGCAGATGGAATTTATATTGCAAGTTTTATACTCAACTGAACACACTTTTGATAATTTTAGAACTTTTTAAAAAATTATAATATCCGAAACTTAACAAGGGTAAACATAAAATGTCTTAGAGACATACAAATAATCCTCTTTGCTTGAAAGTGTGAGTTTCAGTACACAGAAAGATACAAGTGATATGCAAAAGTCATTCACAAACGCAAAATGGAAAGTAAAGTCATAAAATTAAGTTTTTAAAATACATGTAGAATGGATATTGATTTAAAAAGTACTGATTGAGATTGATAGATTTTCAAAAACGAGATCCCTTCCATTGGTTTGCGTTGAATATACATTTACGACACAAAATGTTAGAATGTAGGAATAAAAGTTTTAAGATTTTTAATCTCTTTTACTGGTACAAAATGATAGTTGATAAAATAATCATGGAATATGCCTTAATAAACAAATATATATATAGAGAGAACTGTAATAACAGTTCATTGAATTTTGTTAGTGCAATAACCGTATACTATTGTTATTTTAATAATAACTTTTCTTTTACCAAATGCTAGAAGATAGAATAATATTTCCGTACTGCATAAAGTTGAGAAGAAAATAAACAATATGCCACGTGTGATGTTTCATTTTCTCATAGCTACTTAACGTTTGCCGAACAATTACAATTTTCAAGAACATTTTAAACGGTTCTTGAAATTTTTGTAACTTAGGCTCAAAATGCAGATGGTTACTATCCTAGTCAATCCGCACAATTACCCTTATTATCAACACTTGAAGAAGGAATTATCAAAGGAGAGATACCTTAGCTGAATCTCGCAAGTTACTTTTTAACAACAGGAAGAAAATTCTGTAGCCGAGAAGAAAGCTTGATTTCAGGCGTCGGCACTTAGCAGAACAGCTTAGCAATGGCTAACTGCATAATATTTCACATCTTATGGAAAAATGTTTCGTACTGTGAATTAAAAAAGCACCTGAATAATAATTATACTGAGAGTTTTTTTCAGACATTTACTTACATTCTTCCATGGAAGAAAGAGAACGAAACTTTAAAAAATTTTAATGTATCATCAGCCACAGAAAGCGAGAGGATTGACAACAAGGCGTCACCTGTGTCTGTTCGAGTGGAAAATACTGGTCAGATGATATCGTTTGTACTGGCGGCGTGATATCGATAACGATTAAATAAGCGAGATTCAAATGTGAGGCTTGTCCCCACAATTTGGCGAACGGAATTTCAAGGAGATCCTTTTCATTGACTTTCACTGAAAGACTGAAAATTAACGCATAGTAGTTTCAGTTAAGCCTGGAAATCAATGCATAGCAGTTTCAGTTGAAGATACTGATTTTGTTGTTTCAGTTGAAGATAAGATATCTTGTTATCTCATTATTGTTGCAAATCGTTACTCTCATCTTTGACACTGAAGATGACCTTAAATATTCTTGTAGAAATTTTTTATGTGGTTATAAACCCTCATTAGGAATATCATAAGAATACCATTGCTGCTTAAAACAGAAGAGAGTAGATTTAGGTTAATAAGTTAAAAGGCGATGAAAATAGGCTTCCAGCTTAATTAAACAGAGTTTTAAATAGATTCGACTAACAATATTTAAAACAAAAGAATACTCTCACGCTAAGATAGGGCAAAAAGCACTAGAGTCATACAAGGTTCGTAATTTGTTTGCCAAGAGAAAGTTCTTGTACAGAAATGCAATGAATACTTCGTTGAACGTTGTTTTAATATCTTTATGAATACTTCAAAATTAAAATAAATTCATCAGGAAGCTGCATTATTACCCAGTATTTATTAGTTAATGTAAGACTGTAAGGTTTTAGTTTAAACTAACAAAGTTTTATTGAAATTTGACTTTTTCTATCTCTTCTCATTTCAACTTCCCGTTAGAATAAGCGCGCGTTTCAGCTTTTTGCTAATTTGAAGTGGAGACAAGTTCTACTTAAGCAACAGGTAGGAACCTCTCAGTGTGAGACAGCTTTTAGTCTCAGACCACTGGTACTCTATTCGACGTTATTTGATTGTTCATTTTAGACCTAAGTGCGGTCTTTATTTTCTGTATCCCTCCCGAGTTGGGAAGTGGCTGTACATAATTGTGGTTTAATGAAAGAGGATTTTAAATCCCTTTAAAGTGCAGTTCTTCTACCACTTATTCACAGTATTCTACCAGAGAACATAGCTGCATTCAGCTCCCTGTTCAAGATCAGGATTTAGTTACTTTCACGAAGATGTTTGCCAAGAATATGCACCGAACACTCAGTACTGACAAGACTAATGAATCACCAGAAATCTACATTTTATGTTTTTTAATAAAATTTATTTTCTGCACAAGGAGAGTAGCAAAAATAATTCTGTAACTTCTCAAAAAATGAAAGTAAAAATATTCGGAAACCATATCTTAAAAATAAGAAATATCACTTTAGACACAGATTATGCGAAATTACTTTTATAATTATAAGAATGACTACAATAACATCAGTAGAGAATATAATATTCAGTGTAAGTTTACTCTTTTTATTTAGAACTGTTTTTTCCTAAATAAATGCAAAAATTGTAACTCATATACCAAACAGTATGGATTTAATTTTTTTCAATAATCCTTCTTGAAAACTTTAAATTTTAACATTTGTCTGAAAGAGGAATAAAGTATTAAAAGGCATCCGTAAATTATGATTTAAAATTAATTTTATTTTCCCGTTTAAAATTCCCCTTCACGATTTTCTGTAACTTTATTGACTTTTTCTGTAACTATGATGATTACTAAGTTTTATTTTATATGTTATTTATTTTCAATTTTAATGGATTATCAAAGGAATTCCTGAGAAATGAAAGATGTAATTCATTATGCAAGAAATGAGTCACTTGTTGGGGTCTTCGAAGACGTGATTATGATCAAAAGGTATAAAATTTATGGTAATATGGGGTAATTAATGATATGATTTTATCTACAGCATTTATATATTACACGTAATATGAAAATTCGAAGAAAAAGTTCAATTTGATAACCTCTTAAGTCATTTGAAAACTTCAGTGAAAGAAAATAACACGGTCTGGATTAATTTGCGGAATGTAAATCAAGAGCATTTCAGCATTAAAATATGCGATTCGCTTAAAAAAAGCCTTTTTCGTTGATGGTTGAAGGTAATAAATTTTAAATATTATTCACTAGTTTTTTATCAAATACCATGACAGATGTTTTTTCAAAAATTCGTCCGTTATTTTTTAAAAAGACTCAGTTGTTTTTAATTAATTATGCTATATTTAAGATACGTAAATTTGCTATTCACTTCCCAAAATTGGAATTGAAATTTTATATCTTATTCAGACTATTACGTTTTTCAGCCTATGAAACATTAAAAATGAACTTGTGGCTTTGGTACGATTTAAACCATAGACCTTCTATTTGCTATTTGGTTGTGCTAACTACTTACATTAAAGAACACGCTCGGAGGAATGCAGTAATATCTGTTCTCTCTCATGTAAAAAAAAAGGAGGGAAGAATGATGGAGATTTCATAATCTAGATGTCTCTGAGATGTAGCGCAACACACTACGTTTTCGTGTAACTGTGGAGATTATTAGAATTTTCAATGCAGAAAACACGAAAATTCAGCTTACGTTCTTTTCAAGTTTCTGTTCATAGATTTTTCAAATATTAACTGACTACGCTTACTACAGGTCCTAATAAGCGCTTAGGCGATACGATAATTTTCTGTAATAATTCTCAATTTGAAAGCTATTTTTGCAACAATGTAAGATTGGATTGCATCTACGAATCTCTCAGAAACTTCACTTGAGAATTTTCTTAATTAATACATTTTAAAAACAGTTTAAGTTTTTTGAGTTTGTCGTAAAATTTTCAGAAAGTGGAACTAATGCATCCATTATTGTATTCTGTGATTAAGAGTTAGTATAACTATCCGTAGATTTAAATTTTGATTGATTTTTTTGCAAGGTCATGACAAATATTTCATCTATTCCTAGATCCTAAATGCTTCCAATCCCCTTTCAAAATCTTCGTTTTAACACCAGAGAATGCGTGGTTTCATAAAACTAAATAAATAGGAACGAAAACAAACCACCAGCTTTCTTTGCCATCATTTTAAATTTATGACATTTTTGCGAGACTAATCGTTTCCATTATATTTCAAATGCTCATATTTACATTATGTTTGTGTTCAAATTTTGCACCACCCTTAAATAAGACCCTAGTTTATTTATCATCTAAATTCTGTTTTGTTTAAGATACTTTGATACAGTTCTTCATTTGCGATGCAGACTTCAGGAAGTCCAATTTTTCTTAAATTCTCTTTATAAAATACACCAAATTTATTTTCTGGTACTTTTGTAACTTTCTATATTTTAGAATAATATAATAACAATAGATTTAATCAGAACAAGAAAAAGAAATAAAAGAAAAAGCAACATTCGTCATACAAAATTTTGCATTTCTAGCACAGTTTGGTTCTACGTCAGGAGTTCTTGGATTGCGAAAGTGTATAGACACATGTTATATTACGAGCTTTCTGTCATATTAATTTATTCTAAGACTTTTGTATTGGTTGAAAACTCAGTTGTTTCATTACCATTTTTAGAAGAGTTTATGCTTGCACTACACGAAACTTTAAATATTTGTACATTTGAACAACTATATGTAATAGTATGAAACATTCTAGAAATCTGAAGGGATTCTGGAAAGTATACAAAGAAATCTTATCAGAGCTTTTCCAGGCCATGATAATGCCAGAGTATATCGGGATTTCTTTCATGGTTAGGAGCAGATATTATTCACAACTGTGCCTTATATTGTTATGCTTATTTTCTCTTATTTTATTGCGTATTATATTATCAAGTTCAATAAGGCTATAGAGTCATTAGGATAATTTTTGAAGCAGGAGTCATGAAAAAATGAGCAGTGCCCTCGCCGGGACTCGAACCTTGGACCTCTCGAATACACGCCGAGCGTGATGACCATTACACCACGAAGGCATGCTAAGAAGGCGGGAGAAATACATTACATACTCCCTCTTTTAAAGGGCGACTGTAGATTAGGGGACCCAATCGCCAAATCATGGTGGTGGAGAAACATCATCCACCACATTTTTTAGTTCGGGCGCCACTGTAGAGACATTAGGTCCTTTCTAAGCAGGAGACACGAAAAATGAGCAATGCACTCGCCGGGACTCGAACCTCGGACCTCTCGAACACGCGCTGAGCGCGCTGACCATTACACCACAATGAAGTTAGAAATAATTATAAGACATGATTACTCTTACATATTGCTATTTTGCTGTGTTCAATATATCGTGGGAGAATAGAAAGCGAAAAATAAACATCGCAGTTCTAAAAACATCGTGATATAAAACATCGTCGTCGAACATAAAGCTGTTCAAGAATATCGCAGTTTTAAAACATTGTCATAAAAATATCGTGATTAAAATACAGCAGCTACAAACTATAGCATGACGGTAACATCGCAAACATGTGTTCTTCAGGCTTTAAAATTTGCAAATGTATGCTTACATTAATGACTTATGAGCAGAAGAAGGAATGAGGAATATTTTTGTTTAATTAACTAATACATTTTTTTTTCAGAAAAAAGCAACAGCAAAACACATGCATTCAAAATCTGTAAATGAGTAACAAAGTAATTAATAAATGTTGCGTATAGCAGTTAATAGAATTTTAAATTTTTATAGCTAGCTTGTAGTGACATTATGTATTTTTGAAAGCAGGAGTTATTGGAAAATGAGAAAGGCCTTCGCCGGCACTCAAACCACGGACCTCTGAAATACGCGCCAGCGTGCTGACCACTACACCATGAAGGTATGCGAAGAAGGCTCCCCTTTTAAAGGGCGACTGGGGTTTGGAGGGACCCAATCGCCAAATCCTGGTGGTGGAGAATAATCATTCACCACCCTTTTTAGTTCGGGTGCCACTTGCAGAGTCATTAGTTTATTTGGAAACAGACGATGTGAAAAAAGAATGAGCAACGCCTTCACCGGGACTCGCACCACGGACCTTTGGAATGCGCTAGCGTGCTGACCACTACACTACGATGGAATGCGAAGGCGGAAGAAATACTTTATAAACTATTTATGTTCACTACTTAATTAACCTCTTTAACAAAATTGATTTGCTAGTTTTTTAGTGAAAATATAATCAAAAAGAGATTAGAAAAGAAAACTGAAGTAACTGCATGAAGTTAGCTATATTAAAGTCTTTAGCTGTTTAATTAATTATCAGACTGTAAAATTATTTTTTTCGTCTTTGTTAATCAGACGCCTTATTAGTAAAATTTAAATCTTGTTTTGCTTCAGTTAATTCGTCTTCTTAAAGGGTCATTCACATTTTAATGTACACAGCGCGTAATTCATCATTTGGTCATAGATTCGTTAGTTATGACAAAGCATATCAGGGGTAGCTGCATAATATTTCAGCAGAAGATTTGGATTTATTGAGCTATGACAAAGCATATTAGGGCAATCTGCCAAGGGAAGCGATATATCTCAGAAGGCTCTTTCTCAGGAATTAGATCGTATGCATGTTATACATTAGGGAGATCCAGAAAAATATTATGCAACCAGATCGTTCGCCGGGTCAAACTACCAGTGTTCAGCAAGTTTATCTCTCAGAAACTAGTTCCTTTTTGAGGGCAAAAACGAATCAGTTTCTGTTAAATATTCTGCTGCTGAAATGCCCTCCCCCCCAGTGACCGAGAGGTAAAATCTCTGACAATTGGTAATTCGATCCGTCGAATGAACTTGATGAACTGGGTACAAGAGTTTCGTGTAGTTTTTCTAATATACAACATGAATACGAGCTAGTTACTCAGAACGTCCTGCAGAAAACCATTCCTCCCATTAGGTAGATAACATTAATGTGTTATATGCTTAATGGGCCAAAAGTCTTATAAATCCAGGTCCCCTCCTGAAATACTGATGTTTTCTCCTTGCTTTCCTTTGCACCCTTTTTTTCTTTTCCTCCCCTCCCATTTTTTTTCTTTTGAATACTCGTTTGTGCTAACAAATGTCGAGAGTCTCAGCTGTAGGGTTTAGCTGGGATCTCAGCACCAGGGTATCAATAATAATTTAACTGTTTGAGACCTCAGTTTCTGTTGTACATTGTCTGCTTCGCCTTCAATTCTTATAAAAAACCCTAACTTAGAATTTGAAACTTTTAGGAGCGGTAGAATACATCCAGAACGACTAGAAATCACATAGAAATTCAGGATCGGAAATGGCATGTGCATGGTGTAGTTATACAGGAAACAATAGAATGAAAGGGCAGGACAATACGCAAATGAATATGTGTTGTAACAATCAATAGACACTCGCAAAAGACGCAGTAATGGTCAAAGTGTCTTGACCGAATTAATGCAGCCCTCCTATCTCCGACGCATGGAATTTCGAATATTTTGGAAGATTCTGGAGATATCTAGGACTATTCCAGCAGCTACTATGATGCTTATAACCGTTTCCTCGGCGCTGTCAAGAGTAGTGTCGTATACAAATGTTTCCGCATGACCACAGAGGAAGTAATAAGGCAGAAAATATTACCAATTATTTATTGTGACGATCCTCTGCCGGGTAAATATAACGCCTAAGTCGCTACCAACGTTACAGTTGTAATCCCTGGAGACTGCCTCGTACTCCAGAAATATGAAATAACTTCTACTTGTCAGATAGAAAAGGAACATGTAAGATAAATTCAGGTGACCTCCCACAACGCTGGCCGAAGTATTTAAAACTTAACAGCTCTGTGCTGTAAAACTTCGCGTCGCATGCTAGCTCGCCACCACCATATAGGCGTTATATGAATTAAAGATTCCATCCCTTGCTAAGCCCAATTTATTAGCGAACTGCACAGAATCTTTTTTTCTGGGATTGTAGCACCCTGTCGAAGAAACCATTGTGCAAAAGCAATCTGAGTTTACTCATCGTTTTCATACTCATCCGTTTCCACTTTCGTGTAATCACTCTCTGTGATCACCAATGCCTCTGTGTGTGAAATAAAGCTTTTTTTCACAAGAACGCTCAGTCCAACGTCATATTCCGCGTCAGGAAAGCATTCCCTTCCTGCATTGGTATATGACTCGGAGTCGTGTGGTGCAACCTATCCTATAAATTTGTATCCCTGGTACTAAGACACCAAGTACACTCACGTTTGTGAAAATTGCAACATAAAGAAGGAATCGTCATAATTGAATGCAATTTAATACACAGTTGAGTGGTAGTGGTACAAATAAATGATTAAATGTTCAAAGCAAACAAACAAGAACAAGAGATCAGAATCAGTATTTTGTGTGGCCACCACGCGCCGCAATAAGTGCTGCTACACGACGTGGCATGGAGTCAAACAAAGTTTGAATGTCTGACTGAGGAAGAGCATTCCATATCGTTTGTACGCGTACCCAAAGTTCGTCTGCAGACGCAACAGGACGAGGATCACGAGCAAGACGCCGACCAATGACATCCCACACATGTTCAATTGGCGACATATCCGGGGAACACGCAGGCCAAGGAAGAAGCTGTACCTGCTGCGCTGCAAAGAAGGATTTAACAATCCGAGCAGTATGAGGGCGGGCATTGTCCTGTTGAAATACAGCGCCTGGCAAGCTTTGAAGGAAGGGAACAGCTTCGGGCTGTAGAACTTCACGGATATACCGGTTGCTGTTCAGATTGCCCACAATTCGTAGCAATTGAGATCGTCTATGATATGCTATGGCGCCCCAGACCATAACTCCGGGTGTTCGTCCACTGTGGCGTTCGATAATGCACTCCGGAAGGTGGCGTTCACCGGCATAGCGTCTGACACGAATGCGGCCATCATGGTACCACAAATTAAAGCGGGATTCGTCAGAAAACACGACATGCTGCCAATCAGCACGCCAGTCTCTATGCTGATTGGCCCATTGTAGCCGCAGGCGGCGATGGTCGTGCGTTAGGGGGATCCTGTATAAAGGAGTCCGTGCGCGCAGTCCACACTGCAGCAGACGTCTACGAATTGATGAAGCACACAATGAAACACCTGTAGCTATTGACCACAGTGCTGCCAATTGTCTAGAGGAAGCTGTACGGTCCGTCCGCGCCATGCGGACCAGGTGTCTATCATCGCGAGCTGACGTCACATTTCGGGGTCCACTCCCGGATTTCCGAGTTGTCCGACACTCGTCCGTCCACTGCTTCCAAACGCGCATCACTGTGCTGCTGTTACGCTGCACACGAGAGGCTACTGCACGATACGACAATCCAGCTTCACGAAGGCCGATGATTCTCCCTCGTTCAAACTCTGTAAGTTGTTCAAATCTCGCTCTCTTTCGTCGACGAGGCATAAGTACAGATTGAGTTAACGTTTACCACTAGCAGATAACCACCGATAACCATACACGCCTCGCTACAGCCGTCTATTTATTCGGATCCATCAGCTGTTCAGAGGGCGCTGCTCAGCATACGCATGCGCTACGGATTTGCAATTCTAATCATTTGCATATCATGCGCTACTTTGCATTTCCTGAAAATTTCAGCTCACTCGCGTAAGTCCTTCATGGTGTTGCAATTTTCACAAACGTGAGTGTATATGATAATCGGATAACTTACGTAATCATATGATTACCATCAAAGTGAAAATCGGAAGGAAAATTATAGAAGTGCTGCAAGAGCAACTTTCATCTATGAGCCAGAACGGATGATAATTTTGTTTGTTCAGGTAAACGTATTAATAAGACAAAAATTATTTTCGTGGTCTCTGTATTTTCAGCTTTTTCATGCAAGTTACAGTTACCAACATATCTTGTACCGAAAATTTTAAAGTAAACAAATCATTGAAGATTTCTCTTTTTAACAAAGAAAATTAATAGTAATAATAGATAGAAGAGATTTTACTACTAAACAATGAGAAATTTAGATTTTACGAATTAAAGCTAAATATAGTTAGGTTAAATGTAAGAGTTCAGATATCTTCCCTGTAAACAGAGAATGCATTATACGAAATTATGCAGAATTCCAAAGAATAAATAAATCTAATGCATACGCAAATGTTACCTATGCATTTAACGTAAACAACATTTCTTTGAGCAAATACCGCTAAAACGTGCAGAGATTTAGTTTAATGCTCAAATATTTTTTTCCGTTTAATGCAAGCATATTTTAGCTTCTTTTTCAAGATTTAAAATTTTACTGCGTATTGAAACCCAACTTTATATACTTATTATTAAAGACAGATTTCGTAAAACACATGTACAATTCATCTTCTCTGCATTTGCATGATTCCTTTTTAGATTCGATTTCTCAATATGTTATTCCAAACTGCAGCAAAAATTTGCATGCTTAATGGTGTTTTGATGGCTCGTCTCAGAAAACGATGAAGCCTTATTTTTGCTCTTCATGCTTTCTTTCATTCGTTTAGCTAGTGAATTCAATACTCCGACGCCATGTTTTGTCTAACAAATAACAAAAGAATATTATGCGGTCCGTTAGGCTTAGTGAAAAATGGAACTACTTTCAACATCTCTGTTTTGGTATTCAAAACGATAAACTTTTTTTAAAAGTTTTTATAATGTATTTGTTCAAGCTCTTTAGAATGGAATATTTTAATCTGATGAAGTTTTATCGCTTCTTCTTCCACATTTGATGGATTAGCTGAAATCGTAGAGTCAATAGATGATGTTTTTCCAATACTCATCGATGCCTTAATCAAAGTAAGGAAAATGCTACGCTATTTTAAGCTCTGAAAATTTCAAACGAGCAGAAACAATATCGATTAATATATTTTTTACGTTCTTAAACTTTTTTTACCAATTTCGAATTGCAAAAAATGGAAAGGAATGTTTCTCAGATGATTTTCGGAAAGTTTCTCTTTGAAACGCTTGTTATTATTCGAGAAGTAAAAGAAACGGATTTATGATGTTACGCGCTATGCATAGTCGAAAATATACGCAACACGAGCATGATCCAATATTTCACACGATTTTATGTGAATTTTTAAAACTGGTTTGAATTTGAGTTAGAAAAATAATTGACGATTGGATAGTCGTAGTTTATACTAGTCAAATATCAGTCTGAATCTCTTAAAATATAAAGCGGTATACTGATGTTATATTTTATTTTGCATTTGAATGAAAACAGAATTTTTTGGAGACTGTGCACTTGAATTCCTATGCATTCTTTTAGATTTTGTTTGAATATATTAGAAGCAAAGCGACTATATAATTCGCCAAAAACTACTAGAAATAGGCTCTTGCAATGCTTTGGAGAACTGAAGATATTTAAATAATTTCGTCGAAAATTAAATAAAATAGGCGAAAGTGTGCAACTGCAAACTTTTAAAGATTTTCCTGTCTAGTATGAGAAAACTTCGAGTTGCGCAAAATATGCATACAGGCAGTAAGAATTTAGGTAAGAAGCATTCTATAATTATGTAAAAGTCTTGGATATTAATGAAATATTTGAGGAAGATGGCAGGAAATACTCAAAAGGAAATAGTAATAGTTCAATGATCTAACTTTAATCCACATAATATTGATTTAGAATTATGTATATAGAGGAGGAATAAAAATAACAGATAGTTTCAAACCTTTTCGCTGACGCAGTCCTTCGAAAGCATGCTCTGGAAGTATATAAAAAATTAATGTATGAAAAATCCTATGCTGTGGGATAAGCGTATTTTACAATTTAGCATCAAATATGTCAGTAAAAATGCTTTTATGTAAAGAACATAGATTCAAATTAAAAAAGAGGATTACACAGTAATATTTACCATAGTGCGTTCACGTTTTACGTTGTTAGATTGACGCAGCCGATCAGATGGGAAAGTGATTAGTGACTCTGACTGCCTGACCGAAGGGCCTGGGTTCGAATCTTGGAGAAAGCATGGATGTAAACTGTTTGTCCCTTCCTAGGAGGCAACGGTGGCCCACCTGTTAGGTATTTCCATAAAAAAGTGACCACCGCTTCCTGCCTTAGCAGTCTCCAACATCTATGACAACTTACGCCCGCCATTAGGAGAAAAAGAAGATTGCCACAAAGTCTTGTATCGTGTTCGACATGGTATTCGTATTAACATATAGTATCTCTTGGATTTAGATACAAACGTATGTTCTTTCGATCACTTGTCTATTTACCTAGTTTGTCTAGTGCATGCATCCCAAAAATGCTTCCACTGCAACCTCTGACGACAATTAAAAAGGCGTCTGCATAGGTTAGAGTCTCGATTTCGTCATTGCCTTCGAGTATCGAAATATCATCCACTACGTTCTAAAGTATGGGCCACGAAGTTATTCTTGCGACAGGATTCAGTAATTGTGTTCTAATAGACATTCTGCCTTGTATAACAACGGGCGTGAAAGCACTATGTATCAGGTCATGTAGAAACTTAGAAATTTAACGTCAGACAGTTTCTGGAGGATGTCCTGTCTCCATGTGAATCAAAGGTTCCTTCTATATCCATGAATATCAATACGGCGTAATCTTCTCCAGTTCATTGCTGTTTAAGTCTATGCCTATGTCTATGTAGCGCATGATCTACAGGAAAGCCCCTCGTAGTGAGATTTATTCAGTAGATTCGATAAACTGATATGGTAATTAAAATGCTGGGGATAAATTTGATATAGTACTTTCCCAAGAACAGGGCACTGATATGGGCCTATACAAGGAGATTTCTGCGGCACTTTACCTTCTTTTAAGAAAGTCATTTTGTGTAAGCTGAACATGTCTGAGTACCAAGAAGTACGCAAGTATTTAAGAAAAGAAGGACGAATGTTGTGAGTTTCTCATATTGTTCAACGATGGACCTTGTCATATTCACTGCTTTATTGGAACTCAGAGCTTTGATCATGCCATGCCAATACGTATTGTTTCTATATGATGAAACTAGCAGGAAAATACTATTATCTTCTTCATATGACTTTTCGTTTACCAAGACTGCCGTTTGCTGAAACATATTCCACAAAACGCTCGCTGACAGTATGTGAAATCACTTGAAGAGATGCTTCAGTCCGTTGCAACGCCGAACTAAATGCCTCTTTCCTGTGAAACAATACACAATTAAAGACTAGTATAAGCAAGTATCTAGTATAATGTTTATAGTGATTCCATATCTAGCACATTCGTTATATCTCTCACTAGGCTAAATTATCTAAAGAATTATTTTTCGTCTAATAAATGATCTCCATTCCTAACACAATGAGTTTACATAAACTTTCTACTTCATAACAGTAGAATTCTAGCATATTAAAGCACATCATTACATCAGTATACTATCTAATTAATGATTGCATCATCGGAAATAGCAGTCAGACTACTTACCAATTATATTCTTCACTCATAGCTGTTTTAAATTAAAATTAACTCTTTGTACTGGGCCATCAGTGTATTACAATATTAAATTTGCTTCATCTGAAGCATTTGTTCATTATATTTGTTTTCTTTGGGGAGTAAGATATTTCCGAAAAGGAGGTCATGACATTAATGAAACATTTAGGCGCTTAACTCTTAACAATACACATAACTGGGGAAACGTTGATAACACATGATTGTGTTATTTCTAAACGTTATTTCTAAAATTAATTGTTACAAGAGCCGACTATGAATATGATGACATTTAGGCCAGTATAAGAAGAACATTTTTCTGGAATTCACAAACATTTGTCTTGACCATTAGAAGATCAGATTTCTCACAAGCCAAAAAATTTTTCATTTTCGATATAAATTAAATTCAGTATAATTTAATTTATAAAACCTTTTTTTGTTTGTGCGATATAAATCGTACTTATATTGCATATAAATTCTCTTCAAAATATAAACTAATTAAATACTCTTCAGAATATAAAGTTAGATACATTACTAATTAGAAAGCAAACTGAAATACAAAAATGAGATGTTAATAATTAATTATAATGCTTCACTGATGTTTATAATATAATATATACTTAGCATGAAGTAAACATATATTAAGTTACATATATAAATGCAAATTCGGTTCCATTCGTAATATTATTTTCTTTCCAGCCTATTAAAGTATGTAAAGAAATTAGAGAAAGAGATTTAAATATACACTGTAGGAGAAAAGTCTCGAATGTGAATGAAGGATAAATGATATAAATATTGATAAATAAAAAGGTCCTGAATCATTAGTAAAGTTGAATAATTTTCATAAATAATGTCTTGACGTTTAGTTCATGGTATTTCTGTTTCCGAACGACAAACACTGATTTTTTTTTTTGTGTAATCAAAGAAAATCCGAGGAAACCTTTCGTTTTTTATTTGTAAAAGAGAAAAGCAGAAATATTCTTTAATGTTTGTTTTATACAACAAAAAGTGTGATTCTAAGCACACAACTGCATGTAAATTTATCGCAATTTTCCACGATGTTTTGATTAGTTCGGAACAGTAGAAATGTGCACCAATTTAAACAGTAAGAAAGCAGTCATTTATCAAGCTTTTCATTTGAATCATAACAGACGATAATTCTGCATTTTAATGCTCAGGAAGGTAAAATATACGGAAACTTAGGTATCTAGTGGATATTATATCAAATAATTGTCTTTGCCATTTCTTTCCCTCCCTCAAATGTATTTTATTTCTGTTAATGTGTTTTCACTAATTCAGCTGAATGTACTTCCACTACATTTAAACATCTGTGTTCGTTTCCTGTCTCCTCGATTTTGGAAAGATATATTATGTTGTGCATATTTTACCTTTATTTATAATGGTTGCGTATTGAGCGTACGAGTCTTGTTTTTAAAAACAATTTCTATTCATGAGTTATTTGATGTTATACGTTTGAAAGCCTTAACAATTAGACTTTTTCTCTATATAAATTAATCTTAAATACTTTTTCCATTTTCTTCAGTTCGGCATAAGAAATGTCTCAAGAAACGCTGTACTTCAATAAAGAAGAGAAAATATTTCCATTTGCTGTTCTTTCAATATACTAAAACTAATATTCACTTTACTAGTGTAAAATCCTTAGCCCAAAAGTGTTGTGATATTGCTTTAACTCACAGGTGAATTACAAAAAGAAAACAGTGACACTGAAACTTGATTAATCCTTGACACTATGAGGAATTTTTAACGTATCTAACCTGACTTGCATCGTTTACAAATAAATATAAGCGAGCCGATGAGATTATTTATAATATATTTGTATTTGCCGTTGAGATTATCTCAGGGGTAAGTTTACCAATAAATTACTTGCCGTTTGAATATTAATTTAATTTTTATTTACTTTTATATACATTAATTTTACTTATATTTCCAAATGCTTTTAATTATATTACTAGAAATGTTTACATGTATTCTTCAAAAGCCTTCGCATAAAAGTAAGTAAAGAAACGAAAGCATAATTCCGATGCTAATATAGCCTTTGCAAGATTCCAGATGGATTAAATTTATCTAGTATCAATATAATAATATTTACAATTTCCATTGCTACAGAAGCAAAATTCTGAAAACTCTGAGAAACATTTTCTAGTTTGAAAGGTGAGCAAATACCAGAAATTTCGGAAAACATGATGGAAATTAAAGCGAATACGTTAATTAAATTAACACTTTGAAAAATAAATGTTGAAGATGCTAAAAGCAATAAGGCTCAGCATAAGTTGCATAAATTTGTAGGGCTAGTTTCGAATGTTTTAATTTTCAAAGATCCGCCGAAGAAGAATGTTCTTTTCAAACCTTCGGAACCAGTGCTGTAAATTTATGAAACTTACGCTGTTTCTTATTGCTTTAGTATCTCTAACAAATGAATTGCATTCTTTTAAAGAATTCTTCAGTATCTTTATTGAAAAACTCATAGTTTTATTTACTAAATAAATTGTATAACAGAAGTACGTTATTGTTCCTATCGTCTGGAACATTGTAGTATTTCATCTGCATTAAATTCTTATGTTATTTTAGGTGGAACAAATCGCAATACAGTCTGAATTAAAAAAAAATACAGGGTGTTTATAAAGTCCCGGACCTATTTTGATGTTTAATAACTCATAAAATAATGAACATATAAACAAACTTAAGGCATTTATTGATGGAATAACTTATGTATTTTCCTTTTCAGGTTTGAATATCTTTACTTTTGTAAATATCGTCTGCGCGTGTGGTTCATTTCAGATAATTTCATTTTCCAGTCTAAATAGCTGTACTTTTCTAAATATCGTCTGCATATTAATTGCATTTTTCTCTCTTTTGTTTTTGGCAACTATTGCCTATTATTATAGGCCTAGGAGGATGGCCTTTGCAACAGATACGCTAAGGAGGATAGAAGATGATGATGAATTTCTGAAGCGCATAATGTTCTCCGACGAAGGATCCTTTCATCTTTCTGGCATTGTTAATCGCCATAATGTGCGAATATGGGGATCTGAAAACCCCCATGAATACCGTGAGGCACAAAGGGATTCCCCAAAGGTTAATGTGTGGTGTGGACTAATGCATGACCGAGTCATTTAGTCTTTCTTTTTTATAGAAAAGACGGTCTCATCCGTCGTATACTTAGACATGTTGGAAAACTTCGTATTTTCACAACCAGAAGAGCCTCAGCCACATGTCTTTTTTCAACAAGATGGTGCACCATCTCATTGGGGTACCATCGTTCGTAGTTCTTTGAATGACCGTTTTACAGGAAGATGGATTGGGCGAGGAGGTCCAATTCCTTGCCCACCTAGATCACCTGATATAACGCCGCTGGACGTTTTCCTTTGGGGATTTGTAAAGGACAACGTTTAAAGAAGGAGAGCGTCGAACATTGATGATCTAAAAGCCAGAATTACAACCGCAATAGCCTCTGTGGATGCCGACATACTTGCCGGTACCTGGCGGGAAATTGAATATCGACTTGATATTCTCCGTGCGACGAAGGGGGCACACGTGGAAGTTTATTGACAAAGGTCATGAAATCTTTTGAGTCTATCTAACCATTTATGTTATTAATTTTAATCTACCTTTATTATTTTATGAGTTATTAAACATCAAAATGGGTCCGGGACTTTATAAACACCCTGTATATTAATTAAAATAATTAAAATAAACTGGTGTACTTAACAGCTTATTTTACTTAATTTTTAATTAATTAGCACTGCTTTTATTTTACTTTTAAAGGTGTTCCTTTGTTCTTCAGATTTTCAGACTTAATTATCTACAAGAATACATATATACATATATATATTTGCACTCGTTCGAGCTGTGTTAAAAGAGATAATGTTTTACTTTCTTTAAAATATCCCTTTTCTTGGTGCACATAACCATTTGCAGCATTTTTGTGGGATAATTTTTGTTTGAGATTAAAGTTCTACTACTTATAAATCATTCATACCTTTTCATTTTGCAGATGAATTTCACACAAAACGATAATACTGATTTATTATCCATCACCGTAACAACCAACTCTTAGAACTGTCAGCGACGCCGTGAAATTAAATTTCTTTTTATGAACAAAGAAGAAATACTAATATCACGTTCCTGAACTGCCAAATAAAAGCTTTTTACATTCTGTTTCCGTAAGCGGCTGTCAGCTTGTGATGGTGAAAAGACTAAATTACGTTCGTCTTCTTGTGAAGTGCTTAGTATTTAATTGTTCCTAAATCGGTATTTATATTGAGATAGCAATATACGGTTGTAATTAGTTTGTCTACTGTGACCCTAATTTACTTTTTATCGCATTTACTGGATATCGAATAATAATTCGTTAATTCACTGACTATCGAATAACAATTCATCTTATTAGTGCGAATCGCACCTCTGAATAAAAGTGGTTATATATTAGCTAGAATTTTCTATATAATATTATATAATCAAATTAATGTTTCATTATTTATATAAAAATGTTTAAGTGGTGAAATATTTTAAACATATTCCATTTGCCCACTTGCTTCCCTATGGCTTTTAATGTGGTTATTACCAATAGCCTTCTGTTAGTTCTTTTCAGTGTCCATAAGCGACTTGCTGCGCGTTCCTTGAGAATTTACCTTTCGGGCGAAACATGAAATAATTGAAAGTTATGGTATACAGAGAAACTGAAAAGAAGTTAAATTTGTTCATTTTTTAAATGAATGAAGCAACAGTACGAATTACTTTGAAACAAAAAATCTGATGTATACAACACATGACATCCTTGTTCGGAATATTAAATTATACGCATTTTGCATTTCATTTAGACTTATTGGATTGAATTAAATCTACCTTCCGTAAGTGACTGTTGATAGCGCATAAACCGCAATAGAATAAATGTATTCTTTACAAATTCACTATATTTGTTTCATAGCGACTCTGGCGCTAGGTTCACTTAACAGCGTTACATCTCATTCATTTTACAACTCAGAATGCCCAAAAATTACGTATATCATCTGAAGAATTACCTAATCGTTGCCACATGTTCTACTCAAATAAATAATAAGTATAAAACGATGTGTAAAAGAAATTAAACAAACAAAAAAAAGCAGTTTCTCACAGACAATTTAGTGTTCCTCATTCAATTAATTCAGTTCTCACTTCGCGACAAGGCAAAAATACATAAAAACTTAAAATATCTAAATTAGAAATCTGATGTGTACACCATATGACTTCCTTGCACGGAATATAAAATTATACGCATTTTGCATTTCATTTAAATTTATTGGATTGAATTAAATCTACTTCGTCGATAGTGCATAAGATACAGTAGAATAAATGCACTCCTTAAAATTCATTAATTTTGTTTACCATAGCGACACTCCTGCGTTAGGTTCACTTAACAGCCTTACTTCTCATTCATTTTGTATCTCAGAATACATAAAAAATTATGTATATCATCTGAAGAATTACCTAATCGTTGCCACATGTTCTATTCAAATACTATGATAAATCTAAAACGATGTGTAAAAGAAATTAAACAAACAAACAAAAGCAGTTTTTCACAGACGATTCAATATCTCTCATTCAATTACTTCAGTTCTTACTTCATGAAAAGCAAAAATGCATAAACACTCAAAATATTTATATTAAAAATTACGAAGTAAAATTTGAACACTTATTTCCTCGAATAAATTCCAGAATGTATTATGCATGATTTAATTCACAATTATAGAAAAAGATGTTATCTTTGTTGTTGTGAAGCTTAGATTCTCCAAATTGGTAGCAAATCCACTATTCTCCTAAGTTTCAAATGTAAACAAATATGGCTGACATATGGAAAATGATTAGGCTTAGCCGCACTTAAAAAACTTTTAAATTGTTGATAATTGTACAAATCTTGCATGCAAATTTACTAAAGGCTGAAAACCCTTAACCGTAAGATAAGAACAACATAATTCAATCGTTTTTGAAGCAAACAATGCGCAATTTACTAACATATAAGAATAAAAAGCTGATCTTATTGAGCCGAGTAACAGAGTGAATATATATATATATATATATATATATATATATATGTTACGTGGCAATTGTCGCAGCACCAGATGTTCTATGCAATTTTCACGTCACCAAATGTTGTGGTACCAAATGTTAAATACTAACTGTTACAATAATTAGCCTACAATAATATCAAAAACCAAATTCTAATTGCGTTGTGTTTATCTTTCCTCAAAACTAACCGGAACAACCCCTAAGACCAAGCAGGAGTACTGGTGTTAAAAACATTCACACAAGTCATCATAAGAAAAACTCTGAATCAAATATATATATATAACCAAGGATATTTATTGCAGCATTATAAGGAAGACACTCAATCTTTCAACTTAAATTTCTAGATCTATGGTGTGTTCAGGTGACAACTATTTAAAATAATGCATTTAGAATTGTAATATATATATTGCTAATTTCAAATATGCACCGAGATGAATTAATCAAAAATTTACACCGTAAAAATTAATATTAAATTTTCATATGCAGTTATCAAACTCTGCTGGCCAGCATAAAAATACACAGGAATTTAATGAATCACCGAGCATGGTGTCTTTACCAATATTGATAGAGATTACTTAGTTCAAGAAATTTCTTAATTTACTCAGGTAAAAATTACATACATCAATTTAGCAATCCCTTAGGCAGTTAGAAAATATTACATATTCAAGTAGACCCGTTGGAGAAAAATGATTACATTTATTCCTACATTCAATTACTCAATTAAAGGTAAAGTAGAATTTAAATTTTTAATCGTTCCTTAATTTGCAAAAGTTAAAGTTAATTCTCAACCAAAAATAGTAACAACTTAAAGTAAAAAGGTAAAATTTAGATAAGTTAACAAATTTAATATCCTGTCTTAATTCATTATATATAAATTTTAATTACATTCCAAGTTAAAGTTAAAAGTCCTAAATAGATTAATAGTGCAGCAGTTGCTTAAATACACAGCCTGGATTTAAGATCCAGCAGAAAAACCTTTGACTAAAAGTTAAATAGAATTTAATTGGAAATTAAATACACATATAATTACTCCTTACATTAATAATTCATCACTGGAAAATTTACTTCAAATAATCAAATCTCTTAAAAAAAATTTTAAATTACCATATTACTTAGGAAACATGTTCACGGAATTTAAGTCGCAAGCTGTACTAAATTTCAGGTGAAATTAACAATCAAAAGGTTGAACTCACTTGAAGGGAAGAATTGAAAATTTAATTAAGCATTAACTCATCTTATAGATTTTTTTTTCCGGATGTCCCATTCATAACAGGTGTTGAACAAGGCTCTGCCGACGACCAGTCCTTCGCAGATGTTGAACGAGGGAGTCCGGCGAGAAATCTGGACACTTGGATCAGACACTATGAAGATGGTAAAGTGCATTCGTGCAGCAAAACAAGAGCTCCTAAAGGTTCCTCCCTTTTCCGTCTATTCTCATCCAGGCGAGTTGATGGTAGTACTCGGATCTAAGTGACCGATCAGGCAGGATCCGGATAGCGGGATTCAAGTTGCATCCACTATGGTGTCAACGTATTAATTCGATGAGGAAAAAACAACATTCTCGACTCCAACACGGGGATGGTAAAGTGCGGAGGAGTAAACTTCAAGTGATTTTTTAGATGTTCATCTTTATCTTATTTCCCATCTCCGGCTCTTCCAGAGGAAGAAAAAATAACGTGCTTCTACAGCTGCGAATCCAAGGCAAAAAGGGCTGAGCATGGCCTTGCATGACGATTTTAATCGTCCAGAATCCAGAATTTTCGAAAATCACCAAATTTGGTGAATTAGTATGCAAATCTCGCCAAACACAAAACAGTGCTGCGAAAACTTAGTTTTTCCTTCTTCACACCAAAAAAAATTCCACCCTCGCCACCCCCTTCGCCAACAAGGAGGGGTGAGGGAAAGAATGCGACAAACCTACCACGCCCCTACCACGCAACCGGACGCAGTACATGACCTTGACGAAAAAGTGCTCAAAAACGACTCTTATAGCAGAATAAATTTTTAGACACGAAATTCAACAATTTTAGCAATTAAATGGGCATAATTCTCCAACGGGGCAACGTACAGTCATGAAAGTAGGTTCATAAGAAGGGTAAATTTTTTCTCTTTAAGAGGTATAAATTTCAACCATGTGAATAAAAAGGAAGTATTTTTAAATTTCAAATATTACGCAGAAACAACCGATTTCCCATTGTCTCCTTCTCCCGAAGGCTAATACTGTCGAACGCGTAACGTAAGAACGAGAACTCTGTTTAACTCGTATAAAAATAATTGATTCAATAACATAAGC
Source organism: Stegodyphus mimosarum (assembly GCA_000611955.2). NCBI lineage: Eukaryota > Metazoa > Arthropoda > Arachnida > Araneae > Eresidae > Stegodyphus > Stegodyphus mimosarum. The sequence continues at coordinate 149,678 of KK114795.1, forward strand.
AATACAATTCGTGAAGAAAAATTTAGAATAAGCATAAATTAATGCATATAATTTTACTCACTCAATAATTAATTAACAAATAACTGCAATTAACTACACATTAATCCATAATTCTAAACTAGCAAAAAATCACTACATAACATATATACATCTTTGGTGCCGCCGATTGCAACCAAAATAGGAGGCGTATAGCTACATATTATAGCAGTCCTATAAACAAAATTTCAACGTTCTGAGGCTACTCGTTTTTGAATTATGCGAGATACATGCATACATACGTACGTACTCCCAGCCGCCAAGATAAAATCTCTTCAGAAACCATTTTAAATCAGTTTTATATTTTTTTTTGGGGGAAAAAGAGTTCTTTATTCTGTTTTTAAGTTCAGATGTCACGCAAAAACATTGTTGAATTGCACTTGATAGAAGTCAAAATGTATATTTTGTTGAAATATGATACCCGAAATTTTTCGCGATTACATTACTTTCTTTACTTCGTACAAGGAAATAAAAAGCTAATGTTATAGAAGGAAGTGTATAAGGCTTCAAATGTAATGTTACTGGTAGGATTAAATGATTGAAGTAGGAACGATTTGTTTATATTGAAAGAAGGCTGTAATGTCAAGTGACCTGAAATTAGTATCTAGGCTTTAAGATTTTCTTGCACTATAACTATGGTCAATACGATTATAGCCAAGGTAAGTCAAAATTATTTTGAAATAGCTGTCGTTGGAACAGTTTAAACCGATTTCAGCTTCGAATTTGGAGAATGCATCAGCATATGTAATTTCATCTCTCGATCAACAAGGTAAACAAACTAGTTAGATTTAAAAACATTATAGAGGAAAAAATTTATAATGATAGAAATATATTTAATACTGAAAAAATCTTTAAAGTATAAAAGCATTTATAAAGAAACTAAATGAGAACTTTAGCAAAAGGAAATACTTACAGTTACTTGAAGCTAAAACAAATCGTTAGAAATTATGTCGAAACCTCAGAGGAAGCAATAACCAAATAACACTAATCTGTTGTCTATCCATATGGAAGTGGAGATATTGTTCGTCAACAAACAAATTATTATTATAGTAAACAACATCATTTTTGCTTTTTCCAGAAATTTTTGTTCCCATTCTCCCGCAGTAAAAGACTATATAACAAACTAAAAAATATGTTTTTGCAAATTAATAAGATTTTTGAAACTGATTGACATGATTTCTTCGCATAGCTGATAGCCAACTATCTTAAATTCGTCTTGAATAGACAATACGAAGTACCCTGAAATGTAAACTAATTTTATTTATCGAATTTGATAGAAATATCACAGTTAGGATAGAACGTTTTGACCGAAATAGCGCAGTTGATAGAAACAGCGTATAAAAGAGCACAGTTGTAAGTACTGGAGAATCATTTACTATGAAATTGTATAAGACCTGCATCAAGAGAACATTTTCTCATTTGTGTAAGTGATCTTTTTAAGTTTAGGTAGCAGTTACTTCCTGTATTTCATTAAATTGTCGCCAATGATCATGAAATGGCCATAAATCAATTAAACTTGGCGACTGTGCAGGAAATATTCATGATTCAAGGTAGTGATCTCCGCAACTGGCGCGCATGTGTATGACAATGGCGATTTAGGCTGAGAAAGAGAGAGCTTTACAAAGCTAAATGAAATTGAATTGTTTCAGAAAATGTTTCACATTGCTGATCGAAAGAAAGTATAAACTTTGGAACTCCATTCTAATCTTGAAAGAAATGCACAGAAAAATGAGAAAAGAAAACAAATAAGTATACAAAGAAGTGAAAATCTCATGACGTAAGATGTCAGGTTTGGAGGACTAGTTGTGACGCTGTGTTACAACGTACTCCATACGTGTGGAGGCTGTTGAAAAAACATAACATTGTACAGAAAAATTTCAATGCTAATATTACTATGGTTAAGTTATGTAATTATGAGCTTACATGGGATTTTTCAAAAATATCCATTCGGAAATATGAATATAAAAGTATTTTGGTAAAGAATTGCGCGATATTTTTGTATATGCATTGTTACAGTTACTTAATATGATTTCATTGTATAATTCACCATGTTTAATGAGGAATTGCTATAATTAATGCACAACGTTGTAGAGATATTAGGTAGTGTTTGATGCTGGAGAAGTGAAAAATGAGCAATGCCCTCACTGGAACTCGAACCACGAATCTCTCTCAAATACGCGCCGAGTATGCTGACCACTACACCACGAAGGCATGCTAAGAAGGCGGGAGAAATACATTATATACTCCCCCTTTGAAAGGGCGTCTGAGGTTTTAGGGAATCCAGACGCCAAATCCTGGTAGTGAAGAGTCATCACTCACCACCTTTTAGTTCGGGCACCACTGTAGAGACATAAGGTATTTTTTGATGCTGGAGAAGTGAAAATGAGCAATGTCCTCTTCGGAATTCGAACCGCCGACCTCTCGAATACGAGCCGAGTTTGCTGACCACTACACCACGAAGGCATGCTAAGAAGGTGGGAGAAATACCTTATGACGTCTCTATTAAAGTTATGTCTTATATCTCTCTGGGTAGTCAATGCTTTTGCTATGAAACTAATCATAGAAAAAAATGGCGACATGTCACTGTAGTACTTAAAAGTAAAGTCTGCCACCTAGACGGTATAGTGGTTAGCGGAGTCTACTGCGGTACTCATGGGTCCGGGCTAGAGTTCCCAGACGGCATGGTTGTTAATTCTCCGTTTCTTCATAGGAGACAATGGTGGCCGCCTATTAGGTGAATGTAGGAATGTTGGTGGCTACTCCACAATGAAGTAGCCACCAACTTCTGGCCTTAAATGTAGCCATTTCTGAATACGCAAGTGCCCATCATTAAATAAAAAAAATTCAACGCCTTTATTTACTTACATGAAGTTTAATATCGTACGTATTTAAATGCGATAAGGTAAGCAAAGTCTCTAGAAAGATACATTCAGAAGTACATTAAAATGCTGTTTAAACATGCCTTTATACAGTAAAATAATCTAAAATCAGATTCTGGTAATGTTCTTGTGGTAACTCAATAGCAAAAAATTTATTATTACACCATTAGCTTTCCATTTAAATTCTTACGATGATTAAAAGAAATAAAGATAAAATCGCATTAAAGAAAATTAACTATAGAAGTCATTTAAATAACGATCATTGCTACGAGCAACTGATTTAAACTTCTATATCTCATTATACATTTTTGAAACATTTATTCTTCTCGAAGCAGCGTGCTGCATTAATGAGGGTTTTAATAAGCAGTTATTCTAAATCGTAACATAAAAATTCCTGTGTGTCAATAACTTTCCCTTACGGGTGAAAAAATCGTTTTTCAGAGGATGGGAAAATATTATTGATATTACTTTAGTTAAAAATGAATTACCAGACGCTCACTTGAAATTTGCTTGTTACTTCCACATAAATTTTCTCGTTCGAAATTCATCCCCATTATAAGTTAATAGTAGGTTTACTTTTCAAATTACTGCATATGATATTTAATACTTTCTGACACAAATTTTAAGTAGCATTGTTCAGCAATATATATAACTATATAATAATATAATGATTATAAAATAAATTAATAATTAATAAATAAATAAACTAAATTATAACAATATAATGATTATATGTACTGAATAATTAATAAAATAAACTAAATTATAACAATATAATGATTATATGTACTGTGCAGCAATATATATAACAGAAATGAATATATAGATTTATCAAAAGTTCTTTTCAAAGAGAAAACGAGGAAAAGTAATCAACAACAAAAACTGAGAAAAAATAAAAAATGAAAAAGAAGATAAAATATTAATTTAAGTGTTTGACAAACAATCTATCTTGATAAATTCAATGTGCAGATATTAAGAAAATAATTAAAAAAAGAGACAATTGAATTATCTACCATGAGAAAGCTACCTATGCATTCCTATGTTTCACCAATTGCAAACTAGAAAAATCGAAAATATCTTATCTCTATTTCCCTCAACCAACGTTTTCAGAGGTCCTTGGAGTCATTAGATTTTATGTGCCCTCGTTTCGCTAAGTTACCAAGGTACTAATGTTCCAAATCTTAGCAATTATTATCTAACCTAGCTCGCAGTATCGTCTGGGACGGCAAAAAGAAGTGAAATGAAATAATGTAAAAGATAAAATAATTATGAATCATATTCATGTGCGCAGTATGTAAATTACGTTTTTATACAGTTAAAAAAGCTTTCGCTTTTGTCTTTAAAATGCTACAAAATAGCATAGCAAGTAAATTGTTCCCTTCACGTTAAATATTAATTTGTTTTCACACTTACAGCGCAGGCGTACTAATTTGTAAATATTGTTGCGTAAAGGGTTCATGCACTAGAAATGATTGATAACAACACTTGATGAAGAATCAAAACACAATTTATTTGTCAATATTGCACAGGAGAGTTCCAAAGATACGTTTATATTTGTCGAAAAATTACGATAAACATGTTGAAACAATCAATAACACGGCCTTCAGGTTACAACCGTGAAGACAGCTTCACAGCAATGCATTAAATTACAAATCCAGGCTTCATTCGGTTGCTTTCAAGCTAATCTCTGAACTCAATACACTACTAATAAACTCAGCATATTGAAGATACGCTTCACGATACACTGCCACTCCGCGTACAGACAGGGTATATATAGCTTTTGACCTGCCTTCGATGTAAAAAGGCAGGAACGATGTGACTTTTTTTTCCTTCGCTGCAAAATGGAAGGGAAGGAAAATAGGTTGCCACATATTAAGAAGTTCGCCAAGTGAATTATTCTTAGCTCAAAATGAAAAAAAAAATTCGCCAAGTTAAATTTATGAATTTCTCCGTAAATTTCGCCGCAAATTTTACAAAATTTAATATTTAGGCATAATTTGAGTCGTAGAATCAAAATATGGCAAAAAATTGCTATGCTATTTCAGAAAAAGCCGGATTTTGTGTCAAATTACCTATATTAGAACATTGCTATATGCAAATCTAATACTTTCGCGCTTTCGAGACATGGAAAACGGAGTTTGAATTTCGTCAGTCGAGCCCGTAGAACGGCCCCCCTTTTTTGCGCAGTGTACATTAGAAGAATGGTTAATTATGTAGAATCGGTTAATAATTCTTAATAACTTTGTACAATGGAATGGTACAGGTGGATGGACACAGAGGAAACATAGGCGGTTTTTATTTCAGATTAAATACATTTGTAAAACATTGCATCGATTTTAGAGAATACATTTGGCATCGGAGAAAAATTACGTAGACTTTTGCTGTCGAAATAAGAAGCCGGAAAGCCTGAAAGCAAGTGATAAAAATTAGATACGATACAGCAAACCTTATCTTTAGCTAACGGTAAATCTTTTAAACGCTTTTTTAATGTGAGAATGAAAAGGTGACCAAGATCCCGTGAATTAAATTTATCAATAACCCTCCCGTCTGCTTCAGCTGAAGGAAAGAGGTCGACTTCTGAATCTGCACATTCTTTCTGTTAACAAAGAAAAAAGCACAAAACAGAGAACTTCATGAAGGATAAAAAAGATTGAACTACGCTGTCTATAAATCTGCTGAAAGATGGGAAGGGCTTTTAGATTTGCAATATAATGTCGTACATAGATAGCAATTAAATTGGATGTATGTATGGCAAAGCAAGCGAGGGCTATTTGCCTAAAAGAAGGAATACGTTCGTCGGGGAATATTTTAAGAATAAACGAATCGTATTCACACGGGGAAAACCTCGAAAGCTGTCAAGCAGCCAGCTGCCTGCCGGGATTCGAAGCACAGTGGAACTACCAGGGTTCAGTGTTTTTACCACTCAGCCACCACTGGGAACTGCATGAATAATAAATCATGATAAAAAAAGAACTGATAATAATAAATGGGAATTAGACATTAGAAAAGCTCATTTTTACAGTTTTCTGTAAAAAAAAAAGAGAGATCAAAGATTGAGAGAAAGTAAACTATATTTGTGATTATTTTCGTTAACACCATTATGCATTTTGCTAATGAAATCATTATGCATTTTTATTGAAGCAATGATGCAGCCATTTTGTATTGTTAATTGAAATTTTTAGTTGCCATTTATTATTTTTTTTTCTTAAAATAACGTATTCAAGAAGAAATTCCCAGTTTCTGAATATTTAAACTAAAAGAATTAAATAATCTATGCATCCAACCTTTCAAAAGACCCATAATAAAAACCTCAGTAATTTCCCAAAAGCAACTGTAAAGTTTTCTCTGACGTTACCGCGTGCTGTCGTGGTGTAATTAGAAAGCACGTCGGACCAGCAATCGGAAGGCCCAGAGTTCGAGTGTCGGTGAGAACAATGAACTGTGAAAACAATGAAATCTCCTGCTCCGAAATAAAATGTCTAATGTTTTTAAACGACTAACTGATTCCTTTACTTTGAGATACAGTGGAGAATATTAGGCTATGTTTCCTTGTGTATTTCTACCACAGCGCATCAATTTTTGTTATTTCATAGCTACTCAAATTACTCTTCACAGTTCTGTGATAAGTTAATGTTATTACGCTATTCTTTTTAAATAGTGTACAATTATACAATATTATTTTAAGATTATATATTTAATATTTCCATTTTTAGCCCAAAGGAGCTTTAGACCAGAATGGTTGTTACTCTAGAAACGGCAATTTTCAATGAATCACTTAAATGCGATGCAGCACTTTTCAAGTTGTTCCCACCAAATATTATCGCCCTGTATTATATTTAAACAAAGTATATAATGAAGTATCTGCATGAATGTATGCATGTTTCTCTCATTGTGAAAAAACAACGGGGCCTAGAGCCATCCAATTTTCAATAACGTAGTCTTGCATCGGAACAAGGGCCCCTGGAAGTTTGAATTTGGAATTTGTTTTATTGCCTATTTCATATTTGTAAAATTAACACATTTTTGATTAAAAACTCAACAATTTGAGAGCAAACAGTGGCAAAACTGCAGGGAATAAAACATTTTTATCTCCGGCGCGCGAGACTGACTATCGCAAATTCTAAAATATGCTCTTATTAATATTTTTAGCTCAAGGTGACGTTAGCCTAAATGCTCTCGAAACATATTTTAAAAACTGGCCGTTGGGTATAATATAAAATGTGTAACCTTTCAGCTTTCATTTATTGTGCTTTTGTATTGGAAGGTAGTACAATAGCACAGTATTATTTACTACAATATAATTTTTATAAAGACATATACATTCAGACAGTTGCAAAAGCTATTTTATAAAATTTACATTACATTTTTTTAATTAGAGTCACAGAATAAGAGATTTTGAAAAATCGCTCTCTTACGTTTCAGATCGATGTTGAGATGCATTTATTCACCTTTGAAGTGCACTAAAAATTTAAAAAATAAATAAATAATAATTTATTTGACCTAATTTAGGTTCGACATGAATCTTTTGCATTTTTCTTTGGGACATGAATCCTTAGGAGTAAAGATAAAAACTGCAGTATTTTTTCTTTTGCCTTGGGAGGGAAAATACACTAAAAAATATATTAGATAAACAAGGTTCCATTTTTGCTCAATTCAAAATTTTGCATTTTCATGTCCTAATCGAATGAGGAATACTTTCCGTATATTAAGGTTAAGGGTACAACATCAATCAAATAATTTACAGAAATTGTATGACCAATGTTATGAACATCAGCAAACTTTCGTATTTTCCTGTTTAAAACGCTGTGAAAATGTCTATTTACATGTTCATGTTATTTTTATATTAAATGAGTTAAATTCCAATGCTATTTTGAAGGATATTTTTTCACATCATTTAAAATTACCATTCAGTTAACGTTACCAAAATACCGGGGACAAATATAATCTTATTAAGCGGTGCGTATTGTATCGATTTTTACTTTTATCCAACTAGAATCTCTTTTTAAAAGTATCGTATTTTATACTACAGATGTAACAAAGACTATGTAAATTAATTGTATACTTCTAAACTCTTATTACTACAAAAACTATTTCTGTATAGATTATCAAGTTCTAATTTTTAACTATTTTTGCTTGCCACTTAATAGGTATCGAACCACTTTTGTTTAGTTAATATCAGGGTGTACGTTATATGCCGCAAATAAATACATAGATCAAATTACTATTAAATTTGGAAGGGAAGTACAATTAAGGAAGTTTTCATAAGAACAGGAGCAGAAAACAAGCATGTATATGTAAAACAAGTGCAAATCCTTAATAACAAATGCAGGACCTAACTATCTTGCTATGCTAATGCCCTCCACAATTAATCTTCTTGAGTCTGGAATTCTTTTTATAAAGCACTGAAATATTAAAAATATCATAAATTGTTCTTGAGTTCTTTCGAACAAAAGTAAATGTGAATCGAATATGAAAATAAAATTTTTTATTAAGTTTTCTCATTTATATCGACAGCTAAAGTGAGTTTATCTTAATAAACCAACAAAAACACCTCGTCAGGTTTTATTCAGAAGTAAATGTGAACGAATACAAAAAAAAAAAAATAAAAAATAAAAAATATATAAAAAGCTGCACGACTTCTTATAAAAAACAGCCGAAAAAAAGATATAAAGTATAAAAAAGAGAGAAGTTTGGAGTTCCAAGAACAATTGAATTAACTCGGTAGCATAGCACACGTTTGCTTGTAAAAACTCCAGTTCACTCTTTTATAGAAAGAATAAAAGCAGAACCGAAAACCTCAGACCGGTCGCTTGCCACAATTCAGTTCGCTGAGAAGTGAAGTGATGTGAGTCCAAGGCTGTAAGGATGTATTAGATTAGACGCTTTTTCTGTCTCCTTTATATGTAACTGCGAGTGACTCCTTTTCTTTGCTATCAGAGCATTCAGTAATAAAACAGAAACGATATTTCAGATCTACATTATGTTATGTATTTTCTTTCTATGATTGTCGTATAAAAGAAACATCTTTTCCAAATGCTTTTGTGTGAAGGTTTCTGTATTGCTCTATAACGATTAAATAAAATACTTTACCTCTATATTCTGCATAAAAGGGCGCAAAGAAATTATTATTTTATTAGGACGATCTTTACCTCATATTGCAAGTGAATACAGGTTTGGCTAGAAGTCAATTATTTAATTTTTCTATATGATTTCATTTCTCATTTTCCAGTAAGTTACCATTTTGATGTTAAAATACATATTGAATTTTGAATCTTTATATCAATCTATACTTCAGGCAATGAAAATAACACCTGTTATACAAATGACCTACGAAGATGGCCATTAGAGATGGCCATCTTAACAACACAAAGGTTCAGCTGAAGAAGAGATTCATCAGTTCCTTAATGCCCTCTTTCTGTGTCCATAATTTACGAGATTTTAGCTATTAAATGTACAGAAACAGAGGACAGGTTTCTAACTCTTTATTATGTAAAGTGGATGGTGAAACTATGCAGTTTTTATTTTAGTAACTACTATATGTACTCGCATATGCCCCCCTCCAGGTTTTTAACTGAAGGTTCTTAAATTGGTTTAAATATTCACGTAATTTTCCCCTTCCTCATGGCATTCAGAAAGCGAGCCTCCCTAACTTCTGAATTGAATTCGTCCATATAGAGATTAATTTTGTTTTGCTAATTAATTTACTCTTGGGTTTTGGGTACACAGGTTGTGACTGCTGGAGCAGTAATAGAGAAGAACTAGAAGAAAACACGGATATGTAACGTTCTTAATGGTTCCGAACGGTGATATGACGGTGACTACAGTGACGGCGCCTCGACTTGCAAGCTGTAGCAGACGACACAGGTACTGCAGCGCTAAATGATTTCAGAAATAAGCAACAGCAGTAGACAGTAATAAGTGAGAAGGAGATTCAACATACAAGAAAGTAGAAATGAAGAAACCATATTAAATGTTGTAATATTGGAAGAACTTTATTTTATTCTAACCAATTATTTTTAGTTTTTCTTTCCTTTCTTCCCTCCTAATTTCAGTTTCCTGCCGGAATGTAAATTTGTAATGAAGTAGATGCTAATCTTAACATGCTTTAGAAGCAGTATTTAAGCTGCGTTTCAAAAGTTCGAAAAGAGTAGTAGCGGAATTAGTTTCGACGTTTATGCTGCGTGTTTGAAATTAGCTCTCCAGTTGGTGTTAGATTCCATTCAGTTTATACTGATATTACTAGGCTCGGCTTTGCTATGTGAAACTGATTTACCTCTTAGTTAACATAAGGAGCCAGTCGTTAGGTCTTTAAAATTTAATAGCGATTTGTTACATTCTCATTTTCTGTTATGATTTAGTCACAAGTGGTGGTGAATTGTGAGCATCAAGTGCCTTTTAGTTAAAATAAAGGTTATTTAAAACCTTTCTTCAGCAGTATTTCTTCAAGACATAGCGAGAATTCGCTACTTCGTGTTCTACGTAGAGTTAACATTGAATGTTACCTAAAAGAACACGGAGGTTCTATAATGTCACTACGTAATTTTATTATTACAGTCTAGGTTTCTTTTAAATAAATAATACTGTAATATTTACCAGCAGTTTATACATGGCCTTTTATTTATTCTTCCCTTTTTGACACCGCGTCCTTCGGAAATTAAATTATTCTCATAATTTTCTCCTCCCGAATTTTCATGATATAAAATTAGCAAAAAAAAAAGGGGGGGCATACGCAGAAAATTAAGAAATATGTCAAAGTCCCATTTAAACTCCCCTCAACTCTGCAATAATTTTGAGAATACTTCTTCGGGCAGGACAGCGATTTCTTTTGACGATATCGTACCTCAGTTACATGTTGCATATCTTCAAAATGGTAGAACTTAACTTGGTTTAGTTTAAGATGAATTTGTAGCCACAGATCATTTGTCTTAAGAAATATGTCACAACTATTTTCAAGTAATTTCCGTTGATACATGCGATTCGAATGATTTACTTGATTGATTTTACAGAAATACGAAGTTAATAATTTCTTTTTCCATTTGAGACGGGGTACCTTCTAGTCAAAGACAACCATGCTAGAAGTCCTGGTTCTGCCTTTTCAAAGATTTTAATTTAGTCTATTTTTTATTTCTATTGTCAAGTTACAAGACAATTGAACATCAAATAAAAGACAAAAGAAAGGCGAGAAAATTAAAATAAGTATATTTATAAACTCAGGGCGTACTTCGCCACCCAGTAGCGATCTCGAATAGAAATACGAGAAAGGATAGGGGATTTGCGGAGATGTGGCAGGTGCATTTCTTTTTTAAGATTGCATAAGGGACAAAGAACGTCAGGAGTGATATTGATGCGTTGAAGGTGCTTATGAATGCAGTGGTTCCAGATATAAAACGGAACAATGCGACAGATTTCTTTTTAGGCCATTCGGGTTCTTTAAGAATCTGTCTAAGCCATAATGTAATTCTATTTCTTTCTGCAAGTTCTTGGGAAAAGGAGTTTCTGAGGACTTTCCTAACAATTGACTTAAACGAGTTGTAGGGGAGACCAAGCTGTGATGTTTGAAGGATAGAAGCTCCCTTATTAGCCAAGAAATTGGCGACCTCATTACCCTGAACTCAACAATTGGCAGGAATCCGTCTTTGTCATTACTTGAGAGCCATTTAAGAACATGGAAGCAGCAATTGACAACTGAAGAGCGGGAATCATTTTGTAAGTCAATAGCTTGAAAGGCGGCTCTGGAATCTGATAAGAAGGCCAACTTTGAAAAATATCTAGATAAGTCTATAATTGTAACAGAGCTCGATAGATAGCTGAAATTTCACCTTCAAGAGCTGTTGCATGTGGGCCGAAGATATGCTCATGCCGAAGATATTTCCAAAACTCATGTTTACGACTTCGAAAACTGCCAAAGCTCATGTTTTCGAAGTCGTAAACATGAGCTTCGGCAGTACTCACCTGAATTATTTGGAATCGTTTATTTTTTATTAAATTTCCGAGTAATTTCTATTTAATGACAATATTAAAAAGATTTGATCATTGGGTTAGTAGTTTGAAATTTTATATTAAGAAGTTTTTGTTTCAGAGTATAAAAGTTTTAATCATAACTCCAATGAAAAAGACCACTAAACAAGTTCAGAATATTGTAAATTCATGCCATTAAATGCAACGTATTATAATATTTAGGCAAATATTTATGCGATATTCGATTGTTGAACTCTCTAATTTCATTATTATTTCTGAGTTATTATGCTGTTGCTGTAGAGCTGAACCATAAATATTTAAATTTAACAGTATTTATGTGACAGACAGAGTCTGAAGGCTTTTAATTTGTTTTAAAATTTAACAGTTTCATTTAGTAGCTGAAGATATTTCGAAGAATTTGAAAGTGATACGCATTTAGTTATAATTATGCATTAAATATTCGTTGTTATATATAAGTTTCTGTAATTTTGTAGCCAAAATAAAGTACATGAACTAGCAATTTTTTTCTCATTCCTAATAATGCAAATTTTGTTTGTTAATTATTCAGTTTTAAATATTTCATAGCTCAAGAAAAGTAAATACAGGTCCACATTTCGACATAAATTACAAGATTATTTATAATTTTAAATAAAATTTAAAATTAGTACAACTCTTTCAAATACTGTAAATAAATATGAGATTTAGATAACAGTTATCTGAATCTTTTGCGCATTTTAATAGCTATCAGTTCGAGATTGATATAGCTACTTTTGTACTAGTTTCATTGTTAGTTTTGTACTAGTTTCATTGTTAGTTAAAATTATAGCAGTAAAGAAAAATTGTTTGCTTTTGATTCATGTAAAAATTATATGCGGGTAAAAACGCCTGCACTGTTATAAATGTTTTATTTATACACATCATATATCCTGCAGATATCGGATATTAATTTAGTTTGCAAATAATAATGCAATTTAAAAATGATTGTGCCTTAAATATTTACTTTCGATTTGTATTTCTATGTTTATTACATTTCAATTAACTACTGATATAGACTCTCAAAATTCTTCAAGTATATTCAGAGCTACTGTCTAGAAGATAAAAAATGAGCTTTCTTCCTTCTGGTTTTGAAAACTAAAATATTTTGTTTTCGACATATTATTAATTTACAAGATTTTGTGTTCAATATATTATAAAATTCAAAGTTTTTTTAACCTCTTTACTTGTTGTCAAACCAATTTGTTTATTGAAGACAAATAAGATTTGGGCTTCGACAGATATTAGTATTTAAAGCATTAATAACAAGGCTAAACACGTATCTTCTAAGAAATAAATAGTAAACAGTACTGTTATGTACATCATTGCTTTAGTATTGAACTAATCAATAACATTATTCTAATGAAGATATTTTAAATATTATAACTACTGAAACGATAGAATAACTTATAAAGCTAATGCATTAGGCTTTCCAGAATTTTAAAATGTCAGAAAGAATGCTCGGTTCTCGATTTACGTGTCTGTAGCTCAAGAATGTTCTGTATTTCTAAAGTTAATGGAGATATTTTAAGGAAATTTAGAATTAATATAGTTATTATAGATTATTCAGGCTTAGACTTAATATAATCAAATAAATCCAAGATAAAAAAACGACATAAGTGTTTCAATAAAGTAGGAAAATAAATTTTTGAAGGCTAATAGAGTTGTTGGAAAAAGAAGAAATCGATGTAAAATCAAATTTAGGTTAGAAATAAGTAAATGGTAACATTAACAGATTTGAACTAATGATTTAGCTTTTAACTGTACCTTCCAGCTCTCAAATTATTTGTTTACATTTAAAAAACAAAGCTTTTCTTTTTACATAGTTGTGTAGAGTAATAAGGAAAAACAGTTATACTTGCATATTTTCGAAGTCTTTGTTCTCAACCTGAAAACCTTGGTTTAAAATGCTGAATTTTCCAACTCTGGGGTTTTGAATAAAGACATTTTCTTGAGAGAAAATTTTAAAAACAATTTAGTCAGCATCTGGGTGCCTTCCGGTAATACTACGTGGATATTACTGACATTAATTTCCATAGGTACACACAAGGTGTTATGGATGTCTGCCAGAGCATCTTTTAGACACGTCTTGTCATTCAGTAATTTCTTGAGTGACTCAGAATCATTCAAAGCTGAATAAAATATCTTTTTAATAAGTTGTTTTTTACACTGCATGAATTTCTGTTGCGGTTTGTTTCAGTCATATGTTAAATTTCACAGCTTCCTTTCCGTATCACATTGACCCTTGACCAAACCACTATTGATATACACTGAAGTGACAAAAGTCATGGGATAGCAATATGCAAATATACAGATGGCAGTAGTATCGCGTAGAAAATGTATAAATGCGAAGTGCTTTGGCAGGGCTTTCATTTGTGTTCAAGTTATTCATGTGAAGAGGATTTGACGTGATTATGGCCGTACGACGAGAATTAACAGACTTTGAACGCGGAATGGTAGTTGGAGCTAGACGCATGGGTCATTCCATTTCGGATATCGTTAGGGAATTCAACATTCTGACATCCACAGTGTCAAGAGTGTGCCGAGAGTATCTAACTTCAGGCATAACATCCCCCCATATACAGCGCAGTGGCCGACCACCTGCACTTAACGACCGAGACCAGCGACGTCTGCGTAGAGTTGTCAATGTTCACAGACAAGCAACACTGCGTCAAATAACCGAAGAAATCAATGCGGCACGTACGAGGGACGTGTCGGATAGGACAGTGCGGCGAAATATGTCTTCCTTGGGCTATGCCAGCAGAAGACCGACTCGAGTGCCTTTACTGACAGCCCGACATCTCCTGCAGCGACTCTCGTGGGCTCGTGAGCATATCGGTTGGTCCCTAAATGAATGGAAAACCCTTGGCTTGGTCAGATGAGTCACGATTTCAGTTGGTAAGAGCTAATGGTAGGGTTCGAGTGTGCCGCAGACCCCACGAAGCCATGGACCCAAGTTGTCAACAAGGCACTGTTCAAGCTGGTGGTGGTTCTATAATGGTCTGGGCTGTTTTTACATGGCGGGGACTCGGTTCTGTGGTGCAACTGAACCGATCATTGACTGGAAATGGATACCTTCAGCTACTTGGAGATCACTTACAGTCATTCATGGACTTCACGTACTCAAACAACGATGGGAATTTTATGGATGACAATGCGCCATGTCATCGGGCCACAATTGTTCGCGATTGGTTAGAAGAACATTCTGGACAATTTCAGCGAATGATCTGGCCACCTAGATTGCCCGACATGAATCCCGTCGAACATTTATGGGACATCATCGAGAGGTCAGTTCTGCCCAAACCCTGCACCGTCAACACTTTCACAATTATGGACGTCTATAGAGGCAGCATGGCTCAATATTCCTGCAGGGGACTTTCAACGACTTGTTGAGTCCATGCCACGTCGAGTTGCTGCACTTCGCCGGGCAAAAGGAGGACCGACAAAATATTAGGAGGTATCCCATGACTTTTGTCACTTCAGTGTACATTACCACTTAGATAGGGCATCAGTCTCGTTATCGCCAGTTTGAGGACTGATCGCAAGTAGTACACCTACGCCACTTCTTGTTTCAGTGAAATCAAAAGTATTGAAATTAAGTGTATTAAATCATTTTGGAAGCTGGTAATGAGAGTTCAACTCCAGCCTGCTAATGTGGCTGAAATACTATGCTTCTTTATATTGTTTCCATGATAGTTCATTACTTTAATTATCTTCATTTATGCCAAGTACAAACTAGAGTATTTCTTTTTGACATTATTTTCAAGGAATGTTACATTCTTTTCAAATGAATTATAGTCTTTCAGAATAGTTATTACTGTATTAGTTTTAAACTAATTTCATAATTAATTTCAATTAAATTAGTTTTAAAATAATTTCAAAGCCACTGTTTGCTATTTTGGACATCCCAAACCTAAATACATTAATTCCATTACATGTAATATGTATGTAAGTAAATTTCTTGTCGATCATTTATATAAGGAATTTTTTTCGGTATACATACTTGATAATGTTTTGAGTATTTGCCGGAGTTTATAAATAACATAGCATAGGGATATCGAAAATATTGCACAAAAATTTGGTTTGCCATTAATGATTGAATTGTAATTTATATTCCGCTAAAATAAACAGTTTTGAAATGTAAAGAAATTATTCAGTAGCTTTTAATTTTATATGTATAATGTCAGTGTATCTGCAGTGTATTGAAATTGATAAGGAAATTATTATTGGCAGTTAGATAGTTCATCTCTTAACAGAACTGACAAGTACAGCGTAACCATATATTTGTAAGTCTCAATTATATGGCTTGATTGCGTCTTGAAGAAACTTCTGCTTGCAATGAAAAATCATAACATTATCTCTAACTGTGTTTCCCAATAATATTTGTGTTATTAATTAAAAGTTTCAGAATTTGAATTTTATTGAAACGAGCATCCGTTTTTGAATTTATTTAGAATCTAATTGAAACGAGTATTTATGTTCGGTTTGTAAAGGAACAAGTAACACTTTCTGTTCAAGTAACTGAGGATTTAAGCATGGAAAAATATTATAATCGAAAAAGCACGCAAAATCTATAAATTCTAGTGAATCATGACTTACAGTGAATGAGAATTACAGTGAGCACCACATTTTAGTGACCCGATTAATTAAGAGTCTTAACTCCATCTTAATCTTAATGCAACAGTTTTGCTCCTCATGATTTACTTAAAACATTTTCTCCTCTTTTTCTTACATTATTATAAAACTAAAATTTGTTATCTATGCAATATAGGAAACACCTGTTAACAAAACCTTTTTCTCTATAGTATATATAACTGCACGCAGATTTCTGGGATTAAAGCTTGTTAATATTATAAGTCCAGTGTTATTCATAAACCAATCGTACATTTGTTTTGACCTTTTGCTGTTTAAACGCAGTGTTTATTATCTCGTATTAATTAATATACATCTTTATATAAAAATAATTTTCATTTTTAGCACAAATTCATACCTCATTCTACATTTATATTGTGCATTATACAGCAAAATAAATTTGCAGTATTTTTAGAGAAACTACAGAAAATTTTTTGCTTTAGTACCTTAAAACATTCCAGTGAAAATAAGTTCAGTTAAGAGTTTTTTCCCCTAAAAACTATAGATTTTGTTTGTACTTGTTGGTAGCTGCTGTCAAGTAACTGCTGTCAATTGAATAAGTAGAAAAAATTTGATAAGTTTTTTTTCTCTTTCCTTACGCTGGCCTCAGTGTGTTCTAGCATGTTCAGCTAGCAATGGGGAGGTCGGGAGCTCGAATACCGAAGAACGAACTGCACATTTTTCATGTCTTCTGCTCCAAAATAAAATATTAAATTGTCTCTATAACATTAAGCTAAATTTTTGGCAACTGCGTAAAATTTTTAGTCATCACTTAAAAGTTGATATAAAATGACTGGTGAAAATATGTTGTTAATTCTTATTTGATATCTTAAAACACATACTTTAATTTATATCTTTTTTAACATCCCTTACCAATTAATCGTTCTCAAATGTCTCAATGTAAGGAAATCCAAATTGGGAAGCTTTATTTTATTAAACGGATTATTCGTGAAAAATCGGAAAGAGACACGACGGAAATTAAACGGAAACAGAAATTAAAACAAGGTTCCTAATTCTAAAGTATACATAACATTACTTCATTTCATTAAAGTGAGTTTTCAGTGAGTGAGCACCAGTTAGGGTCCCACACAACACGTTTTTACTATTTTTACAGTGATGTCTGTCTGTCTTATGTGACATGTTTTATACACCATCGATAACTCTTACGTCAAACATCCAAAAAATTCTATGTGTCTTATGTTTCTATGTTATGTTTAAAAAAATTCTATGTTCTTATGTTTTTTAAATTTTCTGCATTCATACCAGGAACTGATTAGATTTTGGGTAAAATTGAAAAAACGGAAGTGATACTTTACTGGAAGCCCATAACAGCGTTGCAACAATCACCATAGCATACTACTGCATACATAACAACATACTGCTGCAATTGACCGACTCTTGTCTACTGATAACTAACAATCCCGAGAATATATGTGTAGATCAAAATGAATTAGGTATGCTGAGGGCAGATCAAAATGCAATTAGATTTGTTGATACTATGGAAATAACTTAAATTATAGTGTTCGTTTCAAAGTATTATCTATATATGTAAAGAAGAAAGTATGTTTGTTTTTCGCCAATAATTCAGTCACTATTACAGCTATAGTTACCAAACTTTCTAGAATTCTTTTCTGTATCCTGAAAAAGGTCTACTTCCACTTTTTTCAAAAGAAAATTAGCTAAAATCAGAGATATTAATTAAAAACTCGAAAAAGCGATAATTTTCGCCCTCATTTTTTCGAGTGGCTACAGTCTCACAAACTGGAGATGAAAATCTGCTTTACTTCGAAAGTTGTTGCCACTGCTCGCTTTCACACCCTAAAGTTTATATTAATAAAAAATTTCTGTGTTTTACGATGAAATAATAATAGCATTGCCAAACATTAAATATATTATTACCGATTCCAAAAATTCGTGAGAAACCATTTCGACTCATCCCATCTTCGTACGGCTTTAATCAGGCGAAATATTAATTAAAAACTACGAAAGCGCTAATTTTCTCACTCATTTTTTCGAGTGGCAACAGTCTGGCGCGTTGGATATAAAAATGTTTATTTCGAAAAATGGTGCTACTGCTCGCTTTTCAAATCTTAAAATTTGTTAATCAAAAATTTCTAAGTTTTAAAACCTATATACATATAAAGGAAAATGTTTGTCTGTTTGTTTGTTCGCATTATTGATTTCTGGTCAATTATTATCAATTGTGCCACATTTATCGACTAAAATTGGATATGGGTGAAGTATTGGATAGAACTTGAGTTTTTACGACCATTTATTAGAAAGACGAAAATTATTAAATACTGCGAGTCATTGTTGCTGATATAATGAGGTGGGTTCCATATCGCATCACACTGAAAAATGTATGACTATGAATCTTATTTTTTTGCATCGTTATTAGAGAAGGATTACAGCGGTATCGTTCTCTCTGTTGTTAGATATACATTACTCTCAATCTAACTTAACTGTTACCGGGTACTTTCGCTAGTTTTAAATGTATTACAGACAATTAATTTTTTTATTAAAATTCATTAAATTATTTTTTATTTAACTGCCCAATATAATACAATTTTTTACCTGATAAAATATGATCTAAAATTGCGTATTACAGGCCTTTCTACTTAGTGTTAAGAACAATAATTTAGATTTTATTTACAAAGGATGAACCAAAACTGATACTTTGCTTAAAGCTCGTTGCTGTATAAAACATGATATTGGCGGAATGTCATTTTTCCACTCAAATGCTTTTCTTGCATTATGAAAGTAAGTTAGAGACCATTTCAATTTTCCTGAAACACTTGTAATTATATTATTGTCCTCACAAACGACTTCAATAACATTTTAAAATCTGCATGATTATTTAAATTGGAAGATAAATGATAGAAAAATTTTTCACATAGGACAATGAATAGCTAATATATAATGCTTTAGAGATTAAAACATTTAGATAAAGTTTCACCTTTAAGAAACATTCTTCGAAGAAAAGTTTGAAGTTTCATATTTTTCTAAAGTCTGCAACTTTAATTAAGAATTTGAGCCTCAAAATATTTCCTTTTTACCAAATTTAGATGCTTCTTCTTACAGGCTCGAAATTTTGCTTATGATATATTGAGATTAATTATGTAATTAATGCCGCGATATAAAAGAAGGTCTAGTTAACTGTTTCAGCTCAAAACTATTTAACAAATCCAAAGTGATTCTTAAATTACGAAACAAATACTATACGAGGGAAACAACAAAGTTTAAATGCGTAAGAGACTGGTTAATATTACTAAATTTTGGGCTGCTGTTCTTAACATTATCTCACAAGTGTTCAAAATGTTCCTTGCATAGCATCCTTACAGAAAATTAATGTTGAAAGTTAAAGGAGATCGTCTGCAAGCATTTATCTTCCGTAACTTAATTAGGGCGGGGAAAGTGGCATCACTTCGGTAAGAATGCTGTTACTTTTGAACCTTTTGCTTGCAGTTTAGCAGGATAATATAATAACACGGAAGTCAATAAAGGCATTAATCAAATATGCGCTTCATCGATAGATCAAAGTCTGGTTAAGATTCAGAAGATTACAGAAATTGCTTTAAAGCATTGCTGTTACCAGATTACTTAGAGATGTTATTTTACGATAGTGCGTTTTACCATTTTGCTTATTTAAACAGTGGGTAATTGTTTCTTACTTACTCAAGTAATTTGAACAAAATATTGTAAAATAACGTGGAATACTGTAAACGTTTCCACCGCAGAAATACATATATAGGATAGGATAAGATACATATAATAGGATAGTGCCTCTCTATCTATACATCCCGTGACCTGTTGCATTCACCCGCGAAACCACTAATAACCTCTAATCAAACCTTGTTTCTTCGTTTATTCTACCTTTTCTTACTAAATTTATCATCCAAAAATCCGTAGGGGAAAATTATGAGAAAAATTCGGGAAGGAGTTACAACAAGAGCATAACAAAGGAAAAGTAATCATGGATAATCTAAGGTAACTATCATAATATTATTCTTAAAAATAAACATACATTCCTGTAAGAATACATAGTGATATTAACATTACAATAACTACTAACATATGTTCATTTCTGTTTGCTGTTAATTGAATCTCGCCCGTTGTTATTATTGTGTGTACTACACCTTAAGCCTCAAATCATTCATAAATAATTAGAGAAGGTTAATGTGCAGCTGACGCTGTGAAACCCATAACGAAATGTCAGTTGTCTCGCTGTAAGTTTTTGGTTTTTCTATCAGGCTGGCATAAAATTCAACATTTAGAAAGGAAAGATTCGGCGAGACCTTCGCAAGTAGTTTGTGAGGGTTTCTCTTTGTTATTAAGATGAAAAGCATCCCTACGTGGACGAATCCATTTTTAAATTTAGAGGAGATCGTTCTCTCAACGCATTGAGGAAGAAAAAAATTACACTAATGTGTTTTAAATTTTCATGACCTGGCGCTAAAAGGCTAAGGAGAAATATACGTGAAGAAATCAAGCAACACACGTTAGTACGCTAAAGAGTACCTGAAAAATAGTGCACTGTAATATATTATAACCTATACTGGTAATAAAAAGTTGTTTTTTAACCAATGGCGGGCCCTCAGTCGATTTCGGCTTGGACCAGACAGAAGTGGTGGTCACTTTATTATGGAGACACCTAATAGGTGGCCACTTTTGCCTCCTATGAAGGGACGAACAGTTACAACCATGCCTTTTCCGATATTCGAACCCGGGCCCTTGGATATCGCAGTCGCTCCCCTAACCAACACGCCATTTGGGAAACTTTAAAATTGTATATGTTACATTTTACATTCATAATCCACTTTGTTCCTCCTCTTCAGATGTTTGAAAGCCATTTTAAAATTTTAAGCCATTCCTTTAAAGGAAAGAGAATCGTAAAATTTTACTGTATCTGTACTGTACGATATAGTACTAAGGACAGAATAAAGGACTCTTTTTCCCGAAATGAACTATAAACTGATTTAAAATAAATTCAGAAGAGACTTTTTGTGGCGTCTGTACGTACGCACGTATGTCTGTATATATCTCACATAACTCAAAAACGAATAGCCTCAGAATATTGAAATTTTGTATATAGGACTGCCGTAACATGTAGTTCTGCACCTGCCGTTTTCGTTGCAATCGGCCCCACCAAAAGTATATATATATATATATATATACAAATTTACCAAATCTATTACTCGGCTCCGTGAGGTCAGTTTTTTATTCTTATATGTTAATAAATAGTTCATTTTTGCTTTAAAAATGATTGAATTATGCTGTTCTTATCTTCTGCTTAAGGTTTCTGTGACTTTAGTTAATCTACATTCAATAGCTGTAGAATTAGCAACAATTTAAAAGTTGTTTAAGTGCGGCTAAGCCTATTTTTTACCGTAGCAGCCATATTTGTTTACATTTGAAACTTAGCAGAATAGTGAATGAAATCTTTCTGCACCGTAAGTGTCTTTTGGCCGAGTGGGACTGAAACGAGACTTTCAGTTTTGTGCACCGAAAAATTTGCCTTCTTGCCTGCTGGCCGAATAGCTTTGTGTGTTTCTAAATCTTTCAATTTTTAATGAAGATATTTTGATGTTTTATGCATTTGTGCCTTATCGCGAAATCAGAACAGAATTAATTGATTGAGAAATATCTCTAATAAAATTTGAGGAAATAAGTTTAAATGAAATGCAGGAAAAATGCGTATAATTTAATATTACGTACAAGGAAATCATGTGCTGTATACATCAGATTTTTTACTAAAGCACTACATAATTAGCGCTATACTTATTCTAACACAGAATGCGCATTCCGCCGTAGAAGATTATGGTGGCAGAACTTTGCCGTGGTACAGATAGATTGTTGTGGAAAACAGTCCTGGGTAAGATTGGGTTATTTCTCACTATGACTACACTAGGCTCATCTTTAAGGTGCGCAATTATAACAAATGAACTCTTCATTTCTTTAAATTTATAGGAAGTTTAGATTGATACAACACGGAACCAGGTTAGAAACAAAAGATATGAACCTGACCATAGAATATGGCATCCATCTGTTTTGTTAAACATCGAATTGAATATTATAATCAATAACGAGCGTCATTTAAATATAAAAAGACCACTAAAATTTACTTGATAGATATTTCTTATATATCAAATACCATTATTATGCAAAATTTTGGTTTGAGTTTGTTAAAGATATGAATGAAATAAGGTGAATGACGTTTCGTATAGTAGTTAGATATCTGTCATTAAAAACACTGTAAAATTAACTAAATGTTTATTGTTGTTGTGACTTATCTCGCTTGTCTGACAGTTACATCAGAACAAGCCCACGAAATATATCGTGCAAAGGAGTGTAAGATTGCTCCTGCCTTTAGTAAGAGCCTTGAGCACCGTATAGCTCACAGTACGTCTTTGCTCATTTCCGCCTCCAGTTTTAATGGAGAGCACACGAGGGGGATTGGTCCAAAGGTCCCTTCTTCTTCTACCTTCAACTTCTTAAGAGGACTTTCGGTTCGTCGCATATTTAGAGTGCCCTCATGCCGCACGAGCACTACAAATTTTACAAATTTACAAACAGCTATGCCTTCTCCAGGATTCGGGAAATCTCATGGAGCCAGCACATGCCCTCGACATGAAATTCATGGAGCAGCAATGAGCTTTATGTAAGCTATCACTTCATGTTGATCATTTGCAAATAAATAAAGTTAATGTTTTTAGAAAATAAAGCAAATAAATAACGTTAATGATTTTATTTTACCTTCAATATTTGGAATCGAGCAATTAATTCTTAATCAATTAATGCTACCTTTCAGAATGAAAATATTTAGTAAACGCTCTCGATTTGCAGAAGTCCAGCGAATACAATTTGAAGATAAATATTTTAAAAATAAAAAACAAATATGTTTCCCGACTGAGCTGAATGAAATATATCACATTAGTATGACTACTGAATTTCAAGTAGGATTTTAAAGTTTTTTTTCGTATCGTGATTAAAATTATACGTTACACCGTATGTAGTATTTAATTATTCCTTATTTAATCGTCGATAGGTTTTAGAAACGTATCATAGCGGATGAATAACTGGAATTTTACAATAAATGAAGAGTACACTGCTACGTATAAAGCTTTCTTACAAAGATGAAGCTTCTTAATAACGCTAACGTAAAGAAGAGTAATTGTATAAACGTACGCAGTTACAAAATATGTATGAGTAATATATATGCTATATATAAAAGGCGAATACATAGACCAAAACATGGATACTACATTAAAAATTAATAATAGAAATATGAATACGTTAAATACACTAAACTAAAGCAGATAATTTGATAAGAAAATTATATTTGAATAAAGTTATTATTCTAATAATGAGAGAGGGGAAAAATTTAAGGAAGCAATCTGAGACAAGAAACGGGAATTCATAATGTTAAAATGATATTAATTATATTCAAGACGTTCAATTAAATTGGGAGAAAAGTCGATAATATTTTTCATATTTCAAGGAAACAAATTTACTCTCGTTTGTAGCCATACTACATAAAATAAGACAAAACGTTAAACAAAATTATATTATCTCGTTTCTTCACCTTAGGTTTATTTTCCGCTTTACACCTTAGATTTATTTATCTCTCAACTTGGAATTTTGCAATTTGTTTGTTTGATTATTGCTTACAGTGATCTTCTAGAAATTACTAGAGAGAAGATCACTTCTAGAGATTTAATACATTTAATAGATTTCTAGAGAAAATAATATAAGTTCTGAAGGTGTTTTCTCCAATTTTATCAGACTTTTGACATTAAATCCGCATTCTATTTTATTCAAATTAAAAAAAGCAGACATATTTATTTAGCAAAATAAGTAACTTTTTAACTGAGGCGTTTAGAAATATATGCATTTTCACAACAAGGTCAGGCCTAAATACAAATCTTAAGATTACTAAAAATTAGCAACAAGAATCAGTTGAACGTGTTAAAATTTACAAGAATATAGTTTCAAAGCCACTGATAGAACCTCCTTCTTCAGCTCCAGGAGCAGAAATTACGACGCAAAAACAAACGAGACAAAAACTACAAGATGGTTCCCAACTTTAATATGCTCGAAGGCTTTACATAAAACTCCTCAGTAATAATTAATATCCGAACGATTTCAAGAAATGAGCTATAGGGTCAAACATAGACTGAATGCTTACTTTAAACTGATTGATTTCTTAAATTAAAACCATAATTGTACGACAGGCTCGTCAAAATGTATTTAATAATACAATCCTTTCCTGAAACACTCTGAATAGGTGTAATCTCTTGAAGAAGCATACAAATATGCATCTGAACCCATCCGTGATTTCAGCTATCCACATTCTGAGCAACCATTCTTTTAACTAAAGGATTAAATGGTTTAAAATTATGAAAATGTCTGAACATGAAAAAATTTCCTATCAAAGTGAAGTACTGCAGCCCAAAATCTACAAGATAACATCTCTTCATGAAAATTCAAACAATTTGAGCACATATATGCAAAAACTATTCCGAACAATGTTTTATTGCTTATAAAAAGATTTGTTGAAAAAAATCTAACTTTTATTAATGACATTGCCTTAAATTATGCATGACATACGTATGTAACTCTGGAAGCTTTTAGTCAGAGAAGGTGCTCTAAAAGAAAATTAGATGTGTACATTTTAACCCTTTTATGTCTTCAGACCATAATCTTGACAAGAATCACAATTTGGCTGTCGTAGAATAAATCGTGAAAGACAGGAAAATAATTCCGATGATACAGCATTATCGAGCTATAGTTTTCTGTTATTTTAAATGGAGGCTAAATCAAAACGGAAGCTTTTAAGGCGACATATGACATAAAAATTTTCAAATTTTCAATTTTGTGCTAAAAAATAAAACAGACTGCGATGATTCCAAAAATATATAATTTATGCATGTTTCAAAATTTAAAAAGACTGAAATCTCTCATTAAAAAAATGTAAACAACAACTGACACCCCTACGAGTTTAAAAGGGATAGATGTTTTATATTCCGTTATCTCTTACACATACAAATGTTTTAGTAGTTTTTATTACTTCCTTGGTCAGAATATGATTCTTTTGAAAAGCACTTGGCAGCACTTTTTTAAATTGGCTTGTTTACTAAGCTGTGTGGTGGACAATTGTCGATTTTCGTATGGGTTATGTTCAACGTGCTTTGCTTATTTTATGTTTCGCTATTCTTTTCGCTCTTTTCATTTAAATTCGCGCATTCTGTGTTTATTTTTGATTTTAAAAAACTGTTTTATAGTATTATCACATAAAACTTAGGCTTATTCAACGCAGTAATATGTTTTAATGATGGTGTACAAAGCCGCAGTAAATTAAGGGATGTATTAGGAATGCAACCAGGGTTTTATACGGTAAAGTGTTTGCAAAAAATAAATTGTCTTAGAATTCGTGAGGTCCAGCTCGCTTACCAAAAGCGTTCTAAAGTGGCTAGAAATAAAAATAAATTTATAAAACAAAACCAGCTTGATTTAGAAATGTCAGTTCAAGATGATTATGGTGCAGGAAAATATTAAAAATCATATTTTTTTTAAAATATTAGTGTTTAAATATTTTTTTTTGTTTCGCAAAATGTGTTTTTCTTAACTTTCGGTCCATTTTTCTCGAAAACAATTCAACCTGAAAGTTCTATTTTTCATCAGTTGTTTATCAATACTATTTCTTTGAAACTATGCAGGATATAAAATTTACGAGCATTAGTATTGGATATATTAATAATTTAATACTAATTTTGTTTATGATTTTCAAAACATTTTACTAACTAATTTTTAATATTTTTGCTTATTATACTATTTATTATTCTTAAATGGTATGTTTGTAACTACCATGCAAAATCTGAAGACGATTGGTGCAATAATGTTTAAGAAAATTGTACCTTAACTAGCACATTGCCATAAGAGATTTCTCAAAGGTAAGTGAAATTAAACAACTGGTTTTTAAAAATATTAGGCATTTAATATACATTTTATATCTTTTCTGTAATTTACAATCTATGTATTCTAAATGAAAAAAGAATCGAATGTATAAGTTTATTTTGAGAAAAGTTACACCCTAATAACTTTCTTCACGAAATAGTTGCATTTTGCGAATCGGTATGTCGCATGTCGCCTTAAAGTTTACATTTAGCATAAGGAAGTGAAGTTCCATCTAATTTCATTGCATTCAGGTGGTTTGAAGAATTTCGTAGACATGAAAATTCCGTCCTCGATGGAAAACGGACAAGAAGATATTTGTCCGCTTTAGGCCTAAAAGTGTGTCGACTATGCGAAACATATTAATCAGTGATAATATTTGTACCTATAAAATGATACAGAAAAAAATTACGTTGGCTCCGCAGTAATGCATAAAACTATTCATGAAGAACGGGATATGAAAAAATTGTCTGTCGTTGAGTCTTCTATAGATTATTAGAACACCCAAACGAAAGACAGTACACTAGGGAGAAGGGGCTTCCAAACCTGGCTTTCGTTTAAGTTGCCTTACACGGTTCTAATGCCCTAACTTCTAGGAGGTCTATGGAGGCATAACCCCCCCCCCCGATCAACTCAGGACAGAAATGCACAATGTCGGGGTAGAAACAACGTTTAGTCACTGACACTATCGTCAACAAAGGGGGCACATCTCAACATGGTCTGTGCCCCAGTGTTGACCTGGGACAGCCAAACCCATCCGAACAACCTTCGATATCTTGACCATGTAGAAGGCAGTTACAACTAACTTGTATATTAGTGTCTTCCAAAAATTGTTTAAGAAGTAAAAATAAGAGTATACTTGCTTCACCATGTGAATGCGTCTTCTCAATAAACAAGACTGACAGTTGAACTTCTTGAACAAAAACACTTAAAGTGATAGAGCTGGCACCTATCTCTTAATCATATGATGATTTCGTGATGATGTTATGCGTGACCTTTTGTTATTTTTTAATTTGAAACAAAATTTACGTGGCCGTAGTTTTGATTCCGATGAGATTGATGAGGCTATAAAAACATATTATTCATTGATTCCAAGAAATGGAAGCAAAAAATTCGCGAACCTCTAAGCCTTTAAAATCTTCTTAGCAAAATCTTTAAAACATTTGCTTACAAAAATACCCTGATGCTGGAGGAGATTATTTTGAAAAATCCTTATATTTAGGATTATACCCTTATATCCTTATAGTTCAACTTGTACCGTTTAGCTGTATCTCAAAATTTCAGAGTAACACTCGAATACAAAGCATATGCAGGGCGCATTTTTGTAGGCATTATTGTTTGGAATTATTTTTCACAAATGTTCATGGAAATCTGAAGAACGATTAACAAGCAACAATCATATAGGAGTATAATAGTATATTAGGTTTAACCCCACCCGCTATAAGCTCACAAACATACAGCCAGAAAGACGCAAGGGTGGTCACATATAATAAGAACTTATTGGACAAAAAGTATGTACACAACACTACTGTTGGAAACGAAACTGTTAAAGCAGGTGTTCGAAGTGGCGGCCTGAAAATACAGTACAGGCCTTGTAACGAAAACGCATTGATCGACGAAAGGTTCCAAGAATGCCGTAAATATCAGGAACAACATGACTTACAGCAACGACGCGTTCCATTAGGTCCACTTTTGATTCCGCACGGGTTTCATACGCTAGGCTTTTCATTTAGATCTTAAAAAAAATCAATAAGAAACCGGTCTGGGGATGGAAGTGGCCATTGAACGGATCCAGCGTGGTCAATCCACCGCCCCCTAAGTTGTCGTCCAGATGTTGGCGGATATTACGAGAATGCTGGGAATACCGTCATGCTGAAACCACATGTACTGTTGCACGTGGAGAAGTACATCTTCCAGAAAGTCCCGTAAGACCTGAACCAGGAAGGTTAGATATGTCACTCTATCCAGTATTGATGGAAGAATGATTACTCTGTCACCAAGAAAACTTGCTTACGTGTTAATGCTCTAGGGATGTTGATGAGCATGGACTGTTTGACTTTCGGATTCTCTGCCCACGCATGCAGATTGCGCATATTTCACAAGCCTTCCGTGTAAATATCGCTTAGTCTGTAAACAGGACATCGGCTGGAAAGCTGAGAACCGCAGTCGTCCGCTGAATAAAGCAACGTGCCGTGTCCACACGCTGGCAAACTTTGGCTGAATGAGCCTGCACGCTCTGTAGGTAGTCAGATGCAACTCGTTTAAATGTAATATGCACCAAATACAGGTGTGTCTCACGCTTTGTCTCTCAGCACCAGGATTATTCATTCGTGCTTCGAATCTTCCCGTTTCGCACAATCGATTACGTATATGTCCGAACGTGCTGTGGCCACGGATTCGTTTGTTGGGAAACCAGGAATGATAAAGTTCTCTTTCTGCTGTTCCACTGCAATTAGGTGTCTCCGCAGACGAGGTGAATGGCAGTCAATACGCTGTTCGAGTAGCAACTCGTAGTTTCTCATGTTCATACTTACACATAACTCTTTCTGTCATTCAGGCCGGACTTCCTAGTGACGTTCAGTGACCTCTTGTACATCGAGATTATTGTTTGTTATCGTGTTCCATACCTCCATGCACATTTCTGAACCGTAGTTCTGAGGCACCCTGAATAAAGTTTTTTCACAGATCCTCTTGTGATAATTAGGATGATGATGATAATATCTGCAGTTCATTATCTACAACTAACTGCAACTAACTACAACTAACTACAACTAACAACTAACATTTGTGCATGTTACGCAAATATTTACATTTATCTAGCGTCCGTAATTATCTGCGCCATTACATAATTGAGATTATTTTAAAGCTTATTACCCACGCATATGAAAATATTGTTGTACATGTTTGAAAATGCTTTGAAACAAGATTCGAGAAATAACAGCTCGAACTGGAAAATATCTGTGCTATTTGAGGAAAAGTTAGCAATTATATACTTGTAATGTATTTTCTCCCTCCTTTTAGCATGCATTCGATGTGTAACGGAAGCACGTTAGACGCTTATTCGAGATGTCCAGGTTCGAGATCGGGCGAGGGCATTGCCCATTTTTCACATCTCCGGCATTAAAAACCATACATACTTTACTGATAAAAGTTTGAAAAGCTGAGGTAGAATTACTTAAATGGGATCATTCTGTTTTATTAAAATTATTGACTATTTAAATTAAACAGATTAATATCATTTATTAGGAAAATATCATTGCCTCTACTTGATTTAACAAACGCTTAAAACTATTCAAGAAAAATCATTTCTGTAAGGTTTATTTCAAATTTGAATACTGTGAAACCAATTTTATAGAATATAAAAACTTACAAGAAGCTTATTTATGGATACACGGTAGTTGATGTTTTGCATTTTCCTCCTAGTAATTAATCTTAAAAATTATTTTTTTCCATGTCTGTATCTGGAAATTCAAGATGTTATAAATCTCATCCCGTTTCTACCATATGTGAATAAGGATAAAGATGTTATAATCGTGGATATATGAAATGCTGTGTCAGTAATAAATAAATTTTATGAGTAATATTTCATAAATGGAAGGAAACTCAGAAAATGAATTTATGGGTTTTCAAAAGAAAATGAATCTATAACATCATTCTTACGTTTTGTAAAGTCAATACCGTAAATCTTACATTTGAAATAAACCTTACAGAAATTTCTTATTCTTTAATAGCTTTAAGGTCTTGTTATTTCAAGAAAAAAAATAACTCTATCCCCCATTTGTATGCTTTCAATCTGTTTATTTCAAAACGCTTTTTTTGTATACATTTTAGAAGAGGTATTTTTATGGATTACTTTCTATTTGATATATATATATATATAAGAATTCTTCGAAGATTGAATTCAGCAACAAAAAAATGTGAGTATGAAAAAAGCGAATAATTCATCTATTCTTATGTAATTAAAATGTTGCTTTGTGGCAATTAAGTTTTACTAACGAAATATTGTTTAATTGCCATCTTTCCTTCTGCTTCTTTTCACCACGAGGTTCGATTATTGTAGAATATATGTAGATTTGAGTGGCGAGCAATTTTACTGTAAACATTTGCGAAAAAAAGTGTGAAACTTTGATCTACTGTTCGGTGCCTTTCGGATTCAAGAAACAATCTGCAGGTGATTCTGGTGCTGATCTTGCTGTGAGTTTTGTAGCTTGAGGTTAGATCGTGTTTCAGGAAGTGTTTGAATTTCTGTCGCATTCTTGATGAAGCTTATAGTCTCTACGCAAATTAGATTAAAATTGCTGAACTAATAGAAATTGTGGCAAAACATCTTGTATTAAAACCACGTCTACGTTGGCTAGTAAATTTACGTTTATACTTTAATTTAATCACTTATTGAAGAAGTAGAATAAAATTGATGTGTTTTAATTCTGGTCTTTGTATTCCTTCAGCAAGTCCATATAAAATGACGTTATCGATTTATCAGCCACTTTATTATTTGCTGCTTGCTTTTCAGATGCAGTTTTCAATGAACATAACATTAGTTCTCTGTTTTCATCTTGTGAGTTGAATAATAATGAATTGAATGACAGATTAAATAATTGGATGAACGATTGAATAATTCTGCATCACTTTTAGCATTTCACGGTTTTTATGGTCAACAGGCCGTTACAAATAAGACATTTTAAACTCTTAGCTTGAAACAATGCTAAAAGTCGAGTTTCAGCATCTCTGTATTTTCCTATTCTTTTCGCTTCCTTAAAACATTTGCATTTTTTAAATTTCTCCTTAACTATAATTTTTTGTTTAAGCAAATTGCTCATTTCTGTATGGGATTCCCAACTTTAGTAAAATTTTTCTCTGCTGCATTTGTCTAAAGCTTCATAATCTTTTAAAACTTTTATCTTTTCCTTTCAGCCTTAAATAATTGCCTTTAAAAGTTTTGGACATATTACAAATTAAGCGCACGGCAAATTAAAAAATCCATCTTTCAATGATTTGTTCAGTTTTAAAACTCTCGCTTTTCTATCCAAGAGATAACCTGCATATTGCCTGTTAAGCTGATTTCAAACCATAATGGTTAAAAGCGTGACCATTTCTTTCTTTGTTTCTTCTTCAGCGTTCAGCGACCACCGATGAAACTGATCACGTCTTCATGCCATCATTACTTTGAAACACTGATAATGCGCGATTATGCTAGCAAACGCTGTCAGAAACTCTTTCTGAAACATCCCTATCAACATACAAGGAACATATATCTTAACAAGAAGAATAACTCATTAACAATGCCACTGAAAGGCTGCTTTCATTCACCTTAAGCTAAAGAAATGCTGTTTCTCTCAGATCCAGCGTAGACAAAGAGCTTGAAAACAGCATCTGATAGATATAGGGACTGAGTTAGAGTGAAGTACACTGTCCGAAATTTCGGCCACTCCTTTGACTGAAGTACCACATAACTGAATTATAAATAAGCCATAGACCTAAGTTTAACGGCTGAAAATACAAAGAGCTTTTATTGGTGCCGATAGGATATTCCAGTAAGGAAAATAATGTCTTTTCAGAAGCTAAAGATAGTAAACGGCAAGGTTTTTGTAAATTTGAACGTAATGACAGCTTATTTTATTATTTCGTTTACTAAGCGGCGAATAAATTTTACTTCGTTATCACAAAACTTCGAATACTCTAAAGAAACTAAAACTTTTAATTAAGGTAAAATAACACAAGGAACAAATATTAATTTAGAAGTCAAACAAGAAAAATCAACGTTATATTTACAAATTTTCACAGGACTAATTTCAATGGTTTTACCGAACCATCATCCTCAGCTGCCAAAGTGAAAAAACAAAAATTTGTTTGCACTGAATTAAAATAAATCTTATTATTAGGGAAATCCATGATTTATGAATTTTCAAATTACTTTGTTACTTTAAATTGCACACTCATTGCGTTTGCATTTAAAATGTAAATTTCCTGTGTATGAGATTCATGTTTATATATATGCACGTGTGTGTGCACGCAAGTCATGTTTCAACTCTAAATCGTGCACTCAGGCAGTAATTTAAAGACTGGATGAAAATGTTTAGCTATACCATGATGGAATTTAATTTAAATCCTGGTGCATGGATGCAGTAGATATATTTTATAGTGTCGCAAAAAAGTTTCGCAATGGATTAAGAAGAAGAAAGCTAAAAAAAGTATTATGATTAAAGAAATATATACAGCTATTCAAATATCACTGAAAATGTTAAAGAAATATGTACTTTAGTAAATTAAAAGTTTATAGTAAAGCAATTAACATGCTAATGAAAAAAATTAGGAGAAGTAGATTAAGAATTTTTCATGCAAAATTTCATGTTAACGTTGTAATCTTTATATAGGAATTCTGAATTTTCACTGATCGAAATTAGCATTATGCTACTTTGAAACACCAATTATTATAAACTGCAAAAATGACAAGCGTTGAATTTTGTGATATTCACGCAACATAGAATATCTTTCCATGTCGTATCTTTTGCTAACTACTCTGGCTCTCAATACATGGGAAAGGACGAATGATCAGTTGTCACTTTCAAAGTGAATTATCATCTATGCCTCTAGGAGAGAATAGGGAGATATTTGGCTGTAGGGCTTCTGCATTTAAGATTACGTTAAAATCAAATAAGTTAACCGGTAATGTTAAAAGATGTTATCTTGGAACAGGTGGCATATGTTTTTGAAGAAATGTTGTTTCTGCTGCCCAAATGACTTACCTCTTTTTTTCTATTTTTCATTTATTGTGAGGTAGTTTGTTTTCATCTAAAAAATAAGTATGAGCTAGGGAATATAATATATTAAATATACGTATTAATTAATACGTATAAATTAAATATACGTATGTTGCAAAATAAAAACCCTTTAAGATTTTGTGATTTAATGTACGTCTAGGCTAAATGCGTTATAACATATTGCAAAGTTTATTAACACCTATTGATATTTTAATTGTGTAATTAACAGCAAAGTTTTATTGACACCTCTTCAGTTTAGTTGACGATGAATGGAGACACATTGTCTTTAACGGTGGTTAGTAGGGATTCTCCCACATTCATCATTAAGCAGAGGTTTTTAATTTCATAAGAGCACATTTTACATTTTTCACATTTTAGTACATAATTTAAATGTATGGATTTAGAAGCACATATACATGAAAGAAGAATTAAAATAAAATAATTTTCATAATATATGATAAGCCTAGAAATGCATTAAATCACAAAATCTTAAAGGGTTTTTATTTCGCGAAGTCTTTAATGACGATTCTATTCCCTAGATCATGCTTATTTTGTAAATGAAGACAAACTACCTCAGAATAAATGCTAAATGGAAAAACGAGGTAAAGCATTTGGGTAGCAGAAACAACATTTCTTCACGAACATATGACACCTGTTCCGAGATAACATCTTTAATATTACCGGCTAACTTATTTGTCTTCAATTCATGGAACTCATAAAATTCGATGAAATAACCATAAAATAGAGCCGATCGAATAATCATAAAATTGTGCATCATGCAAAATATTCGCAACATCTTAATATTAAATCATTGTAATTTATTATCAAAAGAAAGTTACTGCATATGAGTTTATAAATAAAATTAAGAAATTTAAAAGAAGACTAAATAAGGTAAGTAGGCTCTTATTTTATTCACATTTCTAAGCTGGTTGACAAATACCTCTTCCAATGTAGAAAATATATTCATAAACTTACATATTTTGAGAGAAAGGTCTTTTTGGTTTAACCAAAAAATGTTTTGAAACAATTGCATTGTCTCTAAGAAATTTTG
Source organism: Stegodyphus mimosarum (assembly GCA_000611955.2). NCBI lineage: Eukaryota > Metazoa > Arthropoda > Arachnida > Araneae > Eresidae > Stegodyphus > Stegodyphus mimosarum. The sequence continues at coordinate 183,979 of KK114795.1, forward strand.
TTTTGGTTAGGAGCATTCCATTATATAATGATCTAGGTACAAGCTCCCACAGTACATTATGTGCAATAAAACGTTGCAAAGGGGATATGTCCTATGTATCCTGATAACTGCGGAATCGAAATTTTGCTATTTTTTTCAACTGTTGGTGAATAATTATAGGAGCTTCATCAATGTTAAAAAATATCCCACGCATCTTGTCATTTTTTTAGAAAACATATCAAGAGATATTTTTTCAGATACGATCTAGGCCAAGGAATAAGTAGTGTAATCTGCACTGTAATTCACGGAGGTCTCTCTTCCTAACGGATCACCAACCTATTGTTATGTAATCCAGCATGAGTTTTTATTAAACAAATAATAAAACGAATCCTTTCGTTGTTTCGTAGAAAATGTTAAAATCTTGAGAATTAACGGTGATGTCTGTGAATTAATTTAAATCCACCTCTCTTCTCTTAACACCATCTTCTGGTAAGGAGTTTTGGCTCACTGTGCATGCTGAGTGCTCCCTTGCCTATAGACAATATTCTCCTAGATTCGAGCCTGGGCCCATCGGTACAGCAGTTTGTGTCACTAATCACTAAGGAGGAAATTCACCTAGAATTGAGGTTTTCAATGTATTTTCTTTCGCATACCCTTTAATGAGATTTCACTGTTTCGACTACCGCTTAGTAAGACCTGTAATTAATGTACTCCTAACATCTTTCTTCAGAACCTATAACCCCTTAATACTTTTTCAGTATTATCACAATATATCTTACAATGTTTTCATTTTAATATGATAAAATTAATAAACTGCAATGAATAAAGTTTGAAAATTTTAAGTTGTTCTTTACCCGAGAAAGTTAATTTTTGGGCTGTTTTACAGGAAATTTCATTAATAGAATCTGAATTCCAGTTTTCCTAATCACTTCGCTTAAGCAATTTTTTGAACCATTCTTGGAGGTCTTTTAAGGGAGTTCTTATGCCGTCTTCGTTTGTAATCTGAAGCACTTTTTCTGACAAGCATATATAAAGTGTCTCGAATATTTCAGTCTCATTGATGTTTTAATGCATTACTTTCAGAAATCTTACTTTTTAAGTATATTGAACATAGAATCAGTTTCGTCAGACGCTTTTAAAGCTCTTATGGAGCTATTCGGTTGTCCTAAGTTCAGTTTATTTAATTTTGAAAAAATATTCAAAATTATGCAAATCCTTGAATCCATTCATCATTGTGAAGTTTTAAGCTTGTTTAAAGCGGGTGGCCTCCCCAAACGTGCTTGGCGCACAAATCAGATCGAAAATACATGCGACAAAGAGTTTCTGTCCTCTGCAAGTATTTACTTCACAAACAATACCTCTATCAATAATTACTCCTTTCAAGTACATATTCATTTCCATATGCATCCTTTTTGTAGTATCCCAAATTCTAATATTTTTCTAGACAAATCGTGATTTTTTTCGTCTTAAATTCAATTATAAATATGAGCTTGAGGAGTTTGCTAGCAATGGAAGAAACTGTGGTAAATTTTCTGTAAGAATACAGCATTTTGCTACAAAGACACTAAATGAAGCATTTGGTAGACAGGCGATGCGCAATGCCGGTTGTGCGTGATGCAAAGTTTCTGCAATTTTTGCAATAAAATTTTCAAGTAAAAATAGATCGCTGTGTACATGAGAAGAACACTGCAAAACCATTGGAAGCATTTCGCAAAAATTCTATTTTATTTTTTTAATGTATCATAAAATCCTTATTTATTAATTAAAATTTGTATTTTAAATCGCTAAAATATATTTTCTCTAGATATGTTGATAATGCTTGCCGACTTATTTTAAATGTAGTTTGGGGACCTTTTTAAGTCGCAAAAATTGTTGTCCTCCAAGTTGAAAACTTATTAGATTTTTTGAAACAGAAAACATGAAAAATGAGCTGTAAGTGCTTTCCAGCTACACTATGAAGGGTTACATCAAGAGTACATACATAAGAAGTGGGAAATATCTTAGAAGATAATTTTTTATCTGCAAAATAACGCCAAATTAAGCCAAGTTGGTTGCGCTAATTCGTAAGTACCTTTTTATTTATTGCTATCATTTTTTCAGTCAAAATTTTACAATTATATGAAGATTTTTGGCTTAACCAATTTTAAAATTATTAAAACTCTTTAAAACATTTGACAATAACCCTAGGATATTTGTTAATATGTTTTCACAAATCATGCGTGTAGAACGGAACAAACCTGTTTCTACTTCCTTTAGTCGAACTCTTGTCAGATTTGAATTAGCTATCCATAAATTTTTTACATAATTTGAATGTGATAAAGCACACGAAGGACTACCTGAAATGGGAAAGAGATACCTCCATGAAGGAATTCCTAACGGAAAGTAGCTCCTGTTTACCTTACACACAGGAAAAAACTACGAAAATCAATCATGAAAGCAGCCGGTCGGCTTAGGATTGGACCGAGATCAAACTCCCATCATTCAGCGGTCTTAATCACTGGGCCATTAATGGAGTTCAGTTAGCTATGAAGGTGAAAGAGGACTTTATCTGCGTAAGATGTACGCTGTAAGCATCATGGGAAGATCAAGGTAAGTATATTCTGCAATTATATTCCAAACGAAGCCCAAGTCATTGGATTCACACGTAAGGTGTCCGAAAAGAAAAGTGATAGAAATGATGACACATGTATACAAAAACATTGTATACGTCGAGTTGTAATTTGCACTGCTGGATAGAAAATCTCAAAAGGCTTTAGACACCGCAAGACTACAGCGGAGAGGACAAGGTAATTGCATTTTGTGGCCACTTGATCCCTTTAGATGTCTTTCTGCAGAGCTCGCCAGACTTGATCCCTTCAGATATCTATTGGCGTTTGCGAAGGAAAAAAGTGTATTCTGCAGTGCGAACGATACGGCAGACTTGAATTCAGGAATTACGGAGTCGATAAGACGATAGGACGACTCACACCAGCAATGCTTGAGAACGCGTGAATTGAGGTAGAGTGTCACTTAGAAGTAGCCCGTAGAGCTAAAAATGGCGCTCATATATGACTCACTGCTAAAAATAAAACACTTGATGCTTAAGATCGGAAACGGCGAGTGAATCAAGAGCAATTAGAGAGGATGGAGCAAATAGCGGAAAGAATCAAAAGAGCAATGGGATCAGAAGAATCAACTCAATCAAACGCAACCTAAAATGGGAATGGGAATTTCCTGTCGCTTTCGAACAAGAACTCTCGGATGGTGAACTCTAAAAGACTTCAGCTCTGTTTTCGTGAATCAGTAGTTGGGTCACTTAGTAAATTAAATAAGGTCATGTAGGTCTATTCCTGCTACGTTCTAATAAGATCTCTCCATGAACTGTAAACTACTCCGAGCTACTACTCCCTTTTCTGAAATCACTGCTCATTCGCTCAAAAAAATTAATTGACTCTTTGAATTAATTCTGGAGATAATTGTTTAACTATGTACTAAAACTTTTAATTTTTTTCATCTATGTAAATAATATAACGAACACATTGATTTCAGCTATTTGTGTCATGCTTTTCATGAAGTCTTTTCCGGAGACAGGGTATAAAGAAACTAATAGCCTACCATCACCTCAAAAGTCTGAATTTTCATTAAAATTGATGACCCAAACCCAAACCGAATGCTGCTGTAGGTCAAAGAAGGTTAAGCTAAATTTTACTTTACTGTCGAGCTCTAAAGCTTATTAACTCTACAGTGTGACTCAAGCCATTTTCCATCCGACGTATCATCCCCCTACAAGGAATAAAAAAAGTGCGTTAAGGAAAGAAATGTTAATAAATTGAATGCAGAATGTTTTTCTTTCTCAAGTAAAAAAAAAGTAAAAACAATTCGCTGGAAATGTTTCGATTGAATGGGACTATTTTAATACGCGAGGAAAAACAATTTTCTGTGGATGAGAGGAAATCATCAAAGCAATTCTGCAAATGGAGAAACTTTTTACATTACCATCGTGGCGAATCTCTTCTGGGGTTTGTAGTGAGCGCTCAAATTGGAAAGGAAATAATTTTAAATGACTGTTTTATGCAGACGCTTTCCCTCAACACGTAGACATCGAACAGTTTAGGCATATTTATTTTGAAAAAGAGCTCGCAACTGCTCTCCAGTTCATGCTTGGAAAAATGCAAAATGCGAATTAAGGAGGAAGAGGTTTTAGCTAAGCGCGTTTCCTTTCCTTTGGTGTTTAATTTCAATGAGTAATAAATCATAGCTCTTGGCAGTAACTTAACATCGCGTGTTTTCTCCCCTTATCAAACAGTTTATTTCATACGAGTCGGAAGACATTCTCAGAAAAAATGTATTTATGTCTTCCCTAAAGCTGTATGTTTGTTCAGAGAATATTTTCTGCTGATTACTCTTGAAACGTTTATTGATTACTACTTCACCTCAAGAAGTCTTTATTGATTACTTGTGCAAAAAGTGCTGAACAGATATTCAAAGAACCCACTTATGCCACCATTTTCATAGGGATTATTTACAAATTGTATGTCTTGGTACAAATTTATTGCTAAGAAATTAATCCAATTATCTTTTGTGTGTTCTAGTTGTGTAATGGATAGTACGATGATCTGGTAATCTTCGTACTATTATTCCATTACTAAGAAATTATCCAGTTACCTTTTGCGTATTCTAGATTTGTAATGGATAGTACAACGCATGAAGTAGATGGCGACTTAATCTTTAGATGTTTGAGAAAATAAAAACTACTGTATTCTTTCCATGTTCTTTTACATCGAAATGATCAAATTTTGATTCGGTAATTTTTTCAGTATTTCATCAGAACTAATAAATATTTGTGTTGTGTGTTGTTCTTGTGACTTATATCACTTCTGTTCCAGTAACATCGGAATACGCCCACGAATTTCATAATGGCAAGGAGAGCAAGATTGCACCTGTCGTTGACAAGGGCCTTGAGCACCATACAAGGTGACAGTAAGATTCGCTCAGTTCCGCAATCAATGTGGATGGAGAGTATCCCTGAGGGCGGGACCGAGGATCTCCCACCCTTCTTTTTCTACCGCCAATTCTCGAGAGGACTTTGGGCTCACCATATATTTAGAGTGCCCCCATGGCGCAAAGACATTATATATTTAGAAACATGCATGCCATCTCCGCGATTCGAACCTGGGCCCTTTACCGCAGTAGGTTCTCCTAATCACTATATCGTCTGGGTGGCCCAATAAATATTTTCCACAGTTAACTATATTTTTTTTTGGAAATTAATGAGTTTTCCGTTAGTTCAAAATTCTCAACTAAATTTTAAAAGAAAAACACTATCTCTTTTTGAGTGATAATCAGTTCCAATCTTTTAGATTTAATCAGTGTATACATGTGCACTCAAACTAAAATGGCAGACGATAATTCGTCATGGATTTGGATTGCTTAAACAGCGAAACAATCTTCGACCTTAGATTCAGTTCTTATGAATGCAGATGAAACGCACGGAATTAAAAGCATCCCTTCCGAGTCCCAACCATCGCTTCCATGTTGTCAATACATCTATTAGCTGCTGTCAGGCCAATAAGTCTATAAAGTAAATATGAGATATTTCGAAGATCATTTGTAAGCAAACAAAAATTAAATTACCTTATAAGGTATTTTCTCCCTTCTTCCAGCATGCCTTCGTGGTGTAACGGTAGCACAATCGGCGCATATTCGAGAGGTCCAAGTTCAAGTCCCGGTAAGAGCTTTACACATTTTTCATGTTTCCTGCATCAGAACAAACTTAATGACTCTATAGTGGAGCCTGAACTAGAAGGTTGGTGGACAATAAATAATTCTTCACCACCAGGATTTGGCGATTGGGTGTCTAATACCCAGCCGCTCTTTAAAATGGGGGGTATATAAGGTATTTTCTCCCTCTTTCCAGCATGCCCTCGGGGCGTAACTGCAGCACACTCAAGGCATATTCGAGAGTTCCAGGTTCAAGTCTCGGTGAGAACATTATACATTTTTCACGTTTCCTACATAAAAAAAAACCTAACGATTACAACCTCACAAAACGTAGCTTAAAACTCTTCTTGGCTCTTTCGAATGACGCGAAGCGTCAGTTTTTAATTTAATACTGATAGCAATATTAACATATTAAAATTGATTCAAAAACATTTTATGATTGTTTATTATTATTGTTTTTTTAATGGGTAGGATGAGAAAACAATTCTATAAATTCCAACATGTAAGTTCTAATAAATTCTAACATAGCTCTAATAAATTCTGACGTCCGATTGATTACGCAAAGCTGATGTCAACCGGGCTTGATGTAGCAAGTGGTTGAAATCTATTATCAAACATAGCTTAGAGATGTTGAAAAATTGTTTTTGATATCGATGGCAGAAAATATTAATGCACAGTTTCATAAGCAATAATTTAGGTTAAAATATATCTTATCTCGTTCATTTGCACTTTGGCAGCTGAGGACAATGGTTCCGTTAAACCACCGAAACTTGTCCTATGAAAATTTGCAAATAAAATGCTGATTTTTTGTTCTTTGACTTCTAAATTAATTCATGAGCGATAGTTCATTTATGTGCAGTGTACATTTCTCCCACTGTATTAATATTTTAATATTAAATGTGTTAGTAATAGTAACAATAATTTGTTGATAAGAGTAGATTAATTAATTATTTTCACTTTATTTATTATAGAAAACGTTCGAGCGGTATACATCTAGTCTGATACACATCGAACGATCTGGAACGAATTAGTGACGTGAACCGATGTTACTTTATTTCTCATTTCTGCTAATGTTCATATGCCAATATTATTACTTATATTATACATTATTTTTTATATATGACATTTTATATTAATTATAATTATTTAAAATCTGAAAAAATATGGTGTCGTAGATTTTATACTGAAATAAAGGGAATAGGAAAATCATCTTTTGAAGCAGGTTTAAATGTATCAAACTTTATTACGCCATTTAAAATTATTATAATATTTAATTTTAATAGCTAGAATTATAGTAATATGAAAATTTAAAATACAATCTTTGAATTTATAATTAACATTTTTTATCAAATAATTCTGAGATAAGAATGCTTACTTGTATAATTCCTATTGTTTCAGAAAAATATAATAAAAAAAATCTGAAAAAGCGGTTGCCCAAAAGAGAATTTTAAGTTTAATTTGCTTTATTAGGAAATTATCTATAGCGATGGCCCAAGCAGAATAGCGAAATATTTTAGAGAATACTAAATGAATATACATTCAGACTAACGTAAGAAAGTTACATCGCTCATGTATTTTTGTAACGTGAAATATACATATATTATAATGTAATTATATTAAAATATTGAATGTTTTCTTTCGATATATCATAAATTAAATGCATTTTATTTAAATCACTCCGACTCAAAATTAAAAAAGAGAATTTTATAAGAACGGCAACAATTGCATTTAAATGCTCAGTCAGTTTATAATAGATTAAATTTGAAAAAAAAAATATTTTACATTTTGCCGAATGGCAGCAGACTCGAATCAAAAATTAAACAACGCGTTTACAGTGGATTTCATTTAAACTGAATCAACGTAAAGTCACATTTCGAGGTTAACAGCCTTTTTGAATTAATAAAGCTCTTAATAGATGATTTCTTCACATGCGAAAACTATCTTAGAAATGTGATCTTGCCCTTATCCAGTACTCAGTCTGGAAAGGTTCGGATTATTAGACTAATGGGATATATATTACACCAGGTGTATATGAGGGGAATATACATGAATTTCATATAACATTGTGATTAAAATTTCTATTATTAAATTTCGGAATATATTCATAACACCTTTTCTTTAAAAAACTGGAAACGTACTTTTAACTTACTTTATCATGTGTGTTGAATTAAAAGAAATGGAAAAAGATGCTGCTACAAGGGGGTTTTCAAGATTTAAATTTATCTTAACAATGTTTCACAGCTTTTCTTCGCATATAATTGAAGGAAAAATAATTTAGATGTAAAACACAGTTAGTAGGAGCGATATTCATTGCAAATGGTACCTTTAGTAATTATTTAATAACAATACTGAATATTTTCTGAGAAAGGAATATACTAGAAAGCCAATAAGGGAGGGTAATGTTTTAGCCTTTGAAGAAATATTTTACTCAATAAAGTGTTAGACATATTTATCGTTAAAAAAGATTGTACATTTCGTATATTGCCCTCTAAAGGGAACCTGATACCAAGCAAAATTTAGTGCTATTCTAAAATTATTTATTTCAATGAGGTTCCTTTTTTATTGGTTATAAAAGTAGTCTTAGACTGATGCTGCATACGAACTGAATGTGCCATCAAAAAGCTTCTTCAGTTCTTTTTTAACCATAATGAAAAGGTTTTATTAACTAAACAAACTCTCAACTAAATTAAAATTTTTTTATTAAATTTTGATTAAACATCCATAAACAATTTCTTCCGGAGTTAAAAAATAATAAGTTAAAAAAATTAAAAAAGACATCTGATGTGCACACCATTTGAATTACTTGTACGGCCTATTAAATTATGCACATTTTGGCTGAATTTCATTTAAATTTATTTTCTCGAACTTCATTAAAGAAAAATTTCGTTCAATTAATTCAGTTCTCACTTCGTGGCAGGACAAAAATATATAAAAACTCAAAACAACTTCGTTAAAAATTTAAAAATGCAGAAAATCATGAAACACCAAAAAGACAGTTAAACAGTTAAAAAAATAAGTTTTATAATTAAAATTAAAGTTTCTACGCAAAAACAAGCAATTTAGCAAACGTGTAAGAAGGCATATTTTTCAGTGCACAAAACTGAAAGTTTACTTTTAGTCCCAATCTGCAAAAAACGCAAAGGTTGGCGCAGAAACTGATTTAATTCACTATTCTACCAAGAGTTTCAAATGTAAACAAATGGCGGTTTCTTTAGGCTTTGTCGCACTTAAACAACTTTTAAATTGCTTATAATTCTACAACTAAAGGCATAGTAATCGTAACCGGAACATAAGAATAGCATAATTCAATCACTTTGAAAGCAAAAATTGCACAATTTTCCACATATCAAAATTAAAATCTGAGCTCAAAGAGCCGGGTAACAGAATAGGATATATATATATATATATATTCTTGCTTGTTAATTATATATATATTTTATATATATGCATATGGGTTTCGAATGTACGATAGCTTCTACATTCTTACTTGCTAATTAAAAGCATATATATATATATATACTTTTGCTGCAGCTGGTTGCAAACAAAACGGGAGGTACACAATTACAGTACAGGCCCATACACAAAATTTCAACGTTCTGAAGCTAATTGTTTTTGAGTTATGCGAAATACATACGTACAGGCGTCAAGAAAAAAACTCTTCCGAATCCATTTTAAATCCATTTTACAATCCGTTTTGGGAAAAAGAGTCCTTTATTCTGTCCTTATATACAGATGTCACGGAAAAACATCGTTAAAATGCATTCGATAGCGGTCAAAATGGATATTTTCTTTGAAATATGATACCCAAAATTTTTGGCGATTACAATACTTCCTTTACTTCGTATAAGGAAGTAAAAATACACATGTAAACGCACATATTGATCAATGAGCATCTGCGATTATTCGCGATGCTCATTGTTAAGGTTTGCCGGAGTCCCTTGTTATACCGAATTCAAAAACAGCTTCTGGTAATGTCTCTCTCACAAAGACCCACTTTAAAATGGGTTCCCGCTCATACAGGGATTCAAGGTAATGAAGCCGCTATTGGTCAAGCAGGCAGCCAATTGCACGGGTTTAACAGAACGACAAACTAAACTTCCTTGGTCTTACATTAAACGAACAACTTTATCAAGTTTGCAACAAAATTGGAAAAGTAGATGGTCAAAGGCAGAGGTAGGACGAAATACATTTCGCTTATTACCAAAACATAGAAATTAAGACCACCGTGCTAGCTTAACATAAATCTTGACAGGTCATGGACCATTCCAGTACACCTCAACAATTCAAACTTAGGGATACTCCTTTCTACGAATGAGGGAAGAAAGGCGACATGGACCGTTACATTGCTTTCATTGTGTACCTACAAGGACCTGGCACTTAAAAAAAACCAATGGACTGTTCCTGGGCAATGTGGATGTCTAACGCACTCAAAAACCTTTGGTTAAATAGCGAAAATCTCAAGACACTGTGTAAGCAGAAACAACCGTGAATAAAATTATGTTTGAAATGTTCAGAATTTAAAGCAGGATAACGCTTGGTAGCCAGGTTCAGGATAACGCTTGGTACCCGCAGTTATCAAACTACAGGAACTTTTATTAGTATGTAATATTCAACTTTGTCACTTTGGAAATTTCCCCGCTATGATGGTACAAAATTCCGTTTGGTTCATGTCCGTGGTCGGAAGCCATCATAGTGGTGCACTCACTCACTCGCGATAAGATAGTTTCAAGCAATTTTTCAAACTTTTTAAAAGATAAATACTAATGCACTGACATTTATATCACATAATTCTAATTGTTGAATTAACCATTAAATAACTTACTTAAACTAAAAATAAGCAAACTTTCGAAACTTTTCAAGTGGGACAAATCTTTGGAATAATTATGACAACCTGTTATCATTTATTTAGTAAATGTTTCTGTGATGCATACCGAAAAAATACATATATCCGTATATAAACAATAACAAAATTCTTTATTCTCTCACTTTCAAGTTTCAGTCCCAACACCTCATGACGTTTTGATTTCCGTAAATTTGTAACCTGGAATTAAAATGACTAGATACTATGCTCATCAGTAATAATTGTAACATATGCTATTTGGTTAATCTGGCCTTTTCTGTAGACCTATCAGCTTTCAGCTGCGGAAAATGCTGTTCACATGTAAATGTATTAACAAACAAAGCGATTGATTTTAATTACAAAAATTCGTAACTGAGTGTATTTATCTTTTTACAAATACGAGAATAGGTCAATGAAATACGTATCTTCAAATATTTGAAAAAGATTTATATCACAGTGTAAATTTATTAGCTTTTTTGTAGACCTTCTGAGACGTTACTCACGTTCGGTTTTAATGATAATGAAAATAATATAAAATTGTACTCAAGACCATTAAAAATTCAAACCTCTCTTTGTATTCCGATAAAATTAATTTCATACTAATGCTAATTAATTTACCAGAAATGAATTCGCAGCTCACGTAAAATTGCTTTAAAGTACGACGTGCGGATCGCGAATATGAGAAAACTGGGTTATAATTTCGAAGAATATAAATTCAAATAAGAAAAATGCATCTAAGGAGAACATATTAAGGGATTAAAATAAGGACATTCTTAATAAATTGTCAGTTCTATGAAACTTTTTCATAGCTAAGAATTTTTATTTAAACTATTTGCCGCTTTGGTTGCGCTATATCTGAGATATCTGAAAATAAGATTATGTCAAATCTCAGAAGCGAACGAAATCGGAAGTAAGAATCCAGCTTTATTTCTGATCCAGTGAATAATAATTCTCTCTCGAGGCTTATGTCAGTTTCTAAATTCTGCATCTGAAGCGCTGCCAGTGATCGAAAGGTACTTTCTAAATTCGATTTACCGTAGCTTGTAACTACAACCGTATTTTCCTATCGTCATAATTTGTCGTCAAGATGAACAGGAATCCTTCGAATCTCTGAAGTCCATGAAATTGTTTAGGAAGCTATGCCTTGATTTCTGCAGTGTCTAACTGTGATTACAAGAGCATACATCAGGGTTCTGTAATGTTTGAACTCCATTAGAATAACGCGGTGCAGAGCCACGTGGGTCGAGGAAACCAATCAACTCGCGGGAGTTGGAACCTAATTTGCGAAACTACGTTTCAGACGTGTAAAACGTTGAAGACAGTGTTAACTCATTGTCCCATATTCCTAATTACTACTCACTGTGACTGAATGACTGCAAACGATTTGTATTTTATAATAAATAAATCAAAAGGTTTAGACTTACAATATTTTATTTATATAAAAAAAACTACTATTTACTACAGAATATCCAGGTCGACTATTTAAAAACCGAATTTTGGAGAACATATTGTATTATTACCACTTAGTTTAAATTACTTAGCTAGATATGTTCCTCCCACCTTATTATTTTTTTACTTCTGCATACATCATACATGAGGAAAGAGATCAGTTTATAATTAAAGTAAAATAAATTAACTTGGCTGTATTCTTGTATACTGGCAAGAAGAAAAGATTCAAATTTAAAAGATTACTTCTGTAGGGCTGAACTGTTTTCAATAGCATCACAGTCATATAATCTAGCTTTTTCAAGTGATTTTAGTTCTGCAGCACATACATGCGCCTCTATGTAAGCACGGCTTTAAGAGCTGTATAGTGTAACTAGCTGAAGTAATTGCCATTGTCCAAGCTTTACACAGATTTAAGAGGATAGGAGTGAACAATTTTACCAAACTCAAATAAAACTGCAGAACAGTTTGGAATTAATACTGAACTATGTAACGAATTTAATAAAAACTTAATTATTTTTTATTTCTTCTTTTTTCGGAAATGGTTTTCAAAAATTCATCACCGACTTTGGCACATTTTTCTCCCGAGCTATTCTCAAAAACATTCTAAAGAGCTCCCATGAATTCTGCTTTCAGGGTTCTATAGTTTTCTAAAGTGTAAATGAATGTGGCTCTGTCTGAAGGTTTTAGTAAGAACTGATAGTCTGAATGAAACAACGGCGACGTGAGCCTAAGATGGGTGACGGGATTTTAAAATTTAGACCGTGTAGAAATACTAATATTTAATTTTTATAAAAAACAATTATAAATTCCTAACATCGAAACGCAACAGTGGTGAGAGGAATCCAAGACGGATAACATAAGCGCAAAATTCTAATATAAACGCTCCGAATACGTACCTCGTGGAGTGGTGTTTCGAAATCTTATATTGGCAGTGACTTTCTGCTTGTTTTGTAGGTCAAGTGTGCAAGATTTCATCAAAAGTGGAATAAAACTGCCCAATTACACTCACATAAACAAGCAAACGGACTGTCTACTTTATATATATATTAAGCTATATCTATATATATGGTCAGCTAGTGTTATTTCATGGATACACTTAATAATTAATAATTGAAATGAATATGCGCGTATTGCATTTAAATTGTTTAGTTCATTAATTAATAAAAACATACGGTACTTACGTAAAAATCCGTCGACCATTTTTGCCTATTAAAGAAAAGACGCCAAACTGCGCGATTTTTCGCCAAAAATGGAAAAGTGTTCTTCAAACACGCTGGGTTTGGTGTAACCTCGATTACACGTGTTAGTTGTTATTTTTGAGTAAAGACTCCTTTTTTCCCTTCTATCACGCATTTTCGAAAAAGAAATGATTAAAATTTGGTACCTGCTTCTACAGAAGAGCATGCTATTGAATATTTCTAAAGTTATGGAATCTTACGGGCCTCAAAAATGTATTAATGACCACTATATAGCGCTTTATCTAAAAACTGAGAAGCAATGGTTTTGCAACGTTAAGACTTGTGCGAAGCGAGTGCCAATTCTAAAGGAAACGTGATTCGAAGGTTTGGCGCGATTGGCGCTGTCTCTTGTGGTCTGCCAGATTTTCCGTAAGTACCAAGCACACATTTTAAAGAAAAAGTCCTTCGCTTTGCTGAATAGATAAAACACTGCCGAGTTGAAGTTAATCTATTTTAATTCGAGCAGTAGCAACACATTTCTTTTACCTTGCAGAGCTTGTTTATTAAATACGAAGCACAAATAAATTACGAGTTGCAAATACCTCTTTTATATCGTCCAGTTTTCTGATTAAATTTGAAACTGAATATCTTATGATTTTCGATGTAGCAGCTTAAAACACTACCTATAACCTATGACATACGTTTTTATCGCGTTATATTATATATTAAGCAGATGATAATTATCTGAATTAGGCCTTTGAATGATCAGTTGAACGTACTGCCATCGTTCTATATAATCTGGATCATGTATGTCTTGCATCTCGCTTTTGGATGCCATTTATACTTATGTTACATTTTCATCAATAAAACTGACAGTACTACATTTTAATAAACAATTATTTGCTTATCCAACGATTTCTTGTACATAATCTGTTTTTGGCATCAATGTAAAGCCATAATCTGCTTTGACTTATTCAAACTTAGGTTTTGAGCTGAGTTTAGTTAAATGATGAAATTAAAATGCTTTATTATCTTACTTCCAAAATAAACATATAAGGTACACGAAAAAAATTTAAGATTATACTAGCTAAAGAGGCTTGTGTGAGGAAACAAAATTTCAGAATTTCTTTCGCTCAAAAATTATTTGTATACTGAAAGGTTGAATCTGCATTATTTTTCCGGAACATAGTGCGAAGAAAAATTATTTAAAGTATGTAATATGCATCACAACTAAATTAGGGAATTCAGTGAAAACCTGAAGGTGTCCTGAACATTTCTATACTACCAAAATCGTTCGAGAGATTTCTATGTTTTATCCTAATACCTAAATGATCACATGTGCGTGAATATTATTACGAATTTTGTACACAGAGAGATCATTTTAGTGTAGTTTTATGGAAAACTGTTGTATTTTCTGCGTAATGTAACATGACAAATCTAAAGTGAAGAGATTTGCCGAAAAAGTAAGAATACAGGGAATACAAGTCCATTTAACATTGAGGAAATGGGTATCTCGGTAATTTGGCGAGATATCCCCAAAAGCCGCCAAACTTGGCGACCATTTGGTGACACATTGGACCAGTCCTTGTATCACCAAAATAGGTATTATAATTGAATATATATAATTTATCAGTGAATTAGCTGTAACCGTAATTCGATCCTCATATTGCTTTCCAGTAATTTTGAAAAGCAGAAAGTACTAGAAATATCTCGGCCGTCGAGTGAAAACTATATAAGGCTGGAGACAGCATGTGCTCTTGAGTAGTAGTTGTTGCGAGTTGTGAGTTCAGCGTGAGTTCGGGGTACTAAGTTATCCCCGGTTGAGCTTTCTCTTTAAGTGCGTTTTGCATTGCGTTGCATTTAACCTTCTTAACAGTTTGAAGTGTAAGTACTGACTATACTCTGTGATATTTTGAAGAGTTGTACGAGTAATTTTGTGTAAAGTTCTAGATCTCTGAAGTGCTTCTTTTGATAAAATAAATTTTATTAACTTATTATCAAAGCTGTGTGCATTCAATCTATTATGAACACGTACATACGCAACAATATATAGATTTATAGAAATATATATAAGCAAAATTAAAACAATTAAAATATTTATATATATATATATATATATAGTAAACAGTAACTACTTAAAATAGTAATGTTAAGATAAATTATAATTTAAACAGAAATAGTGTAAACAAATTAATGCTAATTATGAACTAATCTATAATATCATTTAAATTCAGTAGCATAATAAAATCAAGTTCAAGTTCAACCAAAACTTGAAAAAAATTCTACTAATTAATAAAAATGAAATTAAAATTTATTAAAATGCATACATTATAATTTATAGAAAAAAATAATTTAATAACAAAGTAAAACGCTTTTTTTATTTCATATCTTACAATTTTCATCTGTATGGTACCTTCAACGACTATTCTTTTTATTGTTTTTTTAATAATTATTTACTTATTTATTTATTGTTGTTGTTTACGAAATCCAATACAACATCGGGGAAAGTGCTAGAAGATGGCTAAAATTATTTATTGAATTATAATCAATAACTGAAACTGTTATACAGCTGCAGAAACTTTGTAATGGATATATAGTGGAACGTAATGTTGTTCATTTCGGGTGTCTTCATGATTACGAACTGATTCAAGGCAAAAACATTCTGATCCAAGATTTAGCTAATTAGAATCGTTTTTGCACTTTTTACACCTGACTTTTCAAATCCCAAATTTTTTAAATTAAATTTGAATGTTAGTATTTTTCTCCCTTTTGCATCTTTTCAATACTTGTTTGTGATTATTAATTGCACTTTTAGTAATTTGGAAATTTGTATAAGATTAAAGCATATACAATAAACTACCCCTTAACATGAATTCGCTTAAGGAGAACTCTCGAATAACATGAAGAAAATTTCGGTCCCGGCAGCGATGTATATGACCTTATAGGATGTTTTATCGGTTAACGCAAATTTAGGTTAGCACGAATTACGAACTGTTTTTAGTTCGTTGAGTCCTTAGATTCCGTGCAAAGCTCACAGAATACACTGTATTTTTTAAAACATAGCCGGCGCGGGTAGCAAACTTAGCTTCTTGACAATTGCGATTATTATGTCAATAATGTACTTCAGTCGGCTCAACAATCAGCACAGAATTGGATTTGTTGCTCATTGTTGAGGCAACAAATGCAATTCTGTGTTTATATGTGCTTTAATTATTCTTTAAACGTTAACTTGTAACTCTGATGTATATCTCGAATAATTCTCAATTAATCAGATAAAATTCGCGCTGGTGAAATGCAGACGAAAACGCCAGCTTGATGCAATAAAACCTGGAAATCCGTGTCATCACAGCACATACAGAACTGTTTTAGAAGAGCCTGAAGACATAAATTAATGCTGTTGAGGAATTAGATAGTGACAAATATATCACTTCACCTGGAGAATGGAGTATTCTACAAGACATTGTTAACTCTGGTGTTATTTTTGAGCAGTTTGTTAATACACATAGCGGTGTTCCTGTGTGCGCTTTATTGGAATTTGATCTTTATGCAGTTGTGTCTGAGGTTCAAGAAATATCATCAAAAGAAAGTGAGGAGGGCAGTTATTCCACCCACCCGGCAGGAATTACACACCTTGGACACTTAAACACTTTAGAACACTTTAGAACGTTTTGCTGTAACATCCGAATTGACCGCTAGTGTTACAGAAGTTATGAGTACAATCAGACGTGAAGTTACAAAGCAATTTCATTCCGGACTACACCAGTGCAATATACAGGAATGCTTCATCAGGATGCTATGTGAGTACACTTTTTCAAGTTGCAGTTCGGTAATTAATGTAGTACTGTAGTGTTTCCTATTAAGACATACACAATATGCTTATAGTACATATGTACACTGGGCCAAAAAAAGAAAAAAGGGACAGTTCCATTTCTCCCGTTCTACTGGACCGATTGACAAAATTCAACTTGCGTTTTTCATATCTCGAAAGCGCGACTTGGGATATATTCTAGATTTATATATAGCATTGTTCTAATATAGACATTTTGAGACCAGATCGGACTCTTTCTGAAATGGCATGCCAATTTGTTTTCTATATTTCGATTCTACGACTAAAATTAAGCCAAAGTGCCAAGTTTTCTAAAAATCGAGCGAGTAATTTTTAAAAACTTAGTTTTCAAAACTTTAGCTCCTCGATGTTAATTGAATTTGATATATTTATTAGATCTCTTTTTGTATCTTGTATATTTAGTAATATCTCTTTTTTATTAAACTTACTTGATTCCTACTTCCAGAATACGAAATTTATGCGTAATCTAAATACAATTCCTATATTTTTTACGATTTATTTTTAAAATTTGTATCTTTAAATAATTTTATAAATTTTTCGAATACAAGTTTGTGTTATAAGCTGTAAATTTTTTAAAGTATATGTATTTCTAGGCACATTTGCAAAAATTAGAGTTTTTATTCAAAATTTTTTAGTTTACTGTATACAAATATATTTTTGTGTGTATGTATGTGTACTCACAAAAATTAAAGATTAACCTGAAAAAAATATGCTCACTAATTAAAATGTTCAACCCCACTGTCTAATGGTATAATTACTGGTAATTATCTACCGCTGAATGTTAAATAGTACTTCTTCAGGTAAGTTAGAGCATGATATCAGGCGACGGACAACTTTCTTTTTCCCAATGTTGGAAATGGCAAGATACACGAAGGGCGGAGGCATAGATTCACTATAATCTGAGTCCCATTTACAAGTAGAAATTATTTCAGTTTTCTTGGTTTGCTCTGTCTTCATGTTAACTTGAACCTTCTGGCTTTCCTGAACATTTTCATCTGGTTCATAAACAATAAATTCATCCATACTTCTAGGTGTCTTTCATTCACTATCTATTTACAACTCATGACTTAATAATTAGCATTTTAGAAAACAACTGAGTGTAACAAATTAAGGGGAATCATAAAATCAAAACACCCAGCTGCACTATAACCAGATCTCTAACGCTATAGGAATATAATCAGATTTACTAATTAATAGTGGCAAATTCGTAGCATATTGGATCATGACATGCCATATAAATAAGCAATAAATAAATAAAAAGCAAATAAAAACAAGTTATTTTTATCTATTAAAAATATTTTATTTAGAAAGCATAGCATTAATTCGATTGACAGGAATTAGAATACTTGGAATTCTATTCCACATAAACAAATTAAATATTAATGTAAGAACGATAGTATCTACTTTTTGGAAAATATTGTATTTAAAAATACATATAAAAATTTGTTAAATCGAAATATAACACAACTGTTTTGAAAAATTAAAAATATTCCTAATACATTAGTTTCATGTTTAAAGGAATAATTATGCTTCTAATTTTTCCCAGTTATTTAGCCAGAAAAACTTTTAGATAGATCATAAACTCAGATTTAAGAACTATTTTTTAAATTTATGCTTTTTAACCTCCTCTATAATAATAATTATTTCTGTGTTGATTTAGAGCAGTGTAATTTAACTTGCTTTAATTATACGTTACATTCTAAATGAAACTTCGTGAAACCTTACGAACAATGAGTATATTTTATATCAAAACTGGTACTTTAAGTGAAAGAAACTGAATACTTTCTTAAAATAACATTTTCATGAGTTTTTCAGGCATGAAATAAAATTTACTATGTAACTCACATGCTGTTAAGAGCTCGTTTCCATTGAACATGGACCTAAACTTACCTAAAATGAAAAAATAGCAGTATTATTGAAAATATAACAAAATAATTGAACAAAGAAACTTAAAATATGTAATTTCTATGTACTAAACATTGATGCAGTAAATAACCACATTCAGGTTTCTCATTTCAAATTCATTTGTAACTGTTACAAACTCACAGCTAAACTATAAACACGAATATATAAAATTATATTGCCAAACATATTTTTCTATTATTAGAGCTAGAAGTATAAATCGGCACAATATATGTTATCAGTTAAGTGCATCGTAGATTTCATCAAACAGACATATTATTGAAGAATAAAAATTAAGAACTATTAAGGAATACATTTATTTTTTTTTAATCCGCTCAGTTTTCTTATTGCACTGGTACGGAATATATATTACAGTTTGCAAGATGTATGAAATACCTACAACAAAATTATATCAGAAATTGCAGTTTTCTAGTTTCACTTAGGATTAACTTAGGATGTAATTAATGTAATGTAACTTAACCTAAGTGATGCAGAGCATGAAAGGTTGAACTTTTTAATATCGATGAAGACTTTTTAATATCGATGAATATTGTAAATTATTTTCCTTAATGCTATTATTCTTAATGATAATTTCTTTCTTATTTTCATAATAATAATTACTATAGTAATGAGAATATAAATAATTAACTGATATGGGAATAGATGGTTTGAATAATAATAATAATAACACGATAATGAAGATATACCTCCTTGAATTATATTTACGGAGTTTTTTAAGTTTATGCTAGGTTATTGAACATGACTGACTTCATGAAGGCTAAATGCTTGAAGGATGTCACGCCTTTATGATAAATTTTCTAATGGAAGCCCACTCTCGATCAATAGGTAAAACCGCGGAACACTAGTAATTCAACCCGTGTTGAAATCCACGTGAAAGGGCTGGCTGTATGGGCGATTTCATGGTTTTTCTCACATGAAAAGCCAATATGAGTCACGTTTATCGAAACAGTCGTCACGAATGCATCTGTCGCCTTAAATGACCCTCGAGGCGTTGTCATAAACTAAACAATCTGAGTTTTAAGGATCCTATTTACAAAAAACGGGGAAAAAAACAAAACACCCATGAATCTAGTCCGTTCACCAGGATTTGAACCCAGATCGAACTACCAGTACTCAGAGGTTTTAAACACTTGCAACTGCTGGTGGGCTTTTGATTTCAAAACCTGCCTTTCTAGTAACAGCGCAAATGCATTTAGTGTTTAAATGCAAGTCTGTTACATATGCTTTGCATGTTAAATACTATTCATTTCATAAATAACTGCATCTGAATCACGTATAAAATTAAGCGGGCAGATTGCTGTTATAACTGACACTGCTAGATGTATGTGCATGTTTCGTTCTACATGATTTTGTACATTATGTTATTCAAATGCATTCTTGGATAAAGCGAAAAGATGCTACCTTGTTGCCCCCATGAAAATCCAACAAATTCTCTTTCTTTTGTTATAACGTAGAATTTATTACGCATATGGAACAAAAGAATGTCAAACTAGAATTTAAATTTAGGCAAAATTCGACTTCAGATTTCAAAAGAAAAATGCCTTCATTTCGAGGGAAACTGATAAAAGAAATTTAAAATTTCTCTTCTTTAGTTACAAAAATGTTTATGTTGAATGTCTGAAATACGTAATTAAAGAAGTCAATTAAAATAAGTAAGTAAAAGAAAATAAGAAAACATTTGCAGCTCTACCGCACATAGTCCAGAAATCAAATAAATAAATAAATAATCAACTATGAGAAAAGTCTTTTAAACATTTCAGCAAACACAGGATGAGATTCGTTGATTTTCCTTTCAACTACCTTCACTAATTTTTTTTAAAAAAGCTACCAAACCTTTAAAAAGTAATTAAGGCAAAT
The DNA here is from genome assembly GCA_000611955.2 of Stegodyphus mimosarum. NCBI lineage: Eukaryota > Metazoa > Arthropoda > Arachnida > Araneae > Eresidae > Stegodyphus > Stegodyphus mimosarum. Next base: position 204,752 of record KK114795.1, read on the forward strand.
AAATTCTTTAGTTCCAAATCTTATTTTTCAAGACTTTAAATTGAGTTGCCCATATCTTTAATTTTTAATTTTTTACGAATTTATTAAGCTAATAGAACTAAAACTGTAGTTTTCTTTTTAAATACCCCATAAAGGTATTAATGTTTTTGTTTAGTCTGTACTGTCATTTATAATTAGGGTTACCAGAATTTAAATGCTGTTCGTCTAATTAATCAGATTTGCAGCTAAATACACAGTTTTAGCATAAAGAATATTTCAATTAAAAACTACTCATCTCCAGAAAGGACTCAATTACAGGTTTTAACAGCAAAAGAATTTTTAAATTTGAAAGAAAATTCAAATATTCATGTAATGATATATCAGACAAACATACATAATCTTTTAAACAATATTTAAAGAAAATACAGGGTGTTTATAAAGTCCCGGACCCATTTTGCTGTTTAATAACTCATGAAATAATAAAGAGAGATTAAAATTAATAACATGAATGGTTAGATAGACTCAAAAAGTTTCATGACCCTTGTCAATGAATTTCCACGTGCGGCCTCTTCGTCGCACGGAGAATATCAAGTCGATATTCAATTTCACGCCAGGTACCGGCAAGCATGTCGGCATCCACAGGGGCTATTGTTGTTGTAATTCTGGCTTTTAGGTTATCAATGGTCGACACTCTCCTCCTGTAAACGTTGTTTTTTATAAATCACCAAAGGAAAAAGTCCAGCGGCGTTATATCAGGTGATCTGGGTGGCCCCTCGCCCAACCCATCTTCCTGTAAAATGGTCATTTATAGAATTACGAACGATGGTTCCCCAATGGGGTGGTGCACCATCTTGTTGCAAAAAGACATGTGGCTGAAGCTTTTCCAATTGTAGAAATACGACGTTTTCCAACATGTCTAAGTATGCGACTGATGAGACCGTCTTTTCTGTAAAAACGAAAGGCCCAGTGATTCGGTCGTGCATTAGTCCACACCACACATTAACCTTTGGAAAGTCCCTTTGTGCCTCAGGGTATTCATGGGGGTTTTCAGATCCCCATATGCGATCCCATACGCCAAAAACAAAAGAGAGAAAAATTCAATTAATAAGCAGACGATATTTAGAAAAGTACAGATATTTAGACTGGAAAATGAAATTATCTGAATATACACGCGCAGACGACATTTACAAACATAAAGCTATTCAAACCTGTAAAGGAAAATATTAAGTTATTCCATCAATAAATGCCATAAGTTTGTTTATATCTTCATTATTTTATGAGTTATTAAACATCAAAATGGGTCCGGGACTTTATAAACACCCTGTATTACAGAGAACCTTGTAGTCCATGAACGTTTTGTATCACGAACAAATAGGTTCAAGAACAAATTTCAAAACGAAAAATGTCTTGGATGATGAATGGTGTCTCGAGATACGAACAAGTAAATGTAGCAAATGATGCTTCAAAATGCAGTTAATGCAGTAGAGGAAAAGCTTCAGAAGAAGGAAAGGAAGATGTTCCTAGCTATTTGACCAGAGGAAGTTTAAAAAAAAATTGGATATGATGCAAAGATTCATAGAACATTATCACTGATAAAGGACTAGTAAACAGTAGCATAAATATTTACAACGACAATGTCATGGAACTTGCTTTAGGAACTTTTTAAAACACTGACAGAAACAAATCAGGGAACAAAATTTTTTCTTGGGACTAAAGTTCAGTGGTTCTTAAGTAGAGGCGAAA
>KK114795.1:206546-244269 GCA_000611955.2 Stegodyphus mimosarum
GACAACAGCTTGATATTTTTACAGAATAGAGTTTCCAATTCAAACACACGGAAGAAATATTTTTCGCCTTTTACCTGTTCACCGTACTAAAATAAAGCCGCAAACTTTCGTTCGTAGAGATACCGTAAAATTTAACTCAAATTTTCCTATTTTTACTTTTTGTACAAATTAAAGGAAGTATTGTAATCACGAAAAATTCCGGGTACCATATTCTAACGAAAATATCCAGAGTTTCCAATTCAAACACACGGAAGAAATATTTTTCGCCTTTTACCTGTTCACCGTACTAAAATAAAGCCGCAAACTTTCGTTCGTAGAGATACCGTAAAATTTAACTCAAATTTTCCTATTTTTACTTTTTGTACAAATTAAAGGAAGTATTGTAATCACGAAAAATTCCGGGTACCATATTCTAACGAAAATATCCATTTTGGCCGCTATCGAATGCAATTTAACGACGTTTTTGGGCGATATCTGTACTTAAGGACAGAATAAAGAACTCTCTTTCCCCAAATGAATTATAAAATTGATTTAAAAGGGATTCAGAAGAGACTTTTTATAGTGTCTGTACCTATCTACGTACGTATCTATGTATGTATCTCGCATAACTCAAAAACGGGTAGCCTCAGAATGTTGAAATTTTGTATATAGGATTGCTATAATGTGTAGATGCGCACCTCCCTTTTTGACTGCAATCAGCAGCACCAAAGTATATAAATATATACATATATATATATATATATACACCCACTGTTACTCGGCTCAGTGAGCTCTTTTTTATTCTTAATATTGTTAAATTGCGTATTTTTTGCTTTAAAAATGATTGAAATATATTATCCTTATCTTCCGGTTAAAGTTTTTATGCCTTTAGTAAATCTGCATGCAATATTTGTAGAATTATGAACAATTTAAAACTTGTTTAAGTGCGGCTAAGCCTAGTTATTTTCATAGCAGTCATAGTTTACATTTGAAATTTAGGAGAATAGAGGAATTGCTGCCAATCTGGAGAAACTAAGCTTCGCAACAACAAAGGTAACGCCTTCTTTTATTATTGAGAAATTAAATCATGCTTAATTCATTCTGGAATTTATTCGAAGAAATAAATGTTTAAGATTTACTTTTTAATTTTTAATATAGATATTTTGAGTTTTTATCTATTTTTGCCTTGTCTCGAAGTGAGAACTGAATTAATTGAACGAGAAATATTGAACCGTCTGTCAAAAACTGTTTCTTTCTTTTTTCGTTTGTTTAATTTCTTTTAAACATCGTTTTGGATTTGTTATAGTATTTGAATAGAAGATGTGGCAACGATTACATAATTCTTAAGAAGATACAATATTTGTGCATTCTGAGTTGTAAAATGAATGAGATGTAAACAGCGTTACTTCCTCAGTGAACCTAGCGCTATTGTAACCAAATATAGCGAATTTTAAAGAGTGCATTTATTCTATTGTGGTTTATGCCCTATCGCCGAAGTAGATTTAATTCAATTCAATAAGTTTAAATGGAATGGAAGAAAAAAATATTTATAATTTAATATTCCGTACAAGGAAGTCATGTGGCGTATATATCAAATTTTTTATATGTTTAGTATTGGGTTAATTATTGTGTATATGTTAATATTGTGTTAGATTTAATGAAACCTATTGTGTTTGCATTACGAACTTCATAACGTAATGTAATGATGCAACCCTCTTGGTGGATAATAATCGGCCTCATGGTTAACGAAGCGCACCTAACACAGATTAAAACAAAAATACAGTTAAATACCTCAAATAAAAACTCCCACTATTGGTCTAGTACCATTTATAAAATTTATCAAATCCTTTGCAATGTCGTGCATTGTCTTCAGCTCTACAAAAATTATAAAGACTATTGTTTTGTAAATTAAATCTTTTCAGGTACGCCGGGAAGCGCCTGTGTACAGCAATTATTTGATTGTTATCAAAATCACATATCGTTCTCATACTTTTAGAAACTTCAAAGTTCAACAAATAATCTTTCCTTTTTCCCGAAATTTTCCATGTCTATTTCCAGCAATCACTTCGTATGAAATGACATGAAGTTCGTATGAAATGATCTTCGTCAGTTCGTATGAAATGATAAGAACTTCGTAACAGTATGAACATCGCATGAACGTTCGTAATGAAAAACTAATGGAATCCAAGTACTCTTTTTTAAGAATTTAAGACGACTTTTTTTTATTTATAATCCTGGAACGGAATAATTCACTTAACATTAATTCCTATGAGAAAAAAAATTGATTTGGTTTGCGACTATTTCAGATAACAAACTATCTTCAAGAACAAATTCAGTTCGTGAGACAAAGTTTCGCTGTATTTAACAATTGTATAGACTGGTGTAGAGACAAGAATCTTAGTCATCCACTAGTTAGTTAGTTAGTTCAGAGTAAACATTCTGCAACAGGTATGAAAGCTAGGTTTCTAATAGCTTGAATATTTTCCTACGCTAGCTGCATGATCTCTTTTCATTCCTCTATAGAACCTCCCCATATCTAAAATACAACTCTAGATAACGATTAGAAGTTGTCTTTCAGTGACCTTTAACATCTTTCATTTGTTCTTCCATGACTTTAAGCCTTTCACAGTACTATAAAATTTGTTTTGCTCAACAACATGAAGTTTTTAGAAGACGTACTTTTCTGCTGATTATGTTAATTGAAACTTTATAATTATAAATATAATTCTAAATTTCATATACACAATTCTCTGCATAAAAAGTAAAGTCTAATGATAGTAAAATCATTTGTGATATTACATACATTCAACTTTTTTTATATGTATACCTATTTCTTTAAACAGATATAGCCCAATAAACTTCTTAATTGTTTTATGTACTCCACACAATGTATTTACGGTATTTATTTATTTATTTCCTTTTATATTAAAACAATATATCAGTATCAAACGTCGAAACTCTGAAAATTCGTTTCCAGTTGAGTTTTTATTTTACTGGGCAGTAAAACTTTTTAACTTAAAAAAATTTAACTTTAAAACTTTTTAAATTGAAAATCTTATAAACTGGAAATAAAATGCGTTTTCTTAGTCCAAAGGAGCTTTGTCCCCGAAGGATTATTGTTGTCGTTTTGCGATTTTGCGTTGGAAACATTAAAATTCTGAATCACTTTTCGAACTGTTGCCACCAATCTTGCAGCGCTGTATTATATTTAAAGAAATTAAATAATGAACAATCTGCATAAATGTATGTATATTTCTCCAAATGTGATAAAACAACGGTACCTAGAGCCATCCAATTTTGAATAACATACATTTCTACCCGAATATGCGCATCTGGAAGCCCAAATTTGGAATTTGGAATTTGTTTTGTTATATATTTCATATTTTGTAAAACTTTAATGAATTTTTGATGACCAAACTGAAACGATTTAAAAACCAGCAATGGCAACACTCTACAAGGAAAGAAACCTTTTTAGCTAAAGCGCGCGGAACTGTGTATCGGAAATTCTAAAGATACAATCATTTTAAATTTATTTTTCGATATTGCTGTTGAACTGAATTTTCTGATTTAAGTGCGAAGAACATGATATTTAATAAATAAAGGTAACACGCAAAACCTTAAAAAACGCCTCTTTGCTCGCAATTTAAAATCTGAAATCTTTCAGATTTTTTTTAAAATTTATTATTCTGAAGTTTCCAGTATGCAGATTTAGCTGCTGTGATTGCCATTTATTTTATTTTCTTTATGTTTTAAGAATTATGGGGCAAAAAATTCTTCATTGAGGAAGGCAACAAACACCTGTCAGCTGTCACTCATGAGTCATTAAAAAAACATAAAATCAGCACATGAATCGCTAATAGTGATCTGAATATTTGATTTTGCAGGCTCAAATTAAAAAGCAATATGAAAGTATGATCAGTTTAGTGTAATTTTTAATGTTGTTATTCATCTTGGTTTCTATGTCTGTTTATTAGATCTTTTTTTTAAATTTTATGTGTTTTACTTGAATGAAACCCCTGAGATGAATGTTTGGCACTTTTATAATAATTTGGGAGTTTTCTTACAGCTACAAGTATAAACAGTTTTGAAACAGCCAGCGGAATTTAACTATTACAGTTAAAGAAATAAGAAACGGAAGACTGAGAAATAGTATTTATTTCATAAAAATTATGCAAATAAACATTAACATTACTCTCGAAATATATGTGCACATTGTGCTTAAAGATTGCGTTTTGTTCTTATTGATTTCTGTCTTACGCAATATAAAATAGATTAAAAAGTACGGGGTCGAATCTGTGGCAAATTCAGTTTACGATTATTTAGAATTAAGGCTTAAAACACGCTCTCTTAGGAAATTTCGGGAAAGACCCCTTAAAGGCAATCACCCTGTTTACTTTACGAGCCTAAACCAGTTGCCTAAACACTCTCCATGTTTGCCCAAAAATTTTACGAGCACCTGTATTTGAAAGCGTTCTGAAATGACAATCCGCTACTTTCGTCCATGTTTGACACTACTTTGTGTATTGTACCTGGCATCTAGAAGATGCTGAGGATTTTTATACAATATAAAGAAAAAAAAAGGCTAAAATATAAAGTTTCCAGTTATCTTTGACTATATAGTATATGTAATAACAATAATAAAAACTCAGATGTTTCAGATTTTAAATTACGTCCAAAGGGGCGTTTTTTTAACATTTTGCGTGTTACCTTTATTTATTAAATATCATATTCTTCGCAATTAAATCACAAAATTCAATTCAACAGCAGTGTCGCAAAATAATTTTAAAATGAGCATATCTTTAGAATTTCCGATACACAGTCTCACGTGATGGAAATAAAAAAATGTTTTTTTTCTGTACAACGTTGCGATTGCTCGCTTTGAAATCCTTGAGTTTGTTAATCAAAAATTTGTTAAAGTTTTACAAAATATAAAATCGATAATAAAACAAATTCCAAATTTCAAATTTGGGCTTCCTTACGTCCATATTCGTAGCAGAATTACGTCATTCAAAATTCGATGGCTCTAGGTACCGTCGTTTTATCACAGTGCGAGAAACATACATACATTTATGCACATTCTTCATTATTTAATTTCTTTAAATATAATACAGGGCTGCAATATTTGGCGGTAACAGTTTGAAAAATGAACCGACATTTAATGTTTCCGATGCAAAATCGCAAAACGAAAACAATAGTTGTTTAGGGAAAAGCCCCTTTGCACTAATAATACAGTGGAAAACATAGTTACAACAGAGAACGTATTGTACCACTTAATGCAATCAAGTTGTCGAAAAATTTCATTCCAAACAGCAAAAAACGACAGGATTTATTTAATTTAATATAAAAATATGCAGAAACATAGAAACAGGTATTTCATAGTATTGTAATTATTAAAATATAAAAGTTTGTTTAGAACTGTTTACAATTTCTTTAATGCAGCAGATCATTTATAAAGTTTTCAAAACTTTTTTGGAGATTATTTTACAGATGCTGTATTCCTAATCATATTCGGATGGCATATGTTATTTGAAGACAACATGCAAATGTTGAATTTTTAATTTAGCAAGAAAACAACCTTAGTTTTTCATAGACGTTGCCAAAGAATTCGTTTTTACAGGAAATAATTCTGCAGATTTCATTTTTGTCTTGAAGAAAAAAAGACTTGTGTCCGACTCTCAAAATCGATAGAGTAATTTAAAATCTATTTCAAAATAATGTTGCGTTTTTGTCTAATTTAAATGGTTGGCTGCATTTAAAACCAAGCTTTTCGTGACTTAATAACTCCGTTGGCGATATTTATCTGTCACTTGACAAATTTAATAATCTATTTCGATCTTATTTAGTGACTTTATCTTGCAATTGGCGATTTTAGTTTATAAAAGAATATTCTATAATAGTTTGATCGTATAAACCGAATTATTTATTACAATTAGCGATGTATTTTCCATGTTTTCGTATACAAATGGGCAGAACTTCGACAAATTGAAAATAATATTCCACTGATAACATTAAGCGACGTCTACTGCATATCACACAATATAAGAAAGAACTCATAGTTAACGATTAGAAATAATGTAACAAGAAATTTTATTGGTTTAAAAATATCTGCTAGGAAATTTCTACTTTTGGTAGTTCAAATGAAAGTTTACAAAAATTTATTTTATGATAAATAAAGTGCCACATAATGGAGCTACATCTAGTAGATTCTTTCTTTGTGAAAATTAGTATTATAAAGCCGCATTCCTTTCGAAAGAAGCAAAATTTATATTTATTATCGTAAGAAACATTTAGAGAAAAATGGGCTTTATAATATTTAATTTTCTTTAACTCTGATGAAGAGATTTCAATTATAGCTCGTAACTATAAATAAAAACAGTATCTAAAAATAAGATAAATAAAAAAAGCAGTATCTTCGTGTTTTAACATTCATTTCTGTACATACAGTTCCCTTCCGTACCATGCAGGTATTGCTTGAAATTCGAGCGGAGCATGACGATTTATGTACGCAGGAAGCTTTTATCCACCCCTCAGAAGCACTCTGCATCTCCTCAACGCCCCTTTCTGCACACATATTCCATAACATAACATGATTATTTCAGGCTCCTGTACCTGCCTTTAGGTTATTTTTGACAAAACCGTAATACCTATTACTAAACCCTCAGAGGGTTTTCATAACATCTTGTAACTTTATCTCTTTTTAAATTATTACTGTATTTCCTCGCACATTCCCTCTTTTTTATACCAATTTTATCATTAGAAAATTGAGAGGCGAAATTATGAGAATAATTTAATTTCTTAAAAAACGCTGTTACAGTAAAACATAACAAATGAAAAGTAGTTAGGGATAAACTATAGGTAACTGTGAGAATATTATGCCTTTTAAAGATATCTACATTCCATAAGAATAAATAGTAATATTAACATTAAAATATCTAGTAAGATATCTACATTCCAATAAGAATACATAGTAATATTAACATTAAAATATCTAGTAAGATATCTACATTACAATAAGAATACATAATAATATTAACATTAACATATCTAGTAAAATATCTACATTTCTACTCTATAACTTGAATTTCCCCTGTTCTTATTATTATCACTTCTACTCCTTAGGCACCAAATCATCCATAAACAATTAGAGAAGTTGAATGTGCAGCTGACTCAGCTAAATCTTAGACTGAGTGTCAGTTCTTGTTTGCTTCCTTATGGTTCGTCGGTTCTTGCATTAGACTGGCATAAAGTTAAGCCATGACGCTTCGGGAGACCTTTTCCTTCTATCCCTTCTAACCAGGTAGTTTGCTACAGTTTGTCATAAGACGAAAGTAATCAATATGTTGACGAATTTGCTTTCACATTTAGGGGCGTTCGTTCTCTAAATGCAATGAGGAAGAAGGAAATTACTCGAATATTTTGAAGTTACGCGAGAAAATACGGTACTTGTCTGTCTCAGCATTCACAGTTACATAATTTTTGTTTGATTTTATACATCTGCTTTTCTGTTTGAAATTCATTTAACTTGTGTTCGGCGCATCATAGCCTCTCAGGTTATGCGCCGCAGAATCTACTGTTACTACTTAGAGGTTATTATTTTATGTAATTTCAAGCATAATGATAATGAAAGCATTAAAATGTTGTGAAAAAAGAGCACACAGGCTGCAGGCGGGTAGATGCGATTGATAAAAGGTAACTGTCAATTGTTTCAAAGCGAAAATATCACAGACTGCTGATGCGTCAAAAGGAGCTTCTGTAAAACGCTATAAAACCAAATGTCGTATTTCCTCTAGTATTCCCCCTCACTTTTTTAACTAATTTTGCGTTTGAAAATCGAAAAGGTAAAATTATGAGGGTAATTTAACTTCTGAATGAAAAAAGTAGTTATGGATAAAATACTGGTAATTATTGCAATGCTATTTCTTTAAAAGGAGTTTATATTTCAATAACAACACAAAGTAATATTAACATTACAATATCTGACGGATATTAATCCGATGCAATTCTCAAGGCACCTTATACGAATTAATCTTGACAAAGGGGCAAAACACGCGGATTTAGAAAGATCGAAATCATCAGCAGTAGATAAGGTCATTATGAGATGGAAAGTAAATAATAGTAGTACGGTGAAAATAAATGCTAAGGAAAACAAAATAGATGAAATGCTGATACAAAAATGCAAATAAAAATTTAATACACTAAGTAGAAATCAAAATAATTAACTGACTACAATTTACCAATCAATTAACTCTCAGGGAGGAAAACTATATGCACTAGAGAAAGGAGAAAATTATACGAATATTCTTTTTAAATTTTGAGAACCTAGAGCTAAAAAGCTAGGAGAATAATATGCAAGGTGAAAAATACACAAGGAAGTACGGTATATGTCTATTTGTGCAAAATGATAACATATGAATTCAAACATTAGTTCCAAACTCACTAAACTGCTACCATGCTTTTACAAAACAATTTCAAATCAGTTTGACAGGAGAAAGTCCAATATGAGTTAGACTTATGACAAAATGCCGACGTTAGTAATTTAAGATTCTTCAGTTTCATTACCGAACAAATCAGTAGTATGTGAAATCCAGAATAAAGTAATTTCGTTGATCTAATACATTGGTTACAGTTCTTCGATAATGCTACAGTTCTTCTTTGCTATTTCTTATGACATTACAATTTTATCTTTAATAATTTTACCTTTTTTAGTTATGATAATTGGCTGAATAATCAGTGCTTAAATCTAGCTTAGATTGCAATTAGTTTACTCGTGGACAGTTAAAGTAAAGCAGAAATAGACATGCGTATTAGCACATCGAGATATCAAGCTGCCTATCTAAATAATGAATTTTACCACTTGAATCCTGTACAGAACTATCTAGGGCCCATTTACTATCGATGAATTAAAATTATGCCTTGAACTATTGTACGCTTCCTTCGATATTCGTCATTTAAGAGTATTTTTAATGCCTCTGTTCCGCTCATGATAGTATTCATTTCTGAAATGTACATGAATAGTATATATGGAGCATTAAAATACAAGGAAATATATCTGCCCAGTCAATGTCGTAATGCTGCGATCGTCATTATAATTGTAGCCTTACATGGTCATCATTAACATCTGCTCCGCATTTGATTCGTATTATCGCTTCATGTCCAATGTTTTAACGATCTATTGGTTAACCGGCCAGATCTAGTATTTAATATCTCATTGGATATTAATTCAGCATATGCTTTGCAAATGTTAGTTTCAAATTTAAGTATAACTTCCTAATGTGTTTGCTTTGTTCAGTTAATTGAGTTTTCTTTCTTTAACAGTATTTTCTGGATACAAAAAATTCATCACAAAGTTCCAACATTTATTGAAAACATTTCCCTATATTTAACATAAGCTTAAATTTTACAAAGATAATTTCGCTTGTATAATATACATGCGTATATGGTCTATATTGTTTATGGACAAGTAAATTTTTCTTTCTTTTATGCAGTTTCTTTTTTAAAATACTCAGAGGCTTTGTGAATGTGTTTGTTACTTTATACCTTACCTTTTTCCATATATTTTTGATTTTATATGATTAAAATGTAAAAAAACGCATGTATTTCTCTACCAATTTTATCTTTTTTTGATCACCTCAAAAGAATTACTTCAATCGAAAAATTTTATAAAAAGCTTAAAGCTTCATAATAAAACTTTAATTAACTTAACAATAATGCACGAAACTTTTTGTTAAATACTTCTTTTTTCAATGAAACGATAAATGGCACGTCATTTCTTTTATTTTATCAATTAAGTGACTCAAATCTAGAAAAATGGTGTAAAATACTTTTTAGAGAAGAATACCTTCGCGTCTATAAGCTCTAGCTTTATCTAGTCTCTAGCTTTATCCTTTCCCATGCATAGACTTTCCTGAAAACTGATGCCTTTGTCATGTTGATTCATACCTAATTTTAAAATTCTTTTTCTTTCTGTGTAATTTTCACATAATTCTGCTATATAGTTTATTTTTACATAAATTAAGAAACAATCTTAAAAAGTATAACCAGTTTCACGTACCTATTGACAGGAACGTGCCGAGGGGCAGTAAACCACCCCAAAACTCTAATCGGGTGGTGTCCGCCTAAAACATCGCGGCAAAAACATCGCAGACGAAAAAGTCACGGAGAAAACAACGCAAGGAGAAAATCGTGATAGAAAATATCATGGGGAGAAAAGAAAGCAAAGAGAAAACATCGCAGTTCTAAAACATAGTGGAACAAAATATCCTCGTCGAAAATAAAACGGTTCAAAAACTTCGCAGTTTAAAAACATCGTCGTCTAAAATATCGTGGTAAAAAAATGAAGTACCTACAAATCGTGGCATGGCGATAACATCGCAGACATGCATTTTTCAGGTTTTAAAAGCTGTAAATTTATTTTCGAATAATGACTTGGGAACGCAAGAAGGAAAGAGGGATATTTTTACTTTTATGTTTCGTATTTGTGAATGAACTAATAAATTTTTGCTGAAAAACAAGAAGAAAATTTAAGCATTTAAAAATTGAAAATGGGTAGAAAATTAATGCAACTTAAAGCACTTAATAGAATTTTAAATTTACATAGTTAATTAACAAAGGTCATTAATAAATTAATCTTTTTTTATAAAGTTTTACTCATAACTTTTCATGAAACCTACAGCCTAAAAATGTTTATAAAAAGAAAGATAACTGCTTGAGATTATAAAAATTGCTTAGTTAATTATCAAAATACTTTCTTTCATGTCTGTTAATCTGATTTTGTTTTGATGAATATTATATCTTCTTTTGTTTCTGTTTATTCTTAAAGTGTCGTTAACATTTCTTGCACTTCCGAATCTTTATATGAATATGCATTTACAATTTTTTAAACCAGCGAAAACTGTAAAACGCATGTGGGCGATGTTATCGTCATGCGATGATTTGTAGGTGCTTTATTTTTACCACGATATTTTAGACGACGATGTTTTTAAACTGCGAAATTTTTCAGCTGCTTTATTTTCGACGACGATATTTTGTACCACTGTGTTTTAGAACTGCGACGTTTTCTCTTTGCTTTCTTTTCTCCCACGATATTTTGTACCACGACGTTTCCGCGCTGCATTGTTTTCTCTGCTACTTTTTCGTCCGCGACGTTTTCGCCGCGATCTTTTCGGCTGTAACCGATCGGGTAATCTTAAGAACCTTAAGTTTTGACGAAGCAAAAAAGTGGCCTGCCCTGGAAATGTTAAAAGGAATTGTGGAAATGGACGTGAGAAGGTTGATTAAAAGCTATCTTCGATCATCATTGAACCAAGTAAGTCAAGCGGTTTGACAGTCCTTGCAATTCAAAATACAGTAGATAAAAAAAATTAATTTTAAAGAAGCTATAAAAAGTTTTCAAACGTCAAACTCGCAAAAAACAGTATTAGTTCTTTCTCTTGACAGAAAAATTAAAAACTTATTTTAAAATAATCACAGATAGCAGATTATTAAGCTTTTTAAAATATATGTTTGTCTGCTACATGGAAGTGTTTTTTTTTCTTAAGCCTTATGTTCTTTGTTGTCCTATTTAATTTAATTTTTGAATTCTTTAATTAAATAAATATTAATTATATATTTGTGTTGACAATTTGTATTGTGATCATTCTAATAAAAAGGGTCCTAAGGAAACGTCCGCTCTGGGCATCAATAATTGTAGGCCTATTACTGCCTGTTGATTGAATATCCGAGGTTTGCATGAGCCTTAAAATGTTTTGAAACTAACGAAAGAAGTAAATAGCTCTTGAAATACAAAAGGTGGATTAAGCGATAATCTTCCTTAATATTGCGCAATGCTGAAGTCCGTACACTCTTCATGTAAATTTTTAAATTATTACGATACTCTCAACCATGAGCAAAAATATGTAGGCATGGGTCGAACTAGTGTGTCATTGCTTGCACGGTGGACAAACGCAATTTTATTGAATTTTTATATAGACAGATGGAATAGATTTTTTATGCAGGCAAATAAGTTTTATATGACAGCTGTCAAGTATATCTCACCCTGTTTTTGTAGGAGTATCACATTATACGTAAAGTTTCTTCGGTTTCACGTAACAACAATGGGGGTGGGATGTCTATTGATAGATATGGAAATATTATTGCACAGCAATACACCATTTTGTCTATTTTATTAGTAGATATATTTTGAGTAATTTTAATAATCTTTCGTGTATCCAGTGACTTCAAAGCTGAAGCATTTTCAAATCTCTAAATTTTATTGAAATTAGCAATGGTCAGAAAAAACTAAATTGTTTTCTCTTTCACGTTTATGCAAAATATTCACTAGTGGAGCGTAAGGTTATCAGTTATTCCTTTTTCGATGTGTTAAATGATATCAAATGAAGTAACAGAAGATGTAGAAGATCTCCCATAAAAATGCAAAGAGAAACATAGCATTAATCATACAATTTCGAATTAAACGTGATACGTATAGTAATTCATCATTAGAATATTTATTTTAATCTTACACGTAAAGTATAAGTAAATATATTAAAAAAGCACTCTTTGGTGTTGAACTCTTTGCATATTTCTAAACATTTTCATCAGCTTCCATATCTATTCATAACAACTTAAGTACCTTCTTTTGGAAGAATCTTCAGAGAATAGAATTACCTGTATCGATTAAAAATAATTAACTAGAAATAAAATTGATCTTTCCCTTCAGCAATGATTATTTTAATTTACACGTATGAAATATTTTAATTCCTGGCAATTATATCTTATAAACACATGATGTTAAACATTTATTGACAGTAACGTTACTTAGTAAGAGAAACAGCTAGCAGTGTGAAATATTGGGAATTTCAACAATGTTACTTGGTGAATGTAGTTGCAGCTCTAGAAGTACGGAATATTTAGAATTTATATTGCAAATTCTTAATCACCAAGACAACAATCTATGTGGCTATGCACAGCAGTCTGTGTATAATACAACATGCACAAAAATGTCTAGGTACATCAGTTAATGCATGATGATGATACTTCTTGACAAATTTTTAAATAGCACTAAAAATTAAAAAATTATGATGCATATTCCAAACTTGAGTATAATTCACATATTAAACAGAAGGAAATCATATAATTTAGATATGAAATCTAATTGAGAGATTATTCCTTTCCTTATTATTTTTTCAAAATGAATTAGATTACTTCTTTTTAAAACTTCCTGACAGAAAGCAACAGATTATTTGAATATGTTTCACAAAAGTTCAGAAGGATGTTAAAAATTATATACATGTTCTGTCATTAAATAGTAATGTAATTTTAGAACCTAATTTCGCTTATTTTTTTAATACGAATTTTATGAATTCCGATATCATTTAGTATTTTAAGGAGAATACAAAGGTATAATTGCGTTTTCTCTAATTAGCGTAAATTAATCATTTAGCAGTTTACTACGAAATTCTAAATTTCACTTTACAATGCAAAATTTCAGCTTACAGCAAAGCGATTGCCATTTAATGTTTCTATATTTAACAATTATTTCTATTCAAAGTCAATTATTCCTATTTAAGAGATAAACCCTAATTTTTAAATTTTCTTTTATGCAATGAACTACAACCGAATCCTTGTTTCTAATCTACAACATTTTATCTCATTCTCACCAACGCAGTGTTAAACGAATATCAATTAACGTTATAATAGGTCATATTGTACGCTGAAAAAAGTTTACTGTATGGAGCTGGTCTTTTTAGAAGTGTGTAGAATTATTATCCAAAGTAATTTGGGGTACACAGAACTACAGATCAGTCGTGAGAAGCTGTATTTGAAAATATCCACAGTTTGGGGTCATTTGGAAGTCCAAGTAAGTCATTTGGAACCTATGATATTTACAAATCAGCCATGAAACGACGTATTCTTAACGCGATGTAAGGTGTGCAATCGAACTCTGCTACCTCTTTGTAGTTTGATAATGTAGTTCCTCATGTTTAAGACGCGCCATAAAACATACCTTGATTCTGACATGTTCACTTCAGGATCGTAATACCTACAGAACTGCTTCCTACACGGCCGACATATATCATACCTTTGCACTGACTAACGGTTGTCAGGAATATCAACATCTGATGTCATCCCCACTGCATTTGAATTTCACATTTCACTCCAGCAGTTTGTTACATACCTAGTATTTCTAAAACGCATCTGTACCATTAAATAACAAAGAATCTGTATATATGTATGCATGCATGTAATGCTTGTATGTTCCTCGCATTACAGGAAAACCAGCAGTATGTACAGCCGTATAATATTGAACACATGCAATTCCTCCACTCGACTATTTCCATCTCGGAGCTGGGATTTTAGATTTCAGACTTGGTTTTCATTTATTTCGTATTTTATGCGAATTTAAGGAACTTTTGATTAAAAACTCAACGATTTAAGAGCTTTATA
The DNA here is from genome assembly GCA_000611955.2 of Stegodyphus mimosarum. Lineage (NCBI taxonomy): Eukaryota > Metazoa > Arthropoda > Arachnida > Araneae > Eresidae > Stegodyphus > Stegodyphus mimosarum. The sequence continues at coordinate 220,950 of KK114795.1, forward strand.
TTACGATTCTGTAAGGCGTAATATATTTATGTTTTGATTTAATCGGCAATACGAAACAGCATTTTGTCTCTCGGTAAAACATGATGTAATTTTCTTTAAAATTTAATGAAGAAATTACCGATTTAAAATAAATATGGTGTTGCCATTGCCCCAATTAAAATATTTATGTCTTCCCTGTGGCAAAGTGTGGTGTTTTAGGAAAACTTAATGTGCTTAATTTTTCTTTCCAATTTATTAAACAATTAATTGACAAATTAAACGATTTAAAAAGCAACAATAGTCCTTCAGGGACAAAGCCCCTATGGAATAATAAACGCAGATTGATTTAATTACTATAAATTACTAGTTAGACCAGTGAAATTCCATTAATCGGGCTGATTCAAATCATAATACATATATTTTTCTTTTTCGTAATTTTTGTTTTCTGCGGAAGCGGTTAGTTATACAAATAATATTAAGAATTTTTTTTCTTATGTCTCGTAACTATTATGCTTCAATACGTTCATTACAACATTTATTTTCAAAATTATCTCTTAAAAATCATCACAGAATCTGTGATAATTCATAATTTATAACCATCAATTTCTTTAGAAAATTTTAAACTGTTCGTATTTACACTAGTCGTTGGTTGAAAGTATCAGTAATGTATTTAAGAGTTAAAATGTATAAAGCATCAATTCCCCGTCAATTTTAGATCGTTAGGTTCAAGTTTGACTCTGAATCTAACAAGCCGTAAACTCATGTAAATTACTTATCGTTAGTTCGATTTTCAATTCAAGCTTTAATAGAGTGAAGCTTTGTTATAACTAATAAATTCTACTGTCGCAGATCTGAAGGTGCTGCAATTTGCTAATAGTAGTACATGGACATATCTAAGTTACTATTCAAATGAGGGAATTCACTCCCGTATATTGGAATTCAGTAACATTAGCAAGTCAACAAGTGCTTTGGCAAGTCAGAGTGAATATGTCAGAGTTCTCCGAGAATATGTCTTAGTATATTTCAACGTTGTTCTGAATTCTCACAGTACTATATAAAGACCTCCTAAACTAACAAGCAACATAAATATCTGAACACAAAACTCAAACTTCTCGATCATAAATAAAATTTCTTGCATTAGACACATACATATACACACAATCTAAATAATGAAGCATAAAGAATACTTCTCGTTGAAAACCTATATTCCGATAAAAAGAGAGATGTTTAAATGATTATTATAAGTCAAGAGTATGTAACTGTGATGTTACTTAAATGTCGCTTTTATACAACAAAATTGTTGATTATTTTTTATTTCTGATCTTCCGATAAATACAGGGTGTTTATAAAGTCCCGGACCCATTTTGATGTTTAATAACTCATAAAATAATAAAGATAGATTAAAATTAATAGCATAAATGGTTAGATAGACTCAAAAAGTTTCATGACCCTCGTCAATGAACTTCCACGTGTGCTCCCTTCTTCGCACTGAGAATATCAATTCGATATTCAATTTCACGCCAGGTACCGGCAAGCATGTCGGAATCCACAGAGGCTATTGCGGTTGTAAGTCTGGTTTTTAGATCATCAATGTTCGACGAAATATTACAGGAGGAAATCCTGTAAACGTTGTCCTTTACAAATCCGCAAAGGAAAAAGTCCAGCGGAGTTATATCAGGTGATCTGGGTGGCCAAGGAATTGGACCTCCTCGCCCAATTTATTTTCCTGTAAAAAGAACATTCAAGAATGACTCGGTCGTGCATTAGTCCACACCACACATTAACCCTTGGGGAATCCCTTTGTGCCTCACGGTATTCATGGGGGTTTTCAGATCCCCATATGCGTACATTATGGCGATTAACAATGCCAGAAAGATGAAAGGATCCTTCGTCGGAGAACATTAAGCGCTTCAGAAATTCAGCATCATGTTCTATCCTCCTTAGCATATCTGTTGCAAAGGCCATCCTCCTAGGCCTATAATAATAGGCAATAGTTGCCAAAAACAAAACAGAGAAAAATGCAATTAATAAGCAGACGATATTTAGAAAAGTACAGATATTTAGACTGGAAAATGAAATTATCTGAAATTAACCACACGCGCAGACGATATTTACAAAAGTAAAGATATTCAAACCTGAAAAGGAAAATATATAATTTATTCCATCAATAAATGCCATAAGTTTGTTTATATCTTCATTATTTTATGAGTTATTAAACATCAAAATGGGTCCGGGACTTTATAAACACCCTGTATATTGTTAAGAATTTTTGCATTTAGTTAGGTATTTTTAAAAGAATCATAATTAAAATTGTTTTATTTCCTAGTGCAATGCAGCGCGTGACATATTTTAAGAGAAAGCTACGTCGGAAAAGTAAAAATACAAAAGCAATAAATGTAATTGACTATTACGTTACCCCTAACCGCAATTCTACTCTTTTTGCTTTCCAGAAATTGCTAGAACTCTCTGACGCGGTCTATTTAAAAAAAGCTACAAAAGCCGGAGAGAAACATCTCAGCTCATTAGTTGTTTAAGCGAGCTGTTGGTGTTTACTCAGCTGCTGTAATTCTGTGATCGGAATAGCTTTCTCTGCGCTTTGGATTGCGTTCTACTTAATGTTTTAGTAGTTTAAAATATAACTACTGATTATATTGCGTGATACCGTGATATTGTACGAATATCTTTGAGCAAAAATCCAGCGTTTTGTTATATCTCTTGTGATAAGAATAAATTTTATTAACTTTTTATCGGACTTCGGACTTGTGCATTCAATCAATTACGAACCTGTACGCACGCAATAATATTGTTACGGGCTCGTATTGAATAGAATGCACACAGAACCGATGATAGCTTGATAAAATTTATTTTCCCAAAAGAAACACTATACAATTCTAGAATATTTCACAAAAATACTCGTACAGCTCTTCTCTGTTTGACAATCAGTAGTTACCAGTTCAAACTACAAAGAACGTTAAATACAAAACAATATAAAAAAATCCTCAATCGATCGCAGTGATCTCTCACTACTCTCAATATTCAACTAAACTCTGAACTAAAGTGAAAACTGGTACTCTCTCCAGTCTTTCACAGTTTTGCTCCATCTACCGAGAAATTTCCACTGTTTTTGATTTCTTGAAATTACTGGAAAGCGTACACAGCAGATCACTGGGTGAGCAGCTGTGCCGCCATGAAGACCTGAAGACCTTCAGCTTTATTGCTCACTCAGTGGGACCATGTTCATTGAAATTTTATAATCCATACAATACATGGAATTTGGATATATACATTAAATCATTACACATAAATTTATACATTAAATAAAGTTATGAGAAAAATTTTGATACATAAACATAAAAATGAATTAATTCTAATTTCAAAGTTCTATAATAGCTGCGGAGATGAATTTAGAGTTTTTATGAGTTCATAACTGTTTGTGAACAGTTCATAGGAATTTGAGTTCATAAAGATATTAAGTACATAAGTTCAATTAGTATGCTGGAATTAGACCTCATAGGAGTTTATAGAGTTATTTAAAATGATTAAAAGTTCGTATGTTCTATTTTGATGTCTTGAGTATCTTGAGTATGCGATTAAATATATAAAATTTTGAATTTGCAAACGAATAAAAGAAAGAAAAATCTGGAGGATGGAAATGAAAATTCTACGCAGTAACATAAGACTTACACTGTTATAATTACATAGTGATTGTACCAGTTGCAGTTAGGGAGGGTTCGGACTAAAATGCCTTCAAACGGACAAAGTTGACAAAAACTAGTCGCCAAACCCGCGGGCACTTTGCAATTGGCAAGGTAGCCATTTACCTCAATGTTAGATTATGTTGTTACTCCTGTAACTTTGTTTCAGGCAAGGCTTCGCATTTTGAAGCTTCTCGTTATGCAAGAGATACTACAATTTACATAAAAGTTCACTAAAATTATTTTCATATATACAAAATTCGTGACAATATTTTACATAATAAATGCTTATCAAAACTTCTACGATTGCTTCTTATTGTATTCCAATTGAAAGTAGATGTTTAGAGGTTTGCTGGTAATCTGAACAAATAATAGCTAAGTAACAGGAAATACTTATCACAAGCAAAATACGTGGGTTATAGGTAATGTTAGTTAGTCCAAAGTTATAGGTAATGAGTTTTATTTTAATTCTTATACGCTATTGGTCAAACGCTATTGGTCAAGGACAAGGTCTTGACTTGTTTATGGAACCATCCTGTGCAGTATAAGTCTGATTGAGTTGTTTGACTCAAATAGCCTTATTTTTAAAGCATTATTTTTGCAATTATAGACGATGCGAAGAGGAATTACTCTCTTTTTGTGGAGAGATAGAGTGAAAACTTAAAAAATTATTCAACTTCTTCGAGGAGTATTTATTTTCGACGGAATATTTCGGGTTTGTACGGAATATTCGGTTTGAAATTTTAACCATGCTATAAGGAGCTAAAAAGGAGATATTTGAAGGGTTCATTAAGGACAGCTAAAAATAGTTTTTTGTCTGGATAAGTGTATATAGATAAATAGGGGTTATGCTGAAAACCTACATTGTAGTATTGATGAAACTTTGCTTAAAAAAGATGATACCCAAATTCCTAGAACTTGGGAAACACTATCCGGCATGAGGCATAAGGCAGCATACGGCTTTTGATGGCAAAAATTATTCAAGTACTTATCTACATTATCCCACTATCATTTATGTATCCCATTGAAGAATCATATGATTAGATGTTATTTAAGTGCTCCTTAAAAAATCTACAGTTATTTATTAATTTCGTGAATTAAGACATTGGTCAAATTATATTGGCTGCCTTAAATTTTATCTAAATACATTTTACCTGGCAATTAATGAACGACTTTCAGTATTCTTTTATTTTTAAAGGGAATACTTGATATTCAGTAAGTATCATATTGCTTTATATGGTTATGATGGATTAACATTTCTTATATTTAAGAGAGAAAGAGAAAACCTAGTTTCTATAGCACCAGTCGTTGATATCATTTAATTAGTATTTTCTTGAATCAATACTTTTGTAATATACACCCATTATAGTAGCATATCAGAAATAAAGTAATTTCCTTATTGCAAATATATATTAATTAATAATTAAGAAGTACTCTGGGACTGAGACATAATTTCGATAAAGTAGGAAAAATAACTTGTTATCAACAATGTAATATGAGCTCCAGCTTAGTGTTGGATTTTGTATACATAAAATATACTCATCTTGAAATCTAAATCTAACAGCTTGATTTTAAATAAAATAGTATTGGAGGAAATAGCGGAATTTCTATCATATTCTAAATCATTTTTTGCAAGATTCAGAAAAATCTTGCCTCAGTTTTCAATTACCCTAAAGTTTGCTGAAATTCTAAATACCTCGTTAACCTGCGAAATGCTAGATTTATTTTTATAAAATTTCGTCTTTAAAATAGTTTCTTATTATATCATAAAGACATGACTGTGACACTTTAAAAGAAATAATTACGCGACTTATTCCTAACACACTTCTTTGCACACGGCGCATTTGCCTTGTATGCCTTCATGACGCGTAAAAAATCGCCAAAATATTAAACAAATTTAAGTTACACTTATCTAGGAAAAGAATTACATTTATGCCTACACAGTAAAATTTCGTAGTGGAATATATTAAATTTAAATAAAATATGGCTTTATCAAATGAAGGCGCTTTAATATCAGAGAAACTATGATTCATCTGTAGAGATTATCAATACAGAGGACCTAGGTTGTCTAGATAAGCATTTTATAAGATACTAGTTGGATATACATTTAGACTAACATGGTAACGTTCTACATCTTCTGTAGCTGAAAAGTGAAAAAATATAAAACATAATTCTATAAAAATATTCTGCGTTTTTAATTTCATATGTCATGAGTTAAATGCATTTTAATTAAATCAGTCCGATTCAGAAGTAAGAAAATAATATTCTTAAGAACTGTTTATTCTCGAAAAAAAATTACGATTCCTTTTAAATAGCTTAGCTTGTTAATCAGTAATAGATAGATTAAATTAGAAAGAAAAATATATTGCATTTTACAAAATGGCAGCAGACTCGAATGAAAAGTGAAACAACCCATTTTCAGTGGACGACATTTAAAGTGAAAGAATAAGAAATCGTTTACGAGACTTGTACCCCTTTTGGGCTAGTATTGCTACTACTATTACTACTACTACTAATAATAATAATAATAATCTGAAAGGTTTCAGAATTTAACAAAAAGGTTTATTAAGGTTTTTTACGCTCTCGCAGTACATCAGTCTACTCTAGCATTTACTTCTCCTAACCACACTTCCCCCCCTTTTTTTTTGCTTTTTAGCTTTTAATTTATTAAGCACCGTTTTCTTCTTACTTACGTTACATACAGTTGAACAATAAAATCAGAAAAATTTTAAAAGCTACTTAGTAGGATAAGCTTAGGATTCCCGATGGAGTGTTAAGTTTTGGCATACGTTTTTATATTGTTTTCAATCTTTTCTCAATTCATTATATCAATGTTCGCTTTTCTTAGTGAGGTGGCAAACAAATATTTTAGTGTCTTTTTATTATTAATTTTTTATGTATTAAATTTGTTTATTAAATATCACGTTCTTCGCATTTACGCAGCATAAAATAATAATTTTTATAATCGCTTTTTTTTTAAAAACTATCGTCTCATGCGGCCCGCCACCTAAAATAGTTACCATGTAAAATAAAGTATACAATGATTTTAATGAGTCCATCTAATGTAATTTCATAAAAATACTGAATTATATTTTTATTATTTCTAATTAGACATCTCATGATTTTAATACATGCCTTTTTAAATCAATTACAAGAAAAAATTAGAAAAAAATATTTTTAAGAACTGTGTTTATTGCTTTTAATTGCTTAATTTATTACTCAGTGATCTTCCAGATTAAATTTGAATGTATCTTAGGTTTTACTGAATTGCAAAACGTTTTGGCGCACGAAGGCCGTGGCAACACATTGCTGTCATAGAGCTGAGTTTTTAATTAAAAGTGAAAGATAAATATCTTACATTTCTTCGAATAGCAAGAATAATGCGCGGTGGAAATAAAATGTTTCATTTCGAACAGAACCTGTCACTACTGGCTTTCAAATTGTTCAGTTTGTTTATAAAAAATTCATAATTCAAAAATTCGAAATTCAAAATGCGGGCTACCAAGTTCCCATATTAGGGTGGATGATTATATTATTCAATATTTGATGACTAAGTACCGTCGTTTTTCAATAATGCGAGGAACATAAATGCATGCAGATTCTTCGTTTTAATTTCTTTATAAATGATAGTGGGAGATAATATTTGGCGCAACATCTTGAAAAGCGGAACTCCGTTTATAGTAAAACTAAGCAATATCCCATTCGGAAACAAATAGCCCGTTTGGAATTAAGTTCTATCATCCGTCACTTGATGGATACCAGATGAATTTTATCATGTTTCAGTGTTTTTCTAACTATTTAATTTATTCACAATATCAAATTAGAAGAAACGTTTGGAGATTCGGAGTAAAAATGTTGTCCATGGAAATCTGTCTTTGTAGTAAGTTCTACTACAGCGATTTTCTAAGAAATATTGCGAGCTGCCTCTGATACTGTAGGCTAATTAAAGAATTTTACAATCTTTCTAGAGATAACTCAGCAAATCTGAGGACTGTCCCAATCAGAATCTCATATTTTTATTTAGAGTTCGTCTTTAGAGTTGTGCTTTTATGACCGCATTAGTTATCGTCACTTAATATGATGAACCCACAAAATTGAGTATGCATGCTAAATAACATAGAAGAAGGCAATACAAATGCAGAACTTCATTTCTGTTGCAAAATCTAAATTGTACTGTTTAGCTTGTAACCAAAAGAATGAGATGATTTGATTTTATTAGTTATTGAATTTACCCGCGTTTCTGTTTCTTATGATATGTTAATATTATAAGAATTAAATAATTATGATCACCCGTCATACATAAAAAATGTAACTGCTATGCTGTCAGTTAACTTAAGATTCAATATTATGTCGTCTAATGACAGTGTAAAATAAGCATGGCCCAGCTCTCCTTACAATGCCTGGGATGAAAGGAGTTGTTCAGCAAACAATCTTTATTAACCTAGTTTTAATTACTTAGCAAACATAAATATAGTAACTAATTTATTTCGTGCTATCTTTTAACGTCAAATGCGCTAGATATATAAATTACTTGCTTAAAACAATTTTTAGATGCAAATTAAATAGCTACAAATAACTCTCTAACAATTCTGCAGAATCTTCTCACAAATGAAATTTCCTAATTTCAGAGGTAAATTCGGCTGCATCTTCAGAATTCCACTCCAGAGATCACTTAATATAACACGCTACCGAACAATTATTCTGTTTATCCCTTGAAAATCAAGTGTCCGTAGCTTCGATAGATTACCGTGGTCGTCACGTTAAGTGCATACATTACCTCACCCCTACATCAATCGTAACATGTCCATGTCATCAGTTACATTTCCCCAAACCCTTCAGGGAAAAGGAATTAACGCTTGGACACCGATCCGAAGGACCTTCCGTCTCTAGAGACCATCGCTGGTGACGTCACGACCAATCACAAATGGAATAAGGCGATTCGGCAGGTGTCCTTGATGGGTTGCAATCCGCGAATATCTCAACAGAATCCTCATTTTCGATCGTCACTGTATGGCGCTTTCAATTGAATACGTGTTGCTTGCCTTGTAGCCGGGGTTTTCCACTTATTATAGGTTCGAAGATGGTAGGGTTTGACCAGCTGATAATTGGGCAGAGATGCTTTGATAACGCTGATATGGGAAGTATATTAATCAGTTTTTCCAAGGAACGATAGCAAATAAATACGTATGGGGATTGTTGTTGTGTAGGAGTTGAGAGTAACTGGATTAAGCTTTTGAGCACATTTTCAGAAGACATTTACAAGTTCTTACACATCTCTTTATCACACAAAGCACAATGTAACATAACTGATTCTTTATAGTCTTCTATTAGAAAAGGCGAAGCCAAAATAGTGTGTGTGGCGTGGATGTACTCAGCTGATCAATGTCAACGTTTACAATTTTTTTAATATTCGCTATCCTATTTATATTTGGGATGTTAATTCATGAAGTTTCTTGACCTATAAAAATAGTTGCTGTTTGGGGTTGTAAAACAGGTTCAAAATTTTTTCTTTATTTTTCTAGTCTTCTGGTGTGTTTATTGACAAAGTTTATACGAACTGTTACCACATATTAACTCAGTATCTGAAAACACTCAAAAATAGTATTAAAATGTTTATTTTATTTTATTTTTAGTCAAAAGTGGCGTTGTCCCCGAAGGACTATTGTTTTCATTTTGCGCTGAATCACTCTGAATGTCCGTTTAATTTTTCAAATTGTTGCCACCAATATTACCGCCTTGTATTATATTTGAAGAAATTAAATAATGAAAAATCTGCATAAATGCATGTATGTTTCTCGCATTGTGATAGAAGAACGGTACCTAGAGCCATCCAATTTTGAATGACATAATCCCGCTGCGAATATGGGCATCCTGAAGCCCAATTTTGGAATTTGTTTTATTATCGATTTTATATTTTGTAAAACTTCAACAATTTTTGATTAACAAACTCAAGGATTTCAAAGCGGGGAATGGCAACGTTGTACAGAAAAAACAATTTTATCTCTGACGCGTGGGACTGTGTATCGGAAATTTTAAAGATATGCTCAATTTAAAATTATTTTGCGATATTGCTCTTGAACTGAACTTTATGGTTTAAGCGCGAAGAACATGGTATTTAATAAATAAATGTAACGCAGAAAAAGTTAAAAAACGCCCTTTTGGACGTAATTTAAAATCTGAAACCTTTCAGATTTTTTTTTTTTTAAGTCCAAAGACCATCCAAAGGGGCTTTTTCCCTGAAGGATTATTGTTTTCGTTTTGCGATTTTGCGTTGGAAACATTAAAAGTCTAAATCACTAAGTCACTTTTCAAACAAAATATTGCCGCCCTGTATTATATTTAAAGAAATTAAATAATGAAGAATCTGCATAAATGTATGTATATTTCTCCAAATGTGATAAAACAACGGTACCTAGAGCCATCCAATTTTGAATAACGTACGTTTCTACCCGAATATGAGCCTGAATTTGGAATTAGTTTTATTACCTATTTCATATTTTGTAAAACTTTAACGAACTTTTGATGAACAAACTCAAACGATTTAAAAGCGAGCAATGGCAACACTCTACGGGGGAAACCTTGTTATCTAAAGCGCGCGGAACTGTGTATCAGAAATTCTAAAGATATACTCATTTTGAAATTATTTTGAGATATTGCTGTTGAGCTGAATTTTATGGTTTAAGTGCAAAAAACATGATATTTAATAAATAAAGGTAACACACAAAACATTAAAAAAAGGTGCCTTTGGACGTAATTTAAAATCTGAAATCTTTCAGATTTTTTTTTTAACAGAGAGCAACGATTGGTAAGGAAATTTAAAATGAAATCCGAGGTTTTAAGATTTTTATGTTGGGAAGCAGTAAGATTTTATTTTTATGTATTTAAAATTATGAGTTATAAGATTCCCATAATACAGTCAATAGAATATAGCCCTGTGAACTGTTTTGATGCTAGTTTTATGGTCTTATGAGATGCATGAACTTTAAGGCGTTATAAGGTGAATGAGCTTTTGCCTATTTTGTTTACTTTAGTTATTATTTCCAGCATTAGCAGTGACATCAGCATCTTAGTTAATATAATTCAGAAATGTGATGAGGAAAACAAAACGACTAAAATAAGAATGCTGAAGAGAAAAAACGCTGTGTGTACGGCGTGGGCGCACTCAGCTGATCAATCTTTACGTTTGCACTAACAATTTTGCAAAATGAGAATAATCAAAAACAATCTGAGAGAGATCACTGAGCAGTTAAAAAAGTTTATTTCTATGAGTGAGCTCGACGATTAAACGTCAGTATTAACACATAAAAAAGAAACTATTCGAGATAGTTCATTGGCGACTGAAAACAAGGGTTGAACTTTGTACAGGACATAGGTATACATGATTGGTCATTTTATTTTAAAGCATTATTCGATTCATTGGAGAATCGGAGCTTACTAATACTTAACAATAGCATTCTCAAAGGCAAAGAATACGGCTGCCAACAGTAATGTCTTCTAGACAATTAATAGAGGCCATTATATCATAGTATGAACAAAATCTATTCCTAAATAATATATGTATGTGTTTTGCTAGTTAAAAATATTTCTAGTTAATGTGAATTTATAATATGTCTAACTTCTTAGTGATTTATGATTTGTCCAAATAATAATCCTCTTAAACATTTCTGTCATTATTTACCGAAATGCATAATGCATGGTTCCTAAAACCATACATTATGCATTTCGGTAGAGAATCATTATTTGTGTGTCAAATAAAATAACTTAATTAGGAAGCTGTCATCTTGAATAATAAAGCATCGTGCCACAATAACAAAAGAATAATTATAAAATATTTTTGGAAGTCAGCAGTTTATAAGTAAGTTGAGAAAGTATAGGCTATTTGGATTGAAGAAGTTAGAAATATTTAATGATATATGTTCTTTTTCAGGTCATTTGCTTATTTGAATTAATTACTACCGAAATTAATTTGAATTCTCTTTTAAATTAAGTAGACTAACAAAATTTCGATTGTAATTGCTGTAATATTGAAAAAAAAGAGTTTAAAGCTGTTTGATTTCTGTTTGAAATAGTTTTAATCAAAAATTGGATTACTTCATTTTTAAAAGATGAATTTTTAAAATTAAGTTGTTTTGTATCCAATTTGAGTAGAAAAAAATAAATTTATTTTATAGAATAAAAATTTACAGAACACTCCAAGGAGATAATTGTATTCTGCATACACTAATTAACTGACAAATGTTTTACAGATATATTTAAACTTTGCTAATATAAAATAAACATACTTTATTTAATGAAAAAAAATGGAAATCCTATATTTCTAATTCTAAAGACATTAACTCAAATGCTGAATGAAATAACACCTTATACACTGTAAGCGTGCCAAAGTACTCCTGACAGTTTATTGACTAAACAGCAGTGAAATAAGGTAAACTATTTAAACATTATTTCATGCATTAGAGAAAATGTTTAATAGATAAAAAATAATAAACAAATTTTTAATAGGGAAAGTAGTTTTCACGAATGCTTATTAAAAGCATTAGAGACACTATCGAGCTAAACAATTAATGTTAATTTATCTACTTATTATTTTTTATAACAACACATCGAAAATATAGTGAGTAACAAAAATATCTGGTTTTACACATCAGTAAAATTTATTGCTGGCAGGCTGAAATACACGTCGTTGCCCGGCTCTACACAAAAAAGAGGCTTCATTGAGGGTATGAACGTAGTTTTTATGAAATTTATTTTAGACAGAAGTTTTCCTCCTATTTCGTTCAAGATGAATTGCGCAAAGGTTTACCAACTTCAAATAAAACTGTAAAAAAGTGCCGAACTAACACGCCGCCATGTAATGGTTTCAGAAAGAATTGATACTTGGTTTGTTATCAGTTATGTTTTCCTTCAGAAATGACCTTTCGGAAAATCACTATCTACTTTGGCCAATTTGATTAGCGTTTTCAAAATATTAACGAAAAATTAGAGGGCGCCTTTAATTCTGCTTTGAAGATTCTACACTGAAAGTTCTACAGTGTCCTAAATAGTGAACGAAACGGCGCCGTCTTAAGTTTTAGAAAGAACCCACAGTGGGAACGCAACAGCGGTGACGTGATTTCAAAACTGAAACCGTATAGAAATGATGATATTTATTTTTGGTGAAAAATTATTAATTTCTTATTTAGCATGTAAGTCTTCCAGTGGTAGCGGGTATGCAACAGTGACGACGTGAACATAACATACATATAAAGGAATAGGAATGCAATTAAAATATGGTTCAAGAGCTGGTAGATCAGACTATCAAGTTATCAAGAGTTGGTAAATCGGGCTCAGATGAATCCCTCTTCCAAAAAAACCACTGTGTTTTGTTCATCCAAAATTAGCTGATGAACTATTTTAAATTATTTAACTATAGCAGTTCATCCGAAAATTCTGAATGCCTCCTCTATACAGTCGCTCTCCTTTCACATGAAATAAAAACACTCAAAACAAATTTAAATGAAATAAATCAATGTCCAATACAACAAAATTAAAATGTATACTATTTAATAATATTAAAACAGAAGCGTAAAAATTTTCAAAATACATTAATAATTAACTGCGAACAAACATTTTGAACTTACCATAGGAAGAACGAAAAAACAAAGCACAGTAATCCAAAAGGAAAATGTGGCGCTAATGGTTGCCTGTTTGACACTATTGGTGACGTCAATTGACGATGGAAAGTTTGAAATCTCCCAAAAAATGAATGTATATTAAAAATTTTTTAATTTTAAATCTCCTAAAAGCGAAAAAATTGGAAAGTATTAAAATAATGCAGGTATGAAAAGGAAAAAAAAAGGAACAATGGAAGAAATATTAGAAAAGAATGAAATTTTCACACCATGGGGTTATCATGAAGACTTAGAATAGACTTAATAACTCAATTAATAAAGGAATAGCTAAAAAATGTACAGTAATTACATACTTACAAATTACAGTACAATTTGTTCTAAAACCTATAAACCGTACTTTAATCTTCTCTTATTTGAGCTTTCAGATAAAAGAGGTTTTACTTCTGGTTTAAAACACTGAGTTGATGTTTCCTTACATTTTTTATTGGGAGGATTTAAGGATTTTAGTGATTTTATTTTCTTTCATGTCTTTTTTGTTTTGGTTATATATATATATATATATATGCGTACAGAGAGTGACTAGTAACTGAAAGAAGAATACATTTATCTTTATGTGATGCGATATATGAAATTACGAATATACAATATGAGTTAAAATAATACGCCGAATAACTATAATTGGAGACGGCAAAGCAACAAGACAAAATTCTTATTGTCTTGGCATCTCCAATGAGAATAAGTAGTTTTTGATAACTAACTTTGATTTTTAATTTGATATGGATAGCAAACCATTTTGCAATGTAGCTTTTAAAAACAGACATACCTTAAAATTTTTCCGAGATTTCCGTTTCAGAATCAAAAACGATTTAAGACCAGAATTCCTTTTATTATGTAAGAACTGAATAAGAGTTCTACGAGGGAAAAAGCTATTTAATTTAAAACGAGAATTCCTTTTATAATACAAGAGCTGAACAGGAGTTTTAAGCTTAAATCGTTTGAAATATGAATAAATAGATAAAATATAAATTAAAAAAACAATATTTCTCCTTATATGTTTATAATCAAATATTCTAGTTTGAAATGTCAATCAATAGATAAAATATAAATAAAGGAAAAAATATTTCGCCTTATATATTCTCTATGCTCCTGACTACCTAAGTTAACACATTTAACAAACATGGAAAAGAAATATAATTGCAATGAAAGTCGAAATTTACGATACTTCAAAAATCACTGTGTATTACATTTGAGCAAAATCTACAGAAAAGTGACAAATTAAAAACACATTTGAGCTTAGTTTCTGTTTCATTTTCATTACTAGCCGCTTTCGAGACCAGTCGCCTAAAAATAGTTATCATAAAACAGAAAAAAAAAAGATCTAATGATTTTAATGCATCTGCAAGAAATGCAAAATATTTATCTTTGAATTTTAGTAAACAAACTCTGCTCTATGAAAGCAATGTGTTGCCCCGGCCAGAAATAAAATATGGTTAGTTTTCATGCGGCGACGTGTTTCCATTCAGCAAAGGCTAATGGCTAATTTACTTTCAAATTTATTCTGTAAAGGTATTGACTAATCAAGTAAACGTTTTAAAAGCAACGTAAATAGTTCTTAAAAACGTTTTTTCTACATTTTAATATGTTTGACTTAAATAAACGTGTATTAAAATCAATACATGTGCAATCAAAATTACTTAATATTTTTATGAAATTACGCTAGCTCGATTCGTGAAAACCATTATACACGTTTTCTTTTTTATGATAAATATTTTAGGCGGCTGCCCGCGCGAACATCTGTTTTTTTAAAGGAATAATCAGTGAATTTTTCTAAAGATAGGCTGTTTTTAAATATTTTATATTTTTGTTGTTGGATGGAATTTCATGTGGAGAACTCAGAAAAACGTGATATTTAATAAGTAAAGTTCACTATAAGAGTTAATAATATGAAGATAAAGAACTTTTTTGTTCACGATCTTACTAAGAAAATTTAATATGATAAACTGACAAATGAGTGAAAAAAACATAAAATTGTAAAAAATTAACACTGCATCAGGAGTTCTAAGCATATACTGCTATGTTGCTATACAAAGTTTTGTGATTTTGCCTGTTGAGCAGTATGTGGCGTTAAGTCTGAAGAAAAACGATGAATAAAAATAAAGCTAAAATCTGAATGCAACAGCAGATGTACACTCCGCACAGATGTACAGCATATGACACAACAGTCAACACAGCAGATGTACAGTATATGAAATCTTATCAAACATTCTTGGCGACCATTCAAATTTGAAACATTTCAGGATTTTTTTTTTCTTAAGCTCAAAGGACCGTTAGCTCAGAAAGGATATTAATTTCGTTTCAGCATTTTTCGTTGATTCGCTGTTAATGGCCGTATCACTTTTCAAACATTTAAAGAAAAAAAATAATGAAGAATCTGCATAAATGTATGTATGTTTCCCGCACTGTGATAAAACAACGGTACCTAAAACCGGGCGTCTGGAAGCCCAAATTTGGAATTCGGAATTTGTTTTATTATCGATTTCCTATTTTGTAACATTTTAAGATTGAGAAACTCAACGATTTTTTTATTAACATTTGATAACGTAACGACTGAACGTTTGATTAAGAAACTCAACGATTTGAAAGCGAGCAATGGCAAACCTGTACGAAAGGAAGGAAAAAAAACATTTTTTATCTTTAGCGCGCGAGACTGCGTATCGGAAATTCTAAAGATATGCTCATTTTAAAAGTGTTTTTCGATATTGCTGTTGAATTGAATTTTATGATTTAAGTGCGAAGACCATGATATTTAATAAATAAAGGTAACACAGAAAACGTTAAAAAACGCCTGCAGTCCGCGAGCACGAAGCTGGTTCGTTTTCCTTGAAATACTCACCATAGCAGGAAAATAATCTTCACACCCGTTCTAGTTTTATACGTACGTTTATTATACATCACTGCACACAACACAAATAAAACAAATACCACTATTATACATTAAGTTACAGATAAGGAGTTAACGTTTAGTTATCTCTCTTACACAGCATACTTGCCGATCCACGAGTTCCAAGTCCTCGTTTTTTCTCTACCAGTCTTCCCCGACCAATTTTACCCCGAAAATCGGGTAGCTACGTCACTTCCCTTACCCGTTCCTCACGCCTCGCGGCTAACAAGTTCTCGAAAAGTCTTTCGCTAAGGGAAGGAATTTCACAGCGCCCCAAATCTGAAAGCTTTCACTTTTTTTCCATTTATTATATTCATGGTAAGTAAAATTATTATTATTATTATTATTATTATCATCCGAATCCTAAGAAATCACTGAACATTTTAATCTACGTTTTGGAAATATTAGTCATTATTTATTTATATTGTTTTTTTTTTTTTCTTTGAAATCTAGAAAGACCTTCAAGGGCAGGCTTCGTGGACCCCTTGTGTTCCACGGACTACAGTTTGAGAAATGCTGGTCTAGAAGATAGAATACTGCAGGCATTTATTACAAAACTAATTTTCAACCCAGTTTATGCTACGTGTATTCATAGCAACGCTATCGGTGCTTCTAAGTTACAAAACTCTTAAGGTAACAGTGTTAATTTATAGGATCCTTAATTAAAAACTTTTAACACATACAACGTTTTCGAAGTTTTTATATCGTAATTTTAACTTTTCTTGGTTACCATTCTAAAATTCCATTACACTATGAAAGTATATTCAAGAGAAGATCTTGAAATCAATTTATAAAATTTCACGCACAATAAATTTCTTCCTTAATTTTCATAAGTATTTGTTATGCACATTTAACCATTATGGATTTTATTTTGTTACTCTATACGACATTAATCTCCTTAAAATAGTTTGTCAAGTACAAAAGGCTGATTGTTTTTCTGACCAAATATGGCTGACATTGAAGGTTGCGATTTCTCTTTCTACCTCTAAGTGTGGACTTTTCCCTTTCATACATGTCTTTTTAGATTTTTAGTATACGACCTACGTTATTATGTTTCGTATCGGGGCAACTCTGAAGGACGTGATCTTATTGGCTGAAAGGGTGTCACATGCATTGACCTATGAAGGAAAATGAGATGACAATATCCACTTTAGATAGCGATGTTTTATGACGAGGTGTTTTTCTCGCATCGTCGGTTTTTTTATAGAAGTTTGCAAAATGCGGAGTGACTGGTTATAATACATAAAACATCTTGAAGACTGCTGAACGGGTTCACAGTTTCATAATAGATTCTGAGAAATATTTTGGTAGAGTTTTGACATATTTTCTACAATGTGTTTGTTCCTGTCCGCGGAACGAAAATATTAATCTAGAATTTTCGTCAAAATATATTTTACTTATATCTAATTAAACACACTTTTTTTATTATTAAAGGGAAACTATCATTAAAATTACCGATTTTAGATTTCAAATGCAATTTGTATGTCTTCAAGGTAAACTTCATTGATTTTTTTAATTGAAATTTATACCTGGCTTCCTATTAACGTACATCGTATCTCTGTAGCTATTAAAAAAAGTATTAAACAAAATTAGATAACTTTTATGACTAAAAAATACCCAAAACATGAAATTTTATTTTTTGAAAGTAAAAAAAAAGAACATGAATTATACACGTTTAATTATTTAGCGGAAAACACGGAAAAATATGCGAAAATTTCACAATGGAAATAAAATAAAAATATCTGAAAGAATTTTTCCCCTTGATGGTTTAAGCCGCCCACAGATTTTTCCACTACCAACGCCGAAAGCGATGGTCACTGTATTATGGAGGAACCTCATAGGTGGAACACCGTTGCGTCCTATGAGGGGACAAACATATACATCCATGCCGCCTCCGGGATTCGAACCCGGTTACGGCAATCAAAGTCACTAATCACTTTCCCGTTTTGGCAGCTTGCTGAAAGAATTTATTAGTAGAAATCCAGAAAAAATAAGGAAAGAAGAAAGATGAAGGATTCACTGTTGTAACGAAATCCGTTTAGTTTTATTTATATAATCCTGTTGTGGCGTGCGTACGGGTTCGTAATGAATTGAATGCACAAGTCGATAAAAAGTTAATAAAATTTATTCCTTTCACAAGAAATAAAACAAAATACTGAAATACTTCCTCAGAGATATTCGTACAGTATCACAATATCTCAAATGTTAAACAAAATTAATTCAAAACAGAGAAAGTTAATTCAATCTCACAACAAATTCGCTACAATCAATAACATCATTAAGTAAACAAACAGTTCGCTTAAAACAACAGCAACGGAGCTGAGGTGTTTTAATTCGGTTTTATAAGCTTTTTAATTATTCACTATTGAATTATTCAGGTGAAGTCCATTTTCTAGATTTTTCTGGATGGCAACAGCAATTACGAGATATTCATTTATTAACTATTAAATGCGCGCGTTCTTTTATTTGTACTTTTTCGACGCAGCTTTCTCTTCAAAAATCGTCTGCGTTGCACGGAAAAATAAAACAATTTTAATTATAATTCTAATTAAATATGCAATCCGTAACACTATGTATTGCATGTATTTATATGCGAATTTTCAATTAGAATTACTCCAAAATAAACTCATTTAGTTACATTTAACTTTTTTGATAAATCATTACTCTTGTGTTATAAAACTAATTTTAGATTTTAGTATTTAATAACCCCTAATCTTTTAGACTATTTTTGTTTTTGAATTGCGGACAGCAACAAGTGTAAAAATTCTATCAACTAACAACGAGAATGCATACGTGCTTCTGTTTAGACTCTAAATATTTGACCTCGATTCCTTTATATCTTTTTTAACACGCATAATTATTCAATCTTCTGCACAAATTGAGCTAAAAAAGAATTGCCCTTTCCTTGCGATATTTAGTCAGCAAAATCTCGCTATATACAGTAAACTTCCATTTCGTGAAATGTAATAAAAAATTTGTTCAGGAAGCCATCATTTCTAACCACGTGAAATTAATATTTTGATATGGTTTTTACATTCTTCAAAGACATATGTTAACAATAGCATCAAACATTATCAATCTATATTGTATGCAAAGATAACGAGCTGAGCATTAATTCTCCGTTTGTACACGAATTCAAGTCTTTACTTTCATCGAAGGATTATATTAAATAAAATGCACATTACACTGAAAGATTTTCTTGGAATTATCATAAATGGTAACGTCAAAGATTCCGGCAACTTGTTAAGAGGTAAATTACTCCGAACATCCCAAAAGAATTCATATGGCATCAAGTTTTAACTGATTTAATAAAATTCATGCAATTCAATTACTTGTGATAATGCTTTTAGAATTAACGCTCCAAGTGAAGTTTTGATGCTGTGTAAAAATACTACCGAGTGCTTGACCACTGGTGCTATTCGCAGTCCGGGTAAGGTAACATACACCTAGAAATTGTTTGCTGCTATTTTCTATAGTAATTTGCAACATTTTACAGTAAATACAGCATTTAAAAGCTTTGCTAGTCGTTCTGTGTTCTTTTGCATTCCGGTGGAAGAAAAAGAAATGAAGCTCTATATCAGTTTCCTAAACCTGTGAGGGATATCTGTTGAAATCTACTACGAGGAGAAAGAAAAGAAAACTAAAGGTACAGGTACAAATAGGTTGATTATCAGAATTTCACGACTGGCTGTCGGGTGACGAAATTCTGGAAAGCAAGTCGTACGGCGAAGCCCTATCCTGTATGTATCATGTGAGCACAAGACCGTAACCTTTTTATGATAACATAAGGTTCCGAATAATTTCTGCGCTTTTAGAAGTTCTCCGAATGGTAACGAAAAGTCGTTTCATTCATTCAAATCATTTGAGAGATTTATGAGTTAAACGAATCGCTGCGTGAAGCGGCAACACACAACGACGTCTATGGATCACTACTAAACAGCCTTCATTATTCGTTCTACCACTACAACCCATAATCCCACTAATCTGTAATATGCACTAACTCATAATCCATATATATCCACCCGTAATCCCATTAAATACTCATAATCTCATTACACTAAGTGTCCAGGTTTGCTTTTACATTGATGAAGAGCGCCGCTAAAAACTGTCCCAGAATCTTGCACTCTTTTGTCCCTACCACCAAATCACATGATTAGATTATCGGTTAGCCACTATTTTAACTGCCTCTATGCTCCACAAACACTGTACGCTTACAAACATCCATGTCTTCTTCCGGCATCTAAGCTCGTTGACTACTATACAGATTAGGGTGAAAGTGAAACCATTAAAGCACTGTGGCTCATGTGCTGTCGGAAAAGCTTTTGCCGATCCTTGCAAATTCAAGGAAGATATTACGATTTTTATCCAACTTGCACCCCTATTCACAATACGTCTCCAAGGTGAACAGCCTGTAGTCAACAGAACAATGTAAATACGGGAATTCAGTATGCTCCATGACTTTAGCAGAAGGATTGGCTCTGAAGACTGTGGTCCGAAGTAGAGTAGGACGATTCACTGCAGAACTGATTCAAAGAGCAGATTCACTTTACGGAAAGATTTTACTACGATTCCAGAATGCGTAATAGCTCTTTTGTACCTTCTGGAAAGCTCTTTTAAGAAGTATGCCAGGAACAGAGATGCTTTATTCCACCACGAACTGATTCACTTTACTGAGAGGCCAAACGTCTGGCTCGTGAAAAAGGAGCGGAGCTCTTTTACAGTTCACCTACTGACAGTTCGATTTCAGTTTTAAGCGATCTTTCCATGTTAAAAATGAGTATAATTTTGTCATTTTCCAGCTTTTTGAAAACTTTTATTCTAGAATTTGCTTGTTAGTTCTATGTAGAAAGGAGATTTTAGGAAATCTATAAACTACGGTTAAACTAAATAGTTCAGGAAGTTAGCGTTTTGATTGAATCGGTGTTTCCGATCCCAGTGCTTGTTAGATTTTTTCGGCTCCTTTCTCCTCCTTTATTTGCCGCTCTTGATATTTCTCTTGCTTCAGATCATTTCGTTAGTGAACGAAGACTTATATTAAAAGAACCGACTGATTTCATTGAGTGAATTGTTCTGATCCGATTCCATAAAAGGGCGCTTTTACCCATCTCTAGTCCGAAGCAGGTGTGGCACTACACCAAGATTAAGGACATTCCCCACGCAAGCGGTCCAGTCTAGCCTGAATAAACTGGTAATGAGAAGGTGTTCAATTATTATTCTATATTAAGCAAATGTGCATGTGTTTTGTAACATAAACCTGCAAAGGTAACGTATATGACATGCTTTTGCTTAAAATATTGACATTTTCCTTACCTTTAACGCTGAAAATACTTTAGCTACTAAAGTCTAGCTATGCGGAAAATACTTTACTTAAGTTCATCAGAAATTCGCCGAAAACCGAAATGACTTCAGCCGAAATTGTTTGGATTAAAGGAATTCTATCGCACTCATGATTTCATAACTTTCAAAATAATTTTAAATTCCAGTTTATGTTGTAATAAATATTTTGACTTGCTTTGCTTTATATAGTACTTAATTCATCATCACATTATCAGCGTCGTATCGCAGATGGTTTTAGGCATGATTTGCCGAAAGATTATTTAATTTGAATTTTCTACCATTTATTTTATATTCTTCTCCACTCGGTTTATTGAAATTTAACAACAATATATTCACTACAGTGATTCATTTTACAGGAAGTACCATGCATGGTATCTAAACGATAAAACAAAATACGCAAAATTCATCAGAAAATGCTCTGATATTCTTTTAGAAGTAGCTAATCAAATAAAATCATCAATCATGCTGCCTAGGTGCGCATTTATCAAAATTTCTGATAGGTTGTCAGAGACGTTGACGTCATATCTTTACGAACTGAATAATGTACAGCGATTGGATACTAAATAAGAAGAGAACCTGCTAATCAAAAATGATGCTCAAACAGTTACGCTCTTGGAAGCGTCTGCAATCGATAATTTCCGTATTTATCGATACGTTTCCATTTATACACGAGTGGTAACCAGCTGAATTGCTTTCGACAAGAAATATTCTTATACATTTAACGTGAAGGCATTACCGGACCGTTGTACTTTTTTCTTAACGAGTTTTGTAAGTAGTAAATCATCGTGCATATAATTTATACTCTTAAAAATTGTTTTGTTCAAATATTTTCTCATTTATAAAAGCTCTTTATAAAGAATATTTTTCTCATTTGTAAAGGGTGCTTATAAAGCATTTTAAAGAATGATATGATTTTAGAATGAAATAAAAAATTATATAACCAAACTCTTTATATTATTTTGAAGGACATTGTGTTTGCAATAAAACATGATTTAAGTACCCAACACGAAGTGAAGTGCACACGAGCGAAATCGATGATCATAATTTTCAATGACTCGCAATAAACTTAATATCACGAATGCAGGGCTCTATATTTATTCTTAAGCCTACAAGGGCTCGTGATTTGTTCGCATCCATGATTGATTTCAAATAATCCACAAAATGTAATCTAAAGGCGTTAAATCACGGGCTTCTGGCAGACTAACTAACAGTTGCATTTCGTAGAATAATCCTTTCATCAAAGGTTTTTTGCAATACATTAGTAATTTTTTGCAATACATTGTGACATGAGGCTCCATCCTGTTAAAGCCACATATCTTTCAAATTTGGCCACAAAAGTCACAACCGATCGGATCGTTCACCAGTTACTGTAACTGGGTCTCTTCCCTTGCTTTTGGAGGAAAATTCATAGACTAATGATGTCATTATTACGTAAACCACATCATACAATGTTTTTTCCCGAAGGCAAGGGCTTCTTGTGCATCTCTTAGGAATTGTTTTCACACCAAAAACGACAGTTTTATTTGTTAACATATCAATCAAGCAGAAATTAACTTCATCCGAGAAAAGATAATTTTTGGCTCAAAAAGAGCGTATTCAGCCGGGATGAATTGTCAGACAGTATTTAACACAAATAAGAGTTATTAACACTGATAATATTTATGAGATTATGTTTGCCCTTTCTTTTTAAGATGATATCTTTTTTATTGTAATATATAATATATATATATATATATATATATATATATAATAATAAA